>CM040395.1:723143-840643 GCA_022702515.1 Ilyophis sp. 1 JC-2022 | reverse complement strand
CTCATCCATCTGGCATGAAGGTGGTCGCCTGCTCACCCGCCTCACGCAATACCGACGCCGAGTCCGCACCATCAAAAAACCACCCGAAAAAACTCCTCTATGGGGGTTAGGTGGAGGGAGTAAGGTGAAAGGGGGAAACTCTGGAAGGGGAGTAACGCACACTGGATGTTGAACACTTGCCACAGTGTATGGAACATGCTGTCCCAGACAATCTGCTTTTGGCTAATACAGTTGGACAGACAAATGAGCATTTGAATGTAGAGACGAGCCAACAGCCCCCAGAGTTGTATGGACCCAGCCCCCAGCAGAGGCCACATTGCACTGCAGGGCCAGAACCAGTATGACACACAATTTGGAAGTTTTATGTACGCGGTGGTGTGTTTTTGATTGTTGTGAGATGAGATGTGATTGTGTGTAAATGTGATGAGATTATCAAGGGTGTTTGTTGTTACTGAGACATGACTACAAACACATGTTGTTATGATTTTGTGATCTGCATTTGTATTAACAGAATTGCAATTTGTTGTGTTATGCAATGTTGAAGTGCATTATTGATATTTGTCATTTGTTTTTGTAGTTTGATTTTTGTAAAATTTTTTAAGTCAATGTATCAACTTTGCATGTAACAGCTATTTTTATGTGATGATGTTTATTTGGTACAAGTTGTTATTTTGTTATACATTGTGTTTGAGATTTATTTAGCTGCTGCTCTGCAGAAAGCCACTGACAGGTTAAATTAATATTATTATATTAATATTTTTTATTTAAATGCAGGTACTGTAGAAAGACTTTTAAAAAAAACAACAAAAAAAACAAGCCCATTTAAAAGGAAATTGTGTGAAACCATATTACATAAGAACCATATTAAACTGTGACCTGTGTATATAATCACAAGGGCTTCTCTTACCAGGACAAACACATTCCCTCCCTTCTTACAGTGAGACTAAAAGTCCCATATTTTGCACAGTAGATTTTCTCTGCAGAGTTGTGACCCAGCCATTCTCAAGAGGGATCAGCTTTACATGGCTTATTTTATTCTTTTTTATTATGATTTCATTATTTATAGGAAGAAACCATGGCAAAGAACCTTGTTCAATAAAGAAAGAGCAACAGTAGCTCTCTGATTAAAGATACAAGAGAAATATCATCCAAGCTATTATCTAAAATATGGATCTCTTCCAGGTGTGCTGATACACAGCGAAACAGAAAGGGTTACCATGGCAGAATATATTTACAGACAGGAAGCTGATCACAGGAAACACTGAGCACACCCTGGCCACTAAATGGCATACGGCTGATCAGGGGGTGAAGCGTATCTGTAATGACAGACTCATTTGTTTAAGCAGAGATCTGATCACAGTTATGTAACGACCCATCTGAGTCTCTCTAAAATATAAAAACGTTGCTGTTGGATCAGTGCACAACTCAATGCATTTTAAACTGACAACAAACTGCAGTTGTTTGGCAGGGCTTTGGAGAAGCAATGTACACCCAATACAGAAGGCATTCAGCCTGTAACCATTTTATGCTGCGTGAAGTCTTGAATTTTTAAAGTGTTTCTTCCAGTCAGAATTGTCCAGGGGATATCTTACGTAAAGGAACGTTCCCAATGTCACCGTTCTCTCGCCAAGAATGTACACACATCCTACAGGTTATGCTCTTTCTCCCAAATGCCTGCATCATAAATCCGAGATTGTAACCGAACACTGCGTCTTCACTCTGTCCATTCCTCATGTTAATAACGGCAAAAAAAGGTAGCGATACCATTGAAAGAAAGCTGAGCCCTCCGTGTGCTCAGGGTCTCTATCATCTTGCATTCAGGCCATACCGTTATTGATCCACCCTTCTGAAGATAATGACTTTCTTCCCTGTAATATATTTAGGACTTTTGATATGGTCCGTTCTTGGCCTGACCTGTATTCATTGTCATTGTCAAGATGAAGAGGGGGAAAACAAATGGCTTTCACAGTGTTCATTTTAATCAAAGAGCCTTGTACTGCAGTTTAAGATGCACAGCTTCAGCTCACTTTCCCAGAGATATCATGAATATTTATACTGAACAGCTGAAAGCGACAAGATGTAATCATATTTCAAACCACTAAAGGAGAAATGAGTGACTCATTCCATACCCTGATCCTCCAGGAACCACCAGAAACAAGCCGACAGCTTTAGATATTCGCTGAACCATTGTACTGATCTATACCCCACAGTTCATAAAGGAAAAATAAATCATATTTGAGAAATCCCTGGACCCGACCGTTACTACCTCTCTCTGTCCTCTGCAATAGTAACAGAAATGGCAATAATGATTCCTCCGTTAAAACTTTCAAATCGTCTATAGAAATGTGATATGAGCAATAGGATGTGGTATGAGCAATAGGATGTGATATGAGCAATAGGATGTGGTATGAGCAATAGGATGTGATATGAGCAATAGGATGTGATATGAGCAATAGGATGTGGTATGAGCAATAGGATGTGGTTAGATTCAGGAGTGTTGATGGCAAACTTCAGTATTAGGTGAATATTGTGCACTTGAGCTAAATTGACCTACTAAATTGAGCTTTACTGATGTATTTCTGTCGAGTGGAAGTGGGGTTTTGGGTGAGGGGTGATAGATGTTTATTTTATTTTATTTATTAACTTTTATTTTTATAAAAAAAAATGTTTTGTTGTTGCAATTTTTGGTTCTTAGAACATTCTCAGAATGTTCCCAAAACATTTGTCTCCTTTTTTGGAAGTCACATGGACGTTTGTAGGAATAGTGTTACAATGTTATTTCGCTGTATGGTCATTCTTACAAATTTTCAGTGAAAAGTAACATTCTGAAAATTAGAACAATTCAGAATAACATTCTATATATGGTATTTCCATCCCCTGATATATAAACACTCATATGTAACCAGCCAGCAGGGGATGTTACGAGTAAGTGTGCATTGGAAATGGATGGAGCTTTCACCTCTGACCTTTACAGAACATTTATGGAATAATATATAAAATAGTATATGTGCTTTAAGACTGTACGGAGAATGTGATCATAATGTTATCTCACAAGCACAGGGGAATGTAGAATGTACCCTGATGCTGTTGATATATTTCTATGGTGCTGTTGCTAATTTACATATGGCATAGCAGTCACCACCTCTTTGTCTATACAGTGAAGGAGGTGAATATTACAGTATAGAGGATCAAACGAATTGTAGCCTTGCTAGTGTAAGCTGTACAGAATTGTAACCTGCACTGTAAACACAAGCTAAATCTAGACACTGTAACTGTGCATTTATTTAATAAGTTTTGAGTTACAGGTACCCAGGTACTAAGGTTGCAGCTAGTTGTGTGTGTACAAAAGCTAAACTCACATCGTATTTTATTTAAACTTCAACAGTTGCACCAATTACCTTTGCAAAGTAAAAAGCGTTGCCGGGGCGTCTCGTTTGTACGTACATCATTGTTATGAAACGGGCCCCTGTTGTAAATAGTGACCTCGTGGTTGGAGTGTGTTTGTGTACAGGGTACAGGGTACAGTGTACAGGGTACAGGGTACAGGGTACAGGTACAGGGTACAGGGTACAAGGTACAGGGTACAGGGTACAGTGTACAGGTACAGGGTACAGGGTACAAGGTACAGGGTACAGGGTACAGTGTACAGGGTACAGTGTACAGGGTACAGGGTACAGGTACAGGGTACAGGGTGCAGGGTACAGCGTACAGGGTACAGGGTACAGGGTACAGGGTACAAGGTACAGGGTACAGGGTACAGGGTGCAGGGTACAGGGTACAGTGTACAGGGTACAGGGTACAGGGTACAGGGTACAGGTACAGGGTACAGGGTGCAGGGTACAGCGTACAGGGTACAGGGTACAGGGTACAGGGTACAGGGTACAAGGTACAGGGTACAGGGTACAGGGTACAGGGTACAGGGTACAGTGTACAGGGTACAGGGTACAGGGTACAGGGTACAGTGTACAGGGTACAGGGTACAGGGTACAGGGTACAGGTACAGGGTACAGGGTACAAGGTACAGGGTACAGGGTACAGTGTACAGGGTACAGGGTACAGGTACAGGGTACAGGGTACAGCGTACAGGGTACAGGGTACAGGGTACAGGGTACAGTGTACAGGGTACAGGGTACAGGGTACAGGGTACAGGTACAGGGTACAGGGTACAAGGTACAGGGTACAGGGTACAGGGTACAGGGTACAGGGTACAGTGTACAGGGTACAGGGTACAGGGTACAGGGTACAGTGTACAGGGTACAGGGTACAGGTACAGGGTACAGGGTGCAGGGTACAGCGTACAGGGTACAGGGTACAGGGTACAGGGTACAGGGTACAGGGTACAGGTACAGGGTACAGCGTACAGGGTACAGGGTACAGGGTACAGGGTACAGGGTACAGGGTACAGGGTACAGGGTACAGGGTACAGGGTACAGGGTACAGGGTACAAGGTACAGGGTACAAGGTACAGGGTACAGGGTACAGGTACAGGGTACAGGTACAGGGTACAGCGTACAGGGTACAGGGTACAGGGTACAGGGTACAGGGTACAGGCAAAACACCAGGAGGGCCCAGTGGGGGATTTCCATGTTTCTTGGCATCGCCCTTTGCCATCACATTCCAGTGTGGAAATATAAATATATAAAACCCTAATTAGACTTCACGCCATCAATCATACTGTTTTTTCTACCCTGACATAATATTGTCTGTCGATAACTTCAGTGTTTGCATGAGATCAGAAAAGTGACTCTGAGATATTAATATTTATATCATAAATAGTACTCATATTCCCTGAGCATGATACTGTTTTCACATTTTCGTCTAAATCTAAACTTGCAGTTATTCTCACAGATATTATTTTTATATACTGTATGTATGTTTTCTTTATAGTTGTCCAAACCTGTCCCCAAAACTGTATCCAAGTTTGCCACAAATATGATACTGTTTCTTCTGTGAAAATCAAACCTTATTTTGAAAAGGTCTTATCGATGGCATCTTTTAAGTGACAGCCAACTAAATGGTACAAGCAGAAACGGAGAAACAAGGCTAATATTACACAGTCATACGAGCGCACAGACGATGCCTTGTCAATAATGTCTCCAGCCTGAGATCGAATGAAAACACAAGACAATCCATATCGTTACTAAGTATGATTCGCCAGAGGTGGCCACATGACATTCAACTCTGCAGCTGTAACTAGGGAATTAAATGTAGCTCATAATCTGGACAATAAATATGTTTTTGTTAAAGACAAACAGGCCACACTGCCTGTAGCCAACAAAACAATATAAATAAAACAGCAATAGAAATATCAACAATAGAAACAAAGTACTAAATAGAGTTAAATAATAAAAAGGAATAGTTATTATTTTGTTTTGTTTTTATAACGTGATGGACTGTATTACTGTAAGCACTGAAATGCATTTTTTTTTTTTTTTTACTGTAAAGTGTTTTGTTATTTATAACTGCTTTTGCTTTGACTGTTTTTGCTGTTACTGTTGTTTTTGCTTTTACTGTAAAATACAGTTGAGTTTACTGCATTACTGTATGATTTGTTTTCAATGATTAAACTTCATATACAGTCACCTACTGTAATCTAATATTTAGTTTGTCTTCCATAAAAACACAAGCTATATATATATATATATCAGTGGCAGCTGCTGAGCTGAAAATTGAGGAGGCAGAAAACTTCCCTTTAAACTGATTATTGGTCTCAATCATTTTCCAATCATTTCCCTTGATTAACAAGTGTGCCAACAATCTGAACAATAATTTGCAGGTGAGGACACAGCGTCTTTCTTCACATCATGACAGAGAGATTAAACGGAAAAGTACACGTTAATAGAAATGCACAACCTGCAATCAAAATAATCGAACAAAAGCTGAGCTTTAAGATTGTTTAATATCCATGAATATTCTCAGAATTTGAGTGCGGAGAAAAAAAGAGCAGATGTATCCATTATTATAATGTTGATTAAAATGTACACAATTTTGCGACGCAAATGAAAAAATTTATTACTTGCCTAATAGCCTAATTGAAGAGAACTGGTTACATCTGATGGCATTGAGTAATTAGTGAATTAAACGCTGTAGCCTATTGTTAATCAAGGGAAATGATTGAGACCAATAATCGGTTTAAGGGGAAGTTTTCAACCTCCTCAATTTTCAGGTCAGCAGCCGCCACTGATATATATACAGGTGCAGCTCAAAAAATTTGAATATCGTGAAAAAGTTCAATATTTTTTATCACTCATTTCAGAAAGTGAAACTCATATATGATATAGATTCATTACACATAGAGTGAAATCACTGCAAGGGTTATTTCTCCTGACTCATTTTCCTATAGAACTCTATGGGGAAAAAAGTCAGGAGAAACAACCCTTAAAGGGATCCATCCACATCTACTCCATATCTGGCCGCAGAGTGATGGTTTGGGGCTCGTTTGATACCTTAGACCCTTGATGACGTACAGCCATTTCGCCAGTCATGTGTTCCATACTGTACCAGTGTAATTTACAGCTGAATCTAGTCTTACCCCCCAATTCTCATAGAGATCAGTTCAAATGCAGAGAGGTTATAGTATCGCTTGTAACAGTACCTGAAAATAAGATATCGAGAGTCTTTTGATGTTGATTGGTCACAGACTTCAGGAAGTAACAGCATGCAAAGGATATGCAACCAAATATTAAATATGATACTTTAAAAATATGTTAAAGCAAAATATTATAATTTTCTGAGACACTGAATTTGGGTTTTCATTAGCTGTAAGCCATAATCATCAAAATTACAAGAAATAAAGGCTTGAAATATTTCACTCTATGTGTAATGAATCTATATAATATATGAGTTTCACTTTCTGAAATGAGTGACAAAAAATATTGAACTTTTTCACGATATTCTAATTTTTTGAGCTTTACCTGTATATACACTGCAGTCTATCACAAGGGATGCTTGCTGTACATCATTTCAAGTACTTATGAGGAAATGACCCTTGCATAGTCTTTTTTGATGGCAATTATTTTGTGTTTGACAGCATTATTTGATAATGGCCGTTGTATTTGGAAATGCACCAATAATTAAACTTCAACGATGAACATATCCAATGTTCTGGTGCTATGATAAACATTTGCATATAATGTTCTCTGATTTGACACAGGTATTTTTATTTTGCATGCTATATTACATTTTGAACCCAAAATGAGCAGTATAGCATTCTGTGTTAAGAGTTTTGCACATTGAAACTTTGTTGTGCAAAATGAGTCAAAGCAATCGTAAAAAACTGTAATAAAAGGCATTGGCAGAAATAAGTAGAGGTAGCGTACTGTTCAATCATGCTGTCCATGCAGAATCAAGGAGCAATACTCACTGTTCAATCATGCTGTCCATTCAGAATCAAGGAGCAATACTCACTGTTCAATCATGCTGTCCATTCAGAATCAAGGAGCAATACTCACTGTTCAATCATGCTGTCCATTCAGAATCAAGGAGCAATACTCACTGTTCAATCATGCTGTCCATTCAGAATCAAGGAGCAATACTCACTGTTCAATCATGCTGTCCATGCAGAATCAAGGAGCAGTACTCACTGTTCAATCATGCTGTCCATTCAGAATCAAGGAGCAATACTCACTGTTCAATCATGCTGTCCATTCAGAATCAAGGAGCAATACTCACTGTTCAATCATGCTGTCCATTCAGAATCAAGGAGCAATACTCACTGTTCAATCATGCTGTCCATTCAGAATCAAGGAGCAATACTCACTGTTCAATCATGCTGTCCATTCAGAATCAAGGAGCAATACTCACTGTTCAATCATGCTGTCCATTCAGAATCAAGGAGCAATACTCACTGTTCAATCATGCTGTCCATGCAGAATCAAGGAGCAGTACTCATTTCAGCAGGACATTATCATGTCATCAGCACCATTACAGTTAGGCTCATCATGTTTTCCTCTCATAATCATTTCTTGTGGTCTCAGCTATTGCCAATATTCTGTGGCCAGTGGCACAATGAAAAGTGATTTTTACTTGCCAAGAATATGTCAAAAGGCTTCAATATTTTATTTTATTTGTTTGGCTAAAACAAAATAAAATATCAGGCATTTGTTAAAGGCCTCAAATGGGGTGAACCAATCATATCAAAGCGACACAAGATCATGTGCTCCTGGTGTAAAAGCCAGCAGAGCCTGGTGGCTTTTTTAAAGGTTGCGTGTATTAATAAAAGCTCACTCAAAAACATTGGTGAAAATAGCTTCTTTCTCACACAGGTAATTAAAAACCTACAGCTCTTGGAAGAGAGTATCCTTAAGCTGTAATTGGTGAACCAAATTTAATACAGGCAGATTATTAAAGTAGAGAGGCTGTCTGTATGAAATAAACATCTAAATAAAAATAGAGAGAGTGGGGAGCTTTGTGCTAGAAGGCATTTCTCTGGCAGGCATCATTATTCAGACGCTCTACACCTGAAGTGCTGCTATTTCTGTCCCACGTACCCCGTGGTAAACCCTCCATTCTGATCGTTTGTATGCAGTGACAGAAATTTCAGTGCGGCGCTACGCTACGGCGCTATGCTACGATTGATCGCGAAAAAATGAAATAAATAAATAAGAAAGCCACACGAATCCCCATCATGAAGACAAGCCAAGTGCTTTACAAGTAAGATTTAATTTCTCAACATGGATGTCGACATCCTGTTGAAACCTTGTTATGCCTCGATATAGTGTTATCTGTCATTTATCTGTAGCACCTGCCTCTGCCCCCCACCGAACGCCCATTTCCACCCCCTCCCCCCCTCCCCCCGGTTCTTACCTTGGAAAAAACGGGGAATGATATCCTGGCGGTGTTGGGGGACGCACGCTGCGCGGGAGAAACCCTGAAGCGCAGTGTAATAGTCTGAGAGAGATGCCAGCTTATCAGCCTTACAGACTTCAGGGACTCTGATCCCACAAGCTCCTCACATATTAGTGAGTCAAGCCATTACATTTACAGTCATAGTCAGCCAGGAGAGTGAAGAGGACGCGTGTGTCAAAGGAAATGCAGCTTCCCGAGTTGTTTTCTTTTTATTTATTTATTTTTACTGTGACTAGTACAAGAGAAATGATGTTATATCGGAATAAATATATAAGATGCTGGTAAAGGAGTTGCATGTAATTCAGTGCACTTCGCCAGATGGAAGCGCAATCTGTTCAAGTTGATCACACACTGCAGGCAAACTACACAGCTGCTAAATTGTGACGAGACGCATTCGGACGGATTCTAGAACCGTCTGTTAAAAGGATCCAGGTCCACATCCAGCTAAGCTGTGGCCACGGACTGATTTTAATCAAATGTAAGACTGCAATATATTAAACAAATTCTGAGACATATAAACAATAAATATTTTTTTTTTTCTCCCAAAATGCCATCTGAGATGGATTAAATCCCAGATGGATTAAATACCATGATCACGATGAGGCATAATGTATTTTTTTCTGCAATGCAGAATTTGTGGGACTATGCTGTTAAATTAAGTTGGAATTGTGAACAGAACATTTTTGTAATCAACCTGACTATTCATTCATAGTAAAATGCTCAGAGTTTAACACCAACAGAGTTTATTTTAGTCCAATAAAATATACTCTATCAGTGTAAAATGTACAATATCAGAGTTGATTTAACACTCAACATTTTACTGTGTTGCTGTCAAACCTGACAATAATCTAAAGTGGTTGAATGGAATGTCTTTCGAGTTATGTAATGACTTATCCCCAAAGTTTATTTTCCCATTAAACACCAAGGGCCTGATTTACAAAGGCCTTTAGCTTGTGCAAAACCTCTCTGCACATGCAAAACCAATAACATGACCAATGATTGGTTGAGGCATTTGTTTTGCACTAATCATTGGTTGTGTTACTTGTTTTGAGTTTTCTAAAGGTAAATCAGACCCTAAGTATGGTAGTCCCCTCCTCGTGGTGTTATGATAGCAAACAAAACCAGTATAATTATTTCTCTCATTCCCAGTCTGTGTCTATGGATGCAGCTAACGCTAATGCTAACCTCATTGCAGAACTCTATGGATGCAGCTAACGCTAATGCTAACCTCATTGCAGAACTCTATGGATGCAGCTAACGCTAATGCTAACCTCATTGCAGAACTCTATGGATGCAGCTAACGCTAATGCTAACCTCATTGCATAATTCTATGGATGCAGCTAACGCTAACCTCATTGCAGAACTCTATGGATGCAGCTAACGCTAACGCTAACCTCATTACAGAGCTGCTTTAACTCAAAGGGCTTGGAACTGAAGCATCTGCGTGCAATCATGCGCCAATTTCAGAGAAAACACAGTCAGAGGAAGATCTGAGTCAGCTCACAAAGACAGTATAATACAGGAAAGAGCTCTGACCTCGTCGTTATGCTGCTTCCAGTAAGGAATGTCTGTTATACAACAAGCAGAATGTCATTATAATTGACCTTATTCATCAAGCTCTATAACTGGCAGGCTGCTACACTTGGTGAAAGGGTACCATTTCGCCTGTGACCTCTGACCTCTGCCTACTTTGCGTAGTCAAGTAAGTGTGTGAAATACTTAATCCCATCAGCTCTTTAGACACCAGTCAATACAATTACTGAGACTTCAAATTTAATAAGGTTACAAATTATTTTGTAAATTGTATTTTGTTGAAAATTCTCAGGAAACTTAAGGAGTATTTTTTTATTTGTCCACATCTATTTCAGATACGATTTAACCAGTGTAAAAAAACATTGCATATGTCTACTGATCTCTATGTAAGTTTAAAAAGTTTAAAATTATAAGATAAATGGCCACCATAAGACAAAATAACAACAGACATTGCAAATCACCATTTAAGACATTTCTAATCACTGAGCCAGTTTTTTCTAAATTAAACTGCACATTACTAACAAGCCCCCACAATGCCACGTTATCCGGTCCTTAACTGTGATTGGTCACGCTCTCCCATATTGTCAGCCGCATATTATACATAATTTTCTTTGTTTTGCATCAAGCTCAGGTCCACATTAAGCACAAACTCTGGCTGGATATAATCTAGTTATGGAGGAATTTGAGACGGTGACTTTAGGTCACAGGCGAGGCCAGAATGATGAGCTTGTTAACAAGAGAAGAGGGCCCAGATACCAGCCCAGATACCGGCCTCCTCTCCCTGAGAAGAGGGCCCAGATACCGGCCTCCTCTCCCTGAGAAGAGGGCCCAGATACCGGCCTCCTCTCCCTGAGAAGAGGGCCCAGATACTGGCCTCCTCCTCCCTGAGGGGGTATCAATTCAGAGGCCGTACTCCACTGCATGTTTCACACATCTGTAATTGGGTGTAAATGCAGCTGGTCGTAGGTGTGGGCCCGTCATTACCGGCCTCCATCACCGATAGCCTTGGGCTACAGAAAGACAATTAGGCCCCAAATGGAAAATTGATTTTCATTCATATGGAATGAATGTTTCAGACAAGTCATGCAATAAATAACATCTGCAAAACGTCGGGAGAAAACGGCAACCTCCTCCTCGCTCTTTCTGCAGTTCCGTCTTCCGCAAATGAGATTACCATGCACACGTGTGCCAGAGGGCAGAGACCAGTGCCTTATGGGTGCGCATTGAGGTTATATATAGCCGGCTGGGGTTTTGCTTACACATGACTAAGGCCAAAGGTTGTGAGGACAGATCACATTATTGTAAGTAATATACCAGCCAAGGTTATGCTTTACTGTGTCATTTAAATGTGTTTAAATCATAAGGCCGAGCGTGTGGAGAGGTCAGCTTAATGAAGAGCTATTTATTTATTTAGTCTATATGTGTGCTGGGCTCTGACCTGTGTCATGTATATCTGCTCTTAACTGTGCATGACTTGTTTCCACAATGTTTTTTTGAGCGGTGTATTGGGTCTGAATGTATGTGTGTGCGTGCTCGTGTGTGCATGCGTGCGGGTGTGCGTGCGTGTGTGTGTGTGCGTGTGTGTGTGTGGATGCATGTATGTGGGCATGTGTGTGTGGGTGTTTATGTGTGTTTATATGTGTGTGTGCATATACGTAATGGATGTGGGTGTGTGTGGGTGCATGTATGTGGATGTGTATGTGTGTGTGTGTGTGTGTGTGTGTGTGTGTGCATATACGTAATGGATGTGGGTGTGTGTGGGTGCATGGATGTGGATGTGTATGTGTGTGTGTGTGTGTGTGTGTGGGCGTGCGTGTGTGTGTGTGTGTGTGTGTGGACACATGTTTTTATGTGAACTCTGTGTTTCGTGAGTCTGAGTGTAATTTGGTTAAAATGGAACATAGAGGGCAAATCATTTAGTTTAGTTTAGTTTTCCCACTGCAGCCTGGGCTCCATTCAGGCCTTTCAGCCGATCCCCGAGCAGAAGAAGCTCAATGATTGCTAAACCATTCACTCCAAATGGCTGCCCATGGAAGGCTCATGGAACAGATTTTCATGGAAAGATGCAATCAATGTTTCCATATTTAATATCCCAGGTGTTTCTGCTCTAAACTCTACGCTCTTCTGATGCTACAATCACGGTAATGGCGGCTAAATGTTAGAGCTGCAGTTTCATGCACTTCTTCATTTTTTTGAAAACATTTTTTTTTTTTAAACTGGCGTCAAGTCCTCTGATAGCACAGAACTTGCTTTCTTGTAAAAAATAATAATAATTAATTGTACATTTGAAATATTTATGCTTCTGAATATACATATCAGTGTGCCCTGAGATATAATATCAACAGACCTTCCATCAGCCTGCCTATATTTGTCACATGAAAAACTGTATATGATTTGGAAATTGTAAAACCATACGCTGTACTGTACATTACAAAATCCTCAAGCTATATTAATGGATTTACAAAAAGATATCTATGATGCTTCATTCACTATTAATGAAACCATTACCAACATATTAGCGATCTGGTAATAGTTTCTGAAGGCCTGTTACCGGGCGTCTCAGAGCATAGCAACGCAGCTCCCTGTGTTTCTCAGAGCATAGCAACGCACCTCCCTGTGTTTCTCAGAGCATAGCAACGCACCTCCCTGTGTTTCTCAGAGCATAGCAACGCACCTCCCTGTGTTTCTCAGAGCATAGCAACGCACCTCCCTGTGTTTCTCAGAGCATAGCAACGCACCTCCCTGTGTTTCTCAGAGCATAGCAACGCACCTCCCTGTGTTTCTCAGAGCATAGCAATGCACCTCCCTGTGTTTCTCAGAGCATAGCAATGCACCTCCCTGTGTTTCTCAGAGCATAGCAATGCACCTCCCTGTGTTTCTCAGAGCATAGCAATGCACCTCCCTGTGTTTCTCAGAGCATAGCAATGCACCTCCCTGTGTTTCTCAGAGCATAGCAATGCACCTCCCTGTGTTTCTCAGAGCATAGCAACGCACCTCCCTGTGTTTCTCAGAGCATAGCAACGCACCTCCCTGTGTTTCTCAGAGCATAGCAATGCACCTCCCTGTGTTTCTCAGAGCATAGCAATGCACCTCCCTGTGTTTCTCAGAGCATAGCAATGCACCTCCCTGTGTTTCTCAGAGCATAGCAATGCACCTCCCTGTGTTTCTCAGAGCATAGCAATGCACCTCCCTGTGTTTCTCAGAGCATAGCAACGCACCTCCCTGTGTTTCTCAGAGCATAGCAACGCACCTCCCTGTGTTTCTCAGAGCATAGCAATGCACCTCCCTGTGTTTCTCAGAGCATAGCAATGCGCGCCTCCCTGATATTATAGCAGACTCCTACGGAGAGCCTCCTTTTAACTTTTAACAGACAAGCATCTCCCTTCAAGTACATGAGACCAAAAGTATTAAAAATTAAAAAACAAGACTCCTTACTGCTGACACAGATACCCATGGGGCTGCTTGCTGACGCTATTTCTTACATATCCGCCAATCCGCCATGCAAATATACACCTTAAAATTATATTTGATCGAGTAGAATTATTATTATTTTTGTAAAAGTGTTAAGAGAGTTCATTTGAGTCCACGCTGATAAAAGGCAGACATATCAGTGTAAAATGTACTGGGGTTTAAGCTGAGCATTTTGCTGTGCTGCTGATATTACTCTAAGCATCAGATGTGAGGTCACATGGATACAACTGGCTATGAAAAAAGCTTTTAAAACAACATGAACCCCCACAGGATAACCCCCACAGGATAACTACAGCAGGAAGATTGACTGAGAACATTACATCAAAATCGGTGTACTGATATGTGATGTATCTATTTCAAGATGTGCATAAAATGGTATCAAATTATTACATTATGCATTATGAGACGGTCATCGTGAAATAGAACGGCTGACATCAAACATAATGAATGATAATGATCATTTTGTCTGTTATAAATGGAATCTTCAATGAATATCGGAAACATAATAACCAGGCCAGCAACATGTCTATTCAATGCATTCTCTCCTTATCAAACAAGCGTATCAGCTGCCCACTGGTCTAAGCAAGGAACGATCTTTATTCAATTTAAGAATGTTATTATATGGCTGAAAAAGTATTCTTGTATGGGCACTTTATTTTATTAACCCTGACCCCAAAATAACAGTACACAACGACAAGGTTACTCAATGGGTGCGTTTACATGCGCTCTATATTCCGATAACTGGGAGTAATCCGAACATGGCAATAATACGATAACTGGGAGTAATCCGAACATGGCAATAATCTGATAACTGGGAGTAATCCGAACATGGCAATAATCCGATAACTGGGAGTAATCCGAACATGGCAATAATCCGATAACTGGGAGTAATCCGAACATGGCAATAATCCGATAACTGGGAGTAATCCGAACATGGCAATAATCCGATAACTGGGAGTAATCCGAACATGGCAATAATCCGATAACTGGGAGTAATCCGAACATGGCAATAATCCGATAACTGGGAGTAATCCGAACATGGCAATAATCCGATAACTGGGAGTAATCCGAACATGGCAATAATCCGATAACTGGGAGTAATCCGAACATGGCAATAATACGATAACTGGGAGTAATCCGAACATGGCAATAATCCGATAACTGGGAGTAATCCGAACATGGCAATAATACGATAACTGGGAGTAATCCGAACATGGCAATAATCCGATAACTGGGAGTAATCTGAACATGGCAATAATACGATAACTGGGAGTAATCTGAACATGGCAATAATACGATAAATGCGTTTACATGCACTTAAGTAATGCGATAATGGGAAAATCCAGGTTTACATGATTCTGTCAATATTCCCATTTCTTTCCCTGAACGCGATGTGTAACTCAAACATAAATTAGAAACATATATTAGCCTAACGTTATATATTATAAATTACATATTTTAACGTTTTTACATGACGTGACTATACTTCCTGTTGGGTTGCTAGAAACAGCACGCGGGTTGGTATGCGTAACCGTATGTTAGTAAACACGTTAACTATAGCCTAACATTAGTTACATAAGAAAGAACAGCAGCCTATAACGTATAAGAAAGTAACGTTAAACATGGTAACGTTAGACAGGAATGCTCTTATGGGTTTCGTCGTCATATGGCAGATGTTATGGTTGCGGGTGGCAACTAACACTGTCTTTCAAGCGTTCTGTGTTATGAGCAGAAGACGACGAAGAGCTTTAACGTTACAACAAGCGCTGATTATTGGACCCAGAATAGGCCTTCCTCCAGCACTGTTAAGGACCCGGTCGTGCTGGATGCGCGTTAAGAGCAAGGACTGGTGGGAGAGAGTGGTGCTAAATTAATTCACCGATTCAGACCGTAGACTTGTGGACACCAAACTGGTTCTCTATCAGCCTGTACTCCCCGCAGCTACCGACTTTGTACAGCGCTATTGCGACTCGCATTTGAAGAGGTACAGCTGGACGCACTGTCACTTCGTCAGGGCTCATTATGTTCCGTACCAAACCACAAAGTTTGATCTCCGAGCCATACTGAAGTTGCCTCTCCATTCTGAATCGGTGAATTAATTTACCATATGACGACGAAACCCATAAGAGCATTATTGAGTGCATGTAAACGTGCTAATTATATCCGCGTTTCTAACTTTTTTCCCATCTATGAGATGAAGTATATTCCTCTTTATTATTTCAGATAACATCAGGAGGGTTTCATCCTCGCTCCAGAAATGACTTCTCCCGTTGGTTGACATCTCTCTCTGACCTCTCAACTGTTTTGACGTTAGCGTTACGTTACTAACAATATCCGGAGTAGCTGTTGCCATGGCTGTTGCTGTCAAACACGCACATGCGCAAATTTAAAAAAATTAACTAGATCGGAATAAGCGTTTACATGCAACCAATAAAACGAAAAACACGGCAGAAATCCAGGTGTAGTTATCGGATTTCTCATATTCCGATAACTGCTTTTTTCCGAAAAAGCTTTTCGGAATATTGCGTTTACATGACAATTTGAATAATCCGATAACAGCCATATTCCGAATATTATCGGAATATTGAGTGCATGTAAACGCACCCACTGTCAGTCCTTTGAGTGGTTTTGAAATGCGGCAAGACACTTCACACATTGCCTTTAACAGTCTGCAGATAACACACAACACTGGCTTTTGTAGTCTTTGTGTTATAAACCTGTAGTTCTAAAATACCTTTCAGTATATTATTCACAACAATCGGAATGAATCCTCAGCGAGGTCAACTGTGACATCATTCACTAACCCCTCCCCCTCTAATCTCTCATTGCTACATTGTATAGAAATGCCAGGTAGCAGTAGACTTGAGATTAGCCAAAAGGGCTCACCTGTGTTTTTTTATGTACTCTCACTATTTCAAAAAGAGAACATGCGAGCAGAATTAATATGTTCTGACATAAATAAAATATGCAAAAAAAATATTGAAATGAAATTATATTATCAAGATATTGTAACACAACCTAGGTGAAAATATGCACACAGCAGCCACTTTCAGAAACAGCAGATAATTACTGTGGAATATATTGCAGTACAAGGCGTTTCTGTAGGGTTGTTATTGCTGTGGACTATATTGCAGTACATGGCGTTTCTGTAGGGACGTTATTGCTGTGGACTATATTGCAGTACATGGCGTTTCTGTAGGGACGTTATTGCTGTGGAATATATTGCAGTACATGGCGTTTCTGTAGGGACGTTATTGCTGTGGAATATATTGCAGTACATGGCGTTTCTGTAGGGACGTTATTGCTGTGGAATATATTGCAGTACATGGCGTTTCTGTAGGGACGTTATTGCTGTGGAATATATTGCAGTACATGGCGTTTCTGTAGGGACGTTATTGCTGTGGAATATATTGCAGTACATGGCGTTTCTGTAGGGACGTTATTGCTGTGGAATATATTGCAGTATATGGCGTTTCTGTAGGGACGTTATTGCTGTGGAATATATTGCAGTATATGACGTTTCTGTAGGAACGTTATTGCTGTAGAATATATTGCAGTATATGGCGTTTCTGTGGGGACGTTATTGCTGTGGAATATATGGCAGTATATGGCGTTTCTGTAGGGACGTTATTGCACAGAAAGATGAGAGGTTATTCTTTGCCTTTGTCCTCTTGGACCTCATATCTTAATGTCCTGCTAGCTCTGATCCTGTGTGGATTCATTAACATGCATTATTACTATTAAACAGATGCTAATGGGTCTCTCATGCCTGCCTCATTAATTATTCATGAGAATACCTTTCCTTTGGTGGAAGGGGGGTTAGCGAGCACCAAAAATACCTTTCCTTTGGTGGAAGGGGGGTTAGCGAGCACCGAAAATACCTTTCCTTTGGTGGAAGGGGGGTTAGCGAGCACCGAAAATACCTTTCCTTTGGTGGAAGGGGGGTTAGCGAGCACCGAGAATACCTTTCCTTTGGTGGAAGGGGGGTTAGCGAGCACCGAGAATACCTTTCCTTTGGTGGAAGGGGGGTTAGCGAGCACCAAATTGCTTCCTGCGTCCCGTAAGGGCTCATCTTGCGGTATTTGACTGTTTCATAAATGATTCTTTGGAAAGAAAAATTTCTTTGTGAACATATTCTAACAAGGAATATTAGCTGGCTTTCTCATCTAAATCGCAATTGTGGTCAGGTTTTATTTGACCACCGCTATCGCCAACAAATTTTTGGAAAACCTTTAGCATTTATTACTATAAAAATGTTTATTTGATTGAGTGTTAGTAGCTCACGGTCAGTTTAGGCTTAATGGCATGGACATAAAATACTGGCTGGGCCCATTAAGGGTATCCAGTATACAGAAAAAAAATCTGAATGTTGAATTTCTTGAATTGAAAATATTTTCTGTTTTCTTAGACTAACTAGCCAATCATTATATATCTTGTAGACCTATTAGCTATTTTCCCAAAAGAATATTAAAAATAAAGAAGTGAAAGAAATGTTTATTTTTGTGTTTCTAAGTACAACTAAAACAAACATCTAAACTACGTATTTAACGCCTCCCCCCTTCAGTTAAATTTGTCCCGAAAGGAACATTAATGGACATTAAAGGAAACCTCAGTCTAATGGAGATGGTGCAGAAATGTGAGAACCACATATGGAAAAGGTTTGGAGGCCAAAAGGTCTTGTGAAGAATTCTATAACGTGAAAATCTCTATAAAATACAAGAACAACATACATTTCAGATAAGTAACATGTTGGGAAGACGTCACTAAAACCTCTGTGTTGGGAAGACGTCACTAAAACCGCTGTGTTGGGAAGAACACCCTAAAACCGCTGTGTTGGGAAGAACTCCCTAAAACCTCTGTGTTGGGTATTTATTGCTCAACCACCATCTGCTCACTTTAATTCCACGCCATGATGTTGATAAATACAAACATTTATAAGACGTGTTTTCTACTGAATGCTTATCAGATGATTGAGATATTTTTCACAGCAGAAAGAAAGGAATATGAACAGCTCATTAGAGCATGAGCGATGGCCGCCGCCTGTATTATAAGGGAATGCCTGGCATGCTAAATTTGTCTTCCAATTTCCCCTTGAAGTACACACGCAGAAAATATGATACCATCGCTAAAGCCTGTGGCCTTATCAGCAACTCGCTCACATCAATAAAGTCAGAACCCTGATGATCCATTTTTAGTGTGTGGTGTGGAGGGGGGGAGAGACAAATTTCATTATTGAAATTCTGAGTGTTGCTAAAAACACAAAGCAAAGGTTGAGAATCTGAAATAGCAGCCTGAGAATGAATGCTAATTGCTACATAAATATGTCATTTTGGATGAATAGAAAATGTTCTGCTTTCTGTGTACAGTGTAACTGTCATTTTTAATTCACACATTTTCTTTTACTGGTAATCATCATTTATAAGTTTTTTTTTGCTTTTCCGCGGAATATTTTGTGTTCCATGAAGAAGTGAAAGTACTGTTTGGAAGTACATGGCAGATACGAGACTGGCAGATACGAGGCATAGTTTTGTTACATAAGTAACATGAAAGTATGAAATTAAATTAGATGATACAATTATTATTTGTTGGACTTCAGATAATTCTCATTATAGCAAAACTGCACTTTTTCTGAAAGGTTGTCACAATTGACATCTAAGTCTTTCTAATTAAAGGCTCCGGGGCTATGGGCGAGATTTCAGGTTTGTGTCAGAAACTCAGAATAAGGAGGTGAATGTATTCTCAAACCTCACAGCTTCAGACTGACGGACAGTCAGACACTCAGATGAGGATGTATGGTGGCTCATTGCGTAATGCCCAAGCAATGCGTGACTCGTTAGCGACCAGGCGTGGCAATCAGTGCGTCACGGCAATCAGCAGTCTAACCCATGGACTTTTCAGCTCCATGGCAACAGCCCCCACGTCCAACCCCTGCCAGAGGCATGATTAGTTCTCTCCAAAAAAATAAAAAAAGACCGGTTCACTTCATCTTGTCACAGGAGGGTATAATCAAGCTCTTATCGGGATTCTAAGGGGTGACATCACTGTTCCTGTAAGGCACTCATGTTCTCACCCAGCTCCCATATAGGCTTGTGCCACAGCTTCACATGCTAAAATCATGTGAGCTTAGGCCCTTCAGGTCTTCATTTGATGGGGGCTGAGTGTTTTCCTGCCAGTAATGATGCACGTTTCTGGTGGGATTTAGGGCTTGGCATTCAATTCATATTTATTGTTAAATTTGACTTCAATATAAATTTGAGTTGTTTTCTTCACATGACACACGCACAGTTAAATACATTTTGACGATCATTAAACTTGCTAAACTATTTAAAAAAAAAAAAACTTGGGTCTTGCATGTATTTCTGGGTCAAAGTTAAGGACAGATTGTGATTAGAATGAGCTTAGAGGCGCTCACACTGTCGAAGGTGACAAGCCAAGCTACTGGGTCTTTAGTTCTGAAGATGGAGGTTAGCTGTCAGGAGTCGGAAGGGATTTGTGGCTGGGAGTGCAGTGGGTCGAACCTGTGCAGGCTAACGGGCTAACGGGCTAGTTTACTGTTATGTGCCACAGCAGAACAGATATTCAGAACAGAGATTTACAGCATGAAGCCTTTTCAAAAACGGCTGGGGCTGCTTCAGAAATTTCCCCCAAAAAATACACAAACCTGTTCAGCCAGATTTCTGTACGTCAACCATTTAAGAAAACAAAAACACAAACTTCAAACGCCCCGCTGCCAATTAACCATGAAACGGCTGCATAGATAGCAGTATTTTCCCATGAACCCATGATAATGAATCACTGGCAAAGATTGCAACATCATATGTGGGAAGTATTGTCTTGACAGTACTGTCAGATAAACGCTGCTCCCTGGATGGGTTCTCAAACCCTGTCTTCATAGCTATGCATCCATAAGTTACTCCTGGCAGGGGTACTTGTCCAACCCCCCCCCCCCCCCCCCCCCCCTAACTGTTCTCTCTCTCTCTTCTTCTACATTCCGCCGGCGGGGCTCATGCCCCGCATCTCGAGAGTTGCTGTCCAGCTTCCTGTCCGTCGCCGCTTGCCCCTCCCTCCCCACCACCGCTGCCAGCTGATCCTGCCGCCATCGGCACCCGGTTTCCCACCATCATTGCCGCCACATCTGGACTGTCATCTAGCTGCTGCAATTTCTACTATCATGGATATTGGCAGTCAGTTTTGACCATGCTGGTCATTAAGATCTAGACC
The DNA here is from genome assembly GCA_022702515.1 of Ilyophis sp. 1 JC-2022. NCBI lineage: Eukaryota > Metazoa > Chordata > Actinopteri > Anguilliformes > Synaphobranchidae > Ilyophis > Ilyophis sp. 1 JC-2022. The sequence continues at coordinate 819,571 of CM040395.1, read as the reverse complement.
CTGAGCCGACCTGAGGAGAATGGGTTTCCCCCTTGAGTCTGGTTCCTCCCAAGGTTTCTTCCTAGCTACCTTAGGGAGTTTTTCCTTGCCACTGTTGCCTCTGGCTTGCTCTTGTGGGGGTTTAGGCTGGGTTTTTTCTGTGAAGCGCATTGTGACAACTAGTTGTGAAATGCGCTATATAAATAAATATTGATTTGATTTGATTTGAGGATGTAAATTTGGCCCTGCGGAAATATGAAGTACGTTATTTGTGTATGCAGTGTCCACTCATATTTTCCTCAAGCTATTCTGTTTTATGTGAGTTAAAACAATCAAAACAAACATGACTATCAGCTGATTTTCAAGGATATCACAGGGGCAGACTGGTATCATCAGATGACTGGTTCTGCATGAAGGCAGAAGGTTACACAATGCTAAGCATTTAGCAACAATATGCTGTTACTTCATCTAGGGGTGTGATGGTGTCATCGTTTGATAACTTTATATCACAAAAAAGAGGTACATAGATCTATTCAAGAAAAGCCATGTTCATATCCAGTAACAGGCCTTGTAACTTGTGATGAAAAAACTAACAGCTATTACTGAACAGAAAAAAAGAGATTTATTATAGCTCCTGTGTATGTGGTGTGATGTTTTTCACTGTGATATGATTTATCTTCTGTTTTGTGCTGTCAGTCTGTGTCTGTCCTTATTTCTCTTCAACATTACACACAAAGGTGCCTTTCATTTAACAAATAGGTGCTCACTTCTTCAGCTGCAAGACAGTCTATCAGTGGGATTTAGATTTATTACACAACCTTGTAATAGGACACAATTGCAGCCAATTTGTTACACACAATGAATATTTTCCACGTGTAAATCTTCCCTGTTCAATAATGTGCTTATGAACGATGTGGGTTTCAAGCATTACAGCGATTTATGAAATTTTGAGCAAAGCTGTAGCTTAAGGTGGATCTGGATTACAAGCAATTCAAAGGCAGTAATTACCTTGACAAAACTCAGCTGGAATTACGGTGTTATTATAGAAAATCCATTTGTGATGAATGCAGAGATGATATTTCTCTCACGGATAATTTTGAAACGCGTTGCCTGACAGAGGATATGAAAATCTCAAATAACCTGTTATGTGAAGCGCCAGATGTTTAATTGGACAGATAAAATAGAGTTAATGTATGTCCTGAAATTTAATTGGGTGCGTTGATGTAGTGGTAGAATCTCATTTGACATATTTTTTGAGCATGTGTAAATAAAGGATTGATTGGTGGTGATTTGTGACTGCCATCATCAGGGCTGATAGGATATGCATATTTAGCCAAAGTATTACCCCCCAGCTCACCACTCACTAGTGCCTCCTCTGGTCTGTTTGAGAATTGCATCAGTGGTGTGCAGAGGGGTCTGCTAACGGCACACATTCTGGAGGATGAAAAAGATCTGGCCTTTCACCTGTAATGTCCAGGCTTTTTTTTACTCTGTGTGTTTTGATTATATTTAGCAACATCACTTTTATTCTGTTTCATCTAAATCGAACATGGATGGATTCTCACTGTAAAAAAATTGACCCGCTGTGAATGTCCTACCAAGACCGTTTTATTCACTGCCTGTTCAGTATCATCCTGGAATTACGTTATCTTGTGCTGTGAAGACGCACTCAATCCCACCTTTACCCGTATTATCTTGCGCTGTGAAGACACACTCAATCCCACCTTTACCCATATAATTTTTGTTGAAATGAAACTAAAAGCAAACGTTGAGATAGACCCTAAAAAAAACATAGCTTTAAACTTGATATTGACGTGAACTTGATGCCAAAATGCTTGCGGTTTGATTGACTGGCCAAATACTACCGTGGCGAACCCTTGTGGAATGCATTCCAGAGCATTCTCACAGATCATTCCAATTTATTATGGTTAAGAGCTATGCGTAGGAATCGCTCTGGTCTCCCAAGCTTTCGCCTTCTTTGGGCAAATTCTGTGCCAATGACATCTTGAGGGAAGTTAGACTGGGAACATACACTTCTTTTTTCTATATGCGGTTATTTCCTTACTGTTTCTTGAGAAGTAATCATCACAGGATTGGGGGAATTACACAGCAAGTTAACGTCACGTTATGATTCGTCTATGAATCCTTTATCAAATATTGTTATGTCAATATATATATATATATTTACATATATATAATATGAGGCCTTCATCATACACATTTAGAGCCCAGATTTGGGCCACATCCGATGGGAGGAGTATGGGAAGAGTATGGTGAGAGTATGGGAAGAGTATGGGAAGAGTACTCAGGACTGGCCCCAGGTATCAAACTTGTGAATAAAGGACTAAAATCAAACTTGTGAATAAAGGATTAAAATCAAACTTGTGAATAAAGAATTAAAATCAAACTTGTGAATAAAGAATTAAAATCAAACTTGTGAATAAAGGATTAAAATTTAACTTGTGAATAAAGGATTAAAATCAAACTTGTGAATAAAGAATTAAAATTTAACTTGTGAATAAAGAATTAAAATCAAACTTGTGAATAAAGGATTAAAATCTAACTTGTGAATAAAGAATTAAAATCTAACTTGTGAACAAAGGATTAAAATCTAACTTGTGAATAAAGGATTAAAATCAAACTTGTGAATAAAGGATTCAAATCAAACTTGTGAATAAAGAATTAAAATCAAACTTGTGAATAAAGGATTAAAATTAAACTTGTGAATAAAGGATTAAACTCAAACTTGTGAATAAAGGATTAAACTCAAACTTGTGAATAAAGGATTAAAATGCCTTACTGCACAGTAAACTCGGGGGGATATTTGATTGAGGTTTTTTGCATTTTAAAAAAGGATTAATAAAACTTGAGTAAAGAAGCCATTTCAGGTCGAGAGCGTAGTTTGCAATGAGGCCAGTTTCACATTGATGCTGCATCTTTCCACACAGATTCATAAATGAACGCAGCAAAGGCAGCTTTAAGGGTTCTCAGTAATAGGCTGGATAACATGGTGTGGTTCTTCAACTACTTACCTGGGTGCCATATTATTTTTTTAAATGCTGCATATGGGTGAAACATTTTTCTTGAACTATAAAACATGAATAGATGTAGATGCTTTATTAAAATGTACATACTGAAGGTATTATAATTCTGAAACTAGTGACAGGTGTGTTGACCCTGTGCAGATTAAATTTTATATTTATCCATTCATAATATATCTTAGGGACAATATTTATTATTTATTATCACAAACAAGCTAAGTCACATACAAACATCCCAGACATATTGTTGGCAAACCTACCGGCTTCTTCTGATGGTTATCATTTATCATTTATCATGTAGTCATGGAAACATCCTGCAGGACAGTGTCTCCTGATGGTTACCATTTATCATGTAGTCATGGAAACAGGACAGGTGTCAATAACATTTTTTAAAAATTAAAAATGTAAGTACTATGATGGCTAACCCTGCTGATAAAATCAACATTAATGCCCATCCACAATTTAACACATGTTTTAATCTGGAATAAAAAAATATTTAAAACTCAAGGACCATTCCTAGAATTCTCTTGCTATTTTAAAATGAACTCCAAAGAACATCTATGACAATGTGTAAAAAATAATGTCTTGCGAACTTTCAAAACAAAATGTAACAGGAAACTGATTTCTTAAAGTCCTGATGAGGTAGATGGCCCATCTTAGAATACAGCTATAAAGAAAGAAGGGTTAACAGAACATGATCAGAATAATGTTGTTCCTTGGGGTTCACACCTGTTGGATGCCTTTGGCTTGATCAGGAGATGAACGAGTTGTGATTTGTGACTTGCACAGATGTTAGGTGTGATAGATGTGTAGCGTAGCCCACAGCAAAGCCAAGTGCAGAAATCCTGCGAGTTCTGACTGTACAGGAGCACCCAGTTAACATTACCGTGGCAACGATACTGATGAGGTTCCCCCGGGGAAAGGTCTGACCTGTTTTCCAGGCCCCCAACGGCTTTCTCATGGTACAGTCTGTAGCATCCCAACGTGTGACACCTAACAAATCAAAACTACACCTAACCCTAGGCTCATATTCACAGAGATATTGTGCTTGATTCAGACAGAATCAGAAAGGGTCATATTCACAGAAATATTGCGTTTGATTCAGACAGAATCAGAAAGGGTCATATTCACAGAGATATTGTGCTTGATTCAGACAGAATCAGATAGGCTCATATTCACAGAGATATTGCGTTTGATTCAGACAGAATCAGAAAGGGTCATATTCACAGAGATATTGTGTTTGATTCAGACAGAATCAGAAAGGGTCATATTCACAGAGATATTGTGTTTGATTCAGACAGAATCAGAAAGGGTCATATTCACAGAGATATTGTGTTTGATTCAGACAGATGGGAATCAGAGAGCCTCATATTCACAAAGATATTGTGCTTTATTTAGACAGAGCAGAATCAGAAAGGCTCATATGCACAGAGATATGGTGCTTGATTCAGACAGAATCAGAAAGGGTCATATTCACAGAGATATTGTGTTTGATTCAGACATAATCAGAAAGGGTCATATTCACAGAGATATTGTGCTTGATTCAGACAGAATCATAAAGGGTCATATTCACAGAGATATTGTGCTTGATTCAGACAGAATCATAAAGGGTCATATTCACAGAGATATTGTGCTTGATTCAGACAGAATCAAAGAAGGTCATATTCACAGAGATATTGTGCTTGATTCAGACAGAATCAAAGAGGGTCATATTCACAAACATTGTGCTTGATTCAGACAGAATCAGAAAGGCTCATATGCACAGAGATATTGTGCTTGATTCAGACAGAATCAGAGAGGGTGCTTAAATGTTCAGAGGACATTGCAGCAATGAGTGAGCCTGTAAAGCCCAAACTGACAGAACAATTCCAAAACTATTGAACGTGCTGTTTCTAACCAACTGCCGTCTTTCCTTACCCAGAACAACCTGCTAGACCCCCACCAGTCCGGCTTCAAACCTGACCACTCAATGGAGACCGCACTCCTCTCCGTCTGCGAGATGCTTCATGCAGCTCGGGCAGCCTCCCTCTCCTCTGTGCTACTACTTCTAGACCTTTCTGCCGCCTTCGACACTGTAGATCACTCCATCCTCCTGTCGTCCCTGTCTGCATCGGGGATCAGCGGCTCGGCCCTGGCCTGGATTGAGTCCTACCTCTCGGAACGCTCCTCCCAGGTTGCCTGGGCTGGTAAAGTATCGGCACCCCGTCCCCTTACCACAGGAGTCCCCCAGGGCTCAGTCCTTGGTCCCCTCCTCTTCTCCACCTACACCAAATCCCTTGGCCCTGTTATCACTGCTCATGGTCTTTCTTACCACTGCTATGCTGACGATAATCAACTCTTTCTCTCCTTCTCACCCTCTGACACTCAGGTGTCAGCCCGCATCTCCGCTTGCCTGAGAGACATCCAGAGCTGGATGGACAACCACCATCTCAAGCTCAATCCAGGCAAGACTGAGCTCATCTACATTCCTGCTTTAACCTCTCCCCCTCTAAATCTCTCTATTTCCCTAGGAGACACTCCACTGACCCCAACGCCCTGTGCCAGGAACCTCGGAGTCGTGATGGACAACAGGCTGTCCCTCTCCGAGAACATCGCAGTGGTAACCCGGGCATGCAGGTTCTTCCTGTACAACGTCAGGAGAATCCGCCCCTTCCTCACCACCCACTCAACCCAGCTCCTGGTCCAAGCGATGGTGCTGTCCCGCCTGGACTATTGCAACTCTCTCCTGGCTGGCTTACCAGCATCGGCCATTAGACCCCTTCAGCTTATCCAGAACGCAGCAGCGCGCCTGGTCTTCAACCTCCCCCGACACTCCCATGTCACCCCCCTGCTCATTGATCTCCACTGGCTACCGGTGATGGCTCGCATCAAATTCAAAGCATTGGTGCTCGCCTTCCAGGCAGTCCGAGGATCTGCCCCTCCATACCTCCAAAAGCTCATCAGACCCTACACACCTGCCAGATCTCTGCGTTCCGCCTCCTCAGGATGACTGGTACCCCCCCCCTCTTCATACTAGCACCCGGTCTCGACGTCTGTCTGTCCTGGCCCCACGGTGGTGGAATGAGCTCCCTGTGGAGGTCAGAACAGCAGAAAGTCTGACCGCCTTCAAGCGCAGATTGAAGACTCACCTCTTCAAGCTTCACCTCTCTCCACCCCTCCCTACCTCCTTGTGACTATTATCAATATTGTGTAGTTCCCCCCCCCCCCCAAAAAAAAGAAAATCCCCAATCATACTGACTGCGCCTAGTACTTCGTATTTACGTATTTACCTTTTTAGGATTGTTTTAACACACTTGTTCCTTCGGAAATGCACTATGTACATCGCTCTGGATAAGAGCGTCTGCTAAATGTCTATAATGTAATGTAATGTAAACAATTGCTTTTAAAGTGCCTTTTATTTTTTAGTTAATCTTGAAATAATTTAAACATGGCGGACACACAACATTATTTAAACATGGTGAACACACCTTATTTATTTAAACATGGTGAACACACCTTATTTATATAAACATGGTGAACACACCTTATTTATTTAAACATGGTGAACACACCTTATTTATTTAAATCTTATTTATGTGGTTAAGCTTCCTGACCCAAAGTGGCCCTAAAGGCTACAGGCATGACACAGCACTTATACAGTTATTGCCTGCAAGGGCAATTTCTAAGCCTGCTACTACTCACACATAAATTCACTCTAATGCTACACAAAGGAATGGGAAAGAAATCTGGCCTTTTCCAACAACTCAAGTTCAGCCATGTAAATGAAACATAATCCGCTCTTCCCTTCCTCCACTCCATTGTCCCTGCTGACACTTCAGGATTAATCTAAACCTTTACATGCAGCATCTCCACCAGTAACGCTCCCCTCCTCGCATCTCCTCAAATTTCACCTTTGACCTCGCACACCCTTGCTCCCTCTCCTTTCCCTCACACTAGACTGTATTTCCAGCCTGATACCTTTTAATAACCTTCCTCTTCATCTCCTCCTCTTCTGAAAACCAGCTGTGTTCCCTCAGACCTACAGAGAAAGTGCTTTATATCAGATCTCAAAGGGTCAACGCGAGATACTTTTAGTCCTCCAAAAACCACAGACTGGCCTCTCTAAACCAGTTCCTTTTGAATTTACGTGTATACTCCATAACCACAGACTGGCCTCTCTAAACCAGTTCCTTTTGAATTTACGTGTATACTCCATAACCACAGACTGGCCTCTCTAAACCAGTTCCTTTTGAATTTACGTGTATACTCCATAACCACAGACTGGCCTCTCTAAACCAGTTCATTTTGAATTTAAGTGTATACTCCATAACCACCGACTGGCCTCTAAACCAGTTCCTTTTGAATTTAAGTGTATACTCCATAACCACAGACTGGCCTCTCTAAACCAGTTCCTTTTGAATTTACGTGTATACTCCATAACCACAGACTGGCCTCTCTAAACCAGTTCCTTTTGAATTTACGTGTATACTCCATAACCACAGACTGGCCGATTCAGTCTCTGCCAGTGGTGTCCAGGGCAGGATGATTTTCTTTAATTTCACATGTATACAAGGGCCTCTCTAAACCAGTTCCTTTTGAATTTACGTGTATACTTACCACAGACTGGCCTCTCTATAACACACAGACTGCAGTGGTGCTTCGGCTTTGCCTTACTGACGTCTCTACCTGGAAGAATGCGAGTATGAACTCTCTCCTGTGATGTCATATCCACTGCAAGATTTCTCTCCCTCTTTCTCTCCCCACTCTCTCTCTTTTTCTCTCTCTCTCTCTTCCCCCTCTCTCCCCCGCAGAGGTATTATCTGATATACTCCTAACCCCCCAAACCCCTATCGCTAACTCATAACCCTAACCCTAACCCCAAACCCCTATCGCTAACTCATAACCCTAACCCTAACCCCAAACCCCTATCGCTAACTCATAACCCTAACCCTAACCCCAAACCCCTATCGCTAACTCATAACCCTAACCCTAACCCCAAACCCCTATCGCTAACTCATAACCCTAACCCTAACCCCAAACCCCTATCGCTAACTCATAACCCTAACCCTAACCCCAAACCCCTATCGCTAACTCATAACCCTAACCCTAACTCCAAACCCCTATCGCTAACTCATAACCCTAACCCTAACCCCAAACCCCTATTGCTAACTCATAACCCTAACCCTAACCCCAAACCCCTATCCCTAACCCTAACCCTAACCCTAACACCCCTATCCCTAACCCTAACCCTCCACACCTCACTGCTCATAACCCACACAGCTGCTGCTTCAGGAACCCCTGCTGCTCTCCCACACTCAACCACTGTGATTCCGCTGTGCCCGGTCTCCATGGCAACACTGTCCGTCCCTCTGCTTCATTGATAAACTCCTCCGCCTGCGTTATATCCTTCCTCCCGTTTTGCTCTTTAAATCCCCCCTGGTCTGACCTGGATGCAATCAATGTTGGTCCTTGACTTTCACGAACAGAAAACTTTGCGATTGCTGTTGAGTTATGTACAGTACTTGATCTATTTGTGATCTTATTAGTGTTGATGTGGAGTGGCAGTTCATGCATTTGTTTGTTATGCATCGTTTAGGGAGGGAGGGATTCAGTCGGCCGGAATGACCTTGTCTCATCACTCACCAGTGATCTCTGCTGGCTAATCGGGCACCAACAGTGCGCTTGCTCAAGTCTGCCTTCGACTGGTGTCTGTGCGAGCGCAGCTGTGGAAGCAGCGGCTTGAGATACAGAGTTCTGGAGGAGAGGACATGCTTGTCTGCACACTCTAAGATCAAAAGTGGAGGTTGCAGCACTATTTATTTGTATTAGGTAATACCCTTTCAAAGGGAACAGGGTTGAGTTCAAGTTCTCCTGTGTAGAGAGAGAATTACAGTAAAACATGATATGTGACACAACGTGTTACTAGGCCCAAAGGCCCCATTAAGAGTTAAGGGCCAAAGGTATTGGACAAAAAGAACATGGCTGTTATAAAAATGACCCATGGGTATGAGAGAGTCTGATACTAAACTGTTGTGTCCTGCTGTACAGGCTTGTAAGAGCAATACAACAGTAACAATGACCTCAATCTTCAAAGACATGCAGGGAAGTATACAGCCATTGATTCAACATTTTCATACAAATGAAAACAACTTGGACTTTCAAAGCCAATGTTTTGTTATCACGAATGTGGATAAGCATTACCATAATGCAGTCTGCAAACTGTGGTAAATGTTTTAAATTAAAAATACTGTGTGTTCATTTTAAAATACATACAGTATCTGCAATTACCTGGCTGCTGCTTTATGCCTTGGGGATTGTGAGAAAACATTATTGGTAAAATTAAGGCCATCAGGTGTTTCTGCTTAATAAAAGTGCAGAAGGGACATTACTGTAGAATTATTCAGCAAATTAATACCAGCTATATTACTGTTTGAAAGTGCTCATGTTATCCAATATGTGATATCCAATACCCAGTAAAATTCCCACTTCACTCCAATACCCAGTAAAATTCCCACTTCACTCCAATACCCAGTAAAATTCCCACTTCACTCCAATACCCAGTAAAATTCCCACTTCACTCCAATACCCAGCAAAATTCCCACTTCACTCCAATACCCAGCAAAATTCCCACTTCACTTGAACTGTATAAATGTGTGACAGACTGTGGAGCGCAGTGTAAGACTGTGATTTTTTTTGACGAAGCGCCAACGTGTCGGGTCTTGACACAGGCATCGCACACAGAGACCTGTTATTCTGCTGCCAGAATGCAGGTGGGGACGTGCAAAAGAAATATTTCAAAATATTAATGAGGAACCTGGAATATGTCCATGGGAAAAGCAAACACTATAAAAACCAGAGGCTATAGGGCTCTTGGGAAATGCACTTTCATGATAATCACAAGACGCTCTGTGATCAATAGTGCTAATGGCTAAACCTTTTTGGGCAAAGAGCAAGCTATTGCACAACATGCACTAAACACCTCATTATACATTTAGACCTTCTGCTTGCACCTTGATTTCATTTTTTAATAGCACGCACAGGTTTGTTTTGTGCATCGTGCGAGAGTGAGGCAGCCTAACTTTGATTAGAAAGCTGCTTGAATCTCCTATCTTTTTTTCTGCAGACTTGTCCTTGTCTTTGTCAAAATGCACTTGTTCAGTTTTCAGGTGTGAAGGATTGTACAATGGAAAGCAGGGCAACCAAACAATCTGAGAAGCATGTATGAGTTTGAGATACGTGCATGAGTTTGAGATACGTGCATGAGTTTGAGATGCATGCACAAGTTTGAGATACGTGCATGAGTTTGAGATACATGCATGAGTTTGAGATGCATGCACAAGTTTGAGATACGTGCATGAGTTTGAGATGCATGCACAAGTTTGAGATACATGCATGAGTTTGAGATATGTGCATGAGTTTGAGATGCATGCACAAGTTTGAGATACATGCATGAGTTTGAGATGCATGCACAAGTTTGAGATACGTGCATGAGTTTGAGATGCATGCACAAGTTTGAGATACGTGCATGAGTTTGAGATGCATGCACAAGTTTGAGATACGTGCATGAGTTTGAGATGCATGCACAAGTTTGAGATATATGCATGAGTTTGAGATGCATGCACAAGTTTGAGATACATGCATGAGTTTGAGATGCATGCACAAGTTTGAGATACATGCATGAGTTTGAGATATGTGCATGAGTTTGAGATGCATGCACAAGTTTGAGATACATGCATGAGTTTGAGATGCATGCACAAGTTTGAGATACATGCATGACTTTGAGATGCATGCACAAGTTTGAGATGCGAGCATGAGTTTGAGATGCATGCACAAGTTTGAGATACATGCATGACTTTGAGATGCATGCACAAGTTTGAGATGCGAACATGAGTTTGAGATGCGTGCACAAGTTTGAGATATGTGCACAAGTTTCAGATGCGTGCACATTTTGAGATACTTACATGGGTTTGAGATACACGCATATTCTGAGATATGTGCACAAGTTTGAGATACATGCACGGGTTTGAGATGCAAGCATGAGTTTTAGATATGTGCACATTGTCAGATACATGCACAACTTTGTGGTACATGCACAAGTTTGATGCGTGCACAAGTGGGTTAGCTGCAGTTCTACCTCACTAATTGAAATCATGGTTCCAGGCACTGTAGTTACAATGGGGCAACTTTTCTTATATTTCTCTCTTAAAGTGCATTGCTAATGCATTTAATTACAGGCTTTCACTCCAGAGATCATACGTCGACACAAATGTGTTTTAAACAGCTCAAGGGGTCAGAAATGCATTTAGAAAATATACACTATCATTGAAATCCCAGCAAGTAATTCAAAATCAGCAAAGCAAATTAAAGCAATAATCCTGCAATGAATATCAAATGATATGTACAGAGACATTGGATATTAGTCATTCTCAGCTTAACTCAAAAGCCACACGTGACAGGAATTAAACAAACAAACTGATACATCAAGCAGAAAGTACTAAAACAACAATCATATTCTCATGGATTTGTATGTACAGTATATACTTAAAGGAGCAGCCTATGTTATGTGTGACCTTTGAAATCTTAGTTACGAGCGAATATGACAAACTGATGCTTGCTTTAAATATAGCTTGCTCTTTAGGGCAGGTCAACAGTGCAGAGAAAAGAGCCTTCGGCAGGGTCAGCTGTGTGTGCATGTGTACTCTAAGTGCTGCAGGCTGGTAAAGACGTCTGTAAGTCATCCATCTTCTCGTAGGCTGGTTCTGGAGTTCTTTAACAACACAGGTGAACAGCACAGCTTGGACAAATCAGCACTGCACGCGGCCTGTGTTTACCCTGAAAGCCTCGGATGACCCTTCCTGGACTTCTCTGACTTTCATGTGGTGCATTTTGGGATTGATGTAGTGCATTTTGGAATTGATGTAGTGCATTTTGGGATTGATGTAGTGAATTTTGGAATTGATGTAGTGCATTTTGGGATTGATGTAGTGCATTTTGGAATTGATGTAGTGCATTTTGGGATTTATGTAGTGAATTTTGGAATTGATGTAGTGCATTTTGGGATTGATGTAGTGCATTTTGGGATTGATGTAGTGCATTTTGGGATTGATGTAGTGCATTTTGGGATTGATGTAGTGCATTTTGGGATTGATGTAGTGAATTTTGGGATTGATGTAGTGAATTTTGGAATTGATGTAGTCCATTTTGGGATTGATGTAGTGAATTTTGGAATTGATGTAGTGCATTTTGGGATTGATGTGGTGCATTTTGGGATTGATGTAGTGAATTTTGGGATTGATGTAGTGCATTTTGGGATTGATGTAGTGCATTTTGGGATTGATGTAGTGCATTTTGGGATTGATGTAGTGAATTTTGGAATTGATGTAGTGCATTTTGGGATTGATGTGGTGCATTTTGGGATTGATGTAGTGAATTTTGGGATTGATGTAGTGCATTTTGGGATTGATGTAGTGAATTTTGGGATTGATGTAGTGAATTTTGGGATTGATGTAGTGAATTTTGGAATTGATGTAGTCCATTTTGGGATTGATGTAGTGAATTTTGGAATTGATGTAGTGCATTTTGGGATTGATGTAGTGCATTTTGGGATTGATGTAGTCCATTTTGGGATTGATGCAGTGTATTTTGGGTTTGTAATAGACATCAATCAAAAAGAATGCAACGCATGCACACACACGCGCAAACACGCACACACACACAATCCGGCTAATAAGATGTTCCAGTAATACCTCTATATGTTCAGGCATTACTAAATGAGAGTTTCTCATATATATGCCTCTCATCTAAACTCACAACTAAAGGTACAGTGGGAGGCCATTATTTGGTCTTTAATGAACATATTTCCCAAATGTACCCAGAAGGTACAATAATGTTCTATTTGGGTACTAATACAGTACTAATTACAAGTAAAAAAGGTACAAATGAATTATGTATTGCTGACGAGGTATACAATTCTACCATCCCAGTGAAAAGCACTTATATATTTTTAAGCACTTTTTTGCACCTTTTTTTTAGAGTGTAGTCTGTCCTTCCATTGGTGTATTCAGAGAGATTTGAGCAATCTCAAGGTAAATATGTAAAATGTCATTCAGTCAGTCTTGTGTAAGGCAGTGCAATCTAAAGATAAATATGTAAAATCTCATTCAGTCAGTCTTGTGTAAGGCAGTCCAATCTAAAGATAAATATGTAAAATCTCATTCAGTCAGTCTTGTGTAAGGCAGTGCAATCTAAAGATAAATATGTAAAATCTCATTCAGTCAGTCTTGTGTAAGGCAGTGCAATCTAAAGATAAATATGTAAAATCTCATTCAGTCAGTCTTGTGTAAGGCAGTGCAATCTAAAGGTAAAGATGTAAAATCTCATTCAGTCAGTCTTGTGTAAGGCAGTGCAATCTAAAGATAAATATATAAAATCTCATTCAGTCAGTCTTGTGTAAGGCAGTGCAATCTAAAGATAAATATGTAAAATCTCATTCAGTCAGTCTTGTATAAGGCAGTACAATATAAAGATAAATATGTAAAATCTCATTCAGTCAGTCTTGTGTAAGGCAGTACAATCTAAAGGTAAAGATGTAAAATCTCATTCAGTTAGTCTTGTGTAAGGCAGTACAATCTAAAGATAAGTATGTAAAATCTCATTCAGTCAGTCTTGTGTAAGGCAGTACAATCTAAAGGTAAATATCAATCTAAAGGTAAAGATGTAAAATCTCATTCAGTTAGTCTTGTGTAAGGCAGTACAATCTAAAGATAAGTATGTAAAATCTCATTCAGTCAGTCTTGTGTAAGGCAGTACAATCTAAAGGTAAAGATGTAAAATCTCATTCAGTTAGTCTTGTGTAAGGCAGTACAATCTAAAGGTAAAGATGTAAAATCTCATTCAGTCAGTCTTGTGTAAGGCAGTGCAATCTAAAGATAAATATGATAATAAAGCTGCATCTAACAAACGGAATCTGCAAAACGAGACCAGGAACTTATTTTCTTCTCTACTGCGGCGTATAAAAAGGCCAAGGCTGCGTGTCGCTTTTATACAGTCAGAGGCTTACAACCGTCCTGCTCTGACGCGCTGGAAACACTCCGCCAAAGACAACCCCCACTCCCACCCCCACCCCCTCCCCCCTCGTCTTCATTACCCCTCCACTGCCTTCTCTTTCTCAGCACATGGGCAGCCCAGAAATATGCTCACAAAATTAAAAGTTGGAAGGAGTAAAATAAATTTTTAATGAAGTAAAAATAAGAATGCATGTCTACGCTGACTCCTGGGCCTCTGAACGGAAGCTCAGGCAGAATGCGCCTGGCTTTCTGGGGTTACATAATACCCATAATGCCCTGCGTTTAGGGACAGTAGGATGAGTCACTGCGTAGGCTTTTTTTTGGCCACTTAAATGAGATGTATTACAGTAATGACAGATTGGAAGGAATGTCCATAGCAAACATGTTGTAGCTTAGCACTAATGCGCGATTTAGCACCTCTGCATGGCTATGGCTGCTTAAATAGGCTTCGTGTTGAGCAACGAGGACTGTTGTTGCCAGACTACCTTTTATTTACACAGACTGATCACTGCAAAGCTAAACATAAAGCAATTTGCACACAAGTCTGGAGAGATTGATGGATTAAATGAGTACTCAAATAAAATAAAATAAATGAAATGAGGTGATGATAGCAATGAAGTGATAGAACTTTAATTTGTTATTGTTTTTTTCTGCAGGGCATTCAAGCTTTTTTTCAGGGCATTCGAGCTCTCAGAATAAAATCATGGCAAAACGAAACACATTTTAATGCTGTTTTTTACCGTACTAAGTCTCTCCATCAACATAATAAATCTGTGTTTATAAATAATAATTATAAATAATAAATAATAATAATCTGTTTGTGTGTCTGTTGAACAGCCTGGCAGTAGTGCTGTTTGTGTGTCTGTTGAACAGCCTGGCAGTAGTGCTGTTTGTGTGTCTGTTGAACAGCCTGGCAGTAGTGCTGTTTGTGTGTCTGTTGAACAGCCTGGCAGTAGTGCTGTTTGTGTGTCAGTTGAACAGCCTGGCAGTAGTGGGACCCTCTCTCCGGCATAGGTTCTCTGCTCATGGCATTGTTTTACACCCTTGGCTCCATGGTCAGCTCTACACTAAGCACCCATACATCACCCCCCTGCTGTCCTCCATTTTAAAGTGAAACAGCTGATCAATATGCCTTCCCAATATGAGGTCACCGCCTCCACTGTTCTTCAAGAATGGACCTGATGTAGCTTTTGCCCGTCTGGAGCTTAGTGCTGTTTAGGGTTAAGGTTAGGGTTAGGCTTAGGCTTAGGGTTATGCTTAGCTCACCATTTTACAGGCAGCTTTGGCCCATCTGGAGCTTAGTGCTGTTTAGGGTTAGGCTTAGGCTTAGGGTTAGGTTTAGGGTTAGGCTTAGCTCACCATTTTACAGGCATCTTTGGCCCATCTGGAGCTTAGTGCTGTTTAGGGTTAGGGTTAGGTTTAGGGTTAGGCTTAGCTCACCATTTTACAGGCAGCTTTGGCCCATCTGGAGCTTAGTGCTGTTTAGGGTTAGGCTTAGGCTTAGGGTTAGGGTTAGGCTTAGCTCACCATTTTACAGGCATCTTTGGCCCATCTGGAGCTTAGTGCTGTTTAGGGTTAGGGTTAGGGTTAGGCTTAGCTCACCATTTTACAGGCAGCTTTGGCCCATCTGGAGCTTAGTGCTGTTTAGGATTAGGCTTAGGTTTAGGGTTAGGGTTAGGCTTAGCTCACCATTTTACAGGCAGCTTTGGCCCATCTGGAGCTTCGTGCTGTTTAGGGCTAGGCTTAGGCTTAGGGTTAGGGTTAGGCTTAGCTCACCATTTTACAGGCAACTTTGGCCCATCTGGAGCTTAGTGCTGTTTAGGGTTAGGCTTAGGCTTAGGGTTAGGCTTAGATTTAGACTTAGGTTTAAGGTTAGGCTTAGCTCACCATTTTACAGGCAGCTTTGGCCCATCTGGAGCTTAGTGCTGTTTAGGGTTAGGCTTAGGCTTAGGCTTAGGGTTAGGCTTTGGTTTAGGGTTAGGCTTAGCTCACCATTTTACAGGCATCTTTGGCCCATCTGGAGCTTAGTGCTGTTTAGGGTTAGGGTTAGGTTTAGGGTTAGGCTTAGCTCACCATTTTACAGGCAGCTTTGGCCCATCTGGAGCTTAGTGCTGTTTAGGGTTAGGCTTAGGCTTAGGGTTAGGGTTAGGCTTAGCTCACCATTTTACAGGCATCTTTGGCCCATCTGGAGCTTAGTGCTGTTTAGGGTTAGGGTTAGGGTTAGGCTTAGCTCACCATTTTACAGGCAGCTTTGGCCCATCTGGAGCTTAGTGCTGTTTAGGATTAGGGTTAGGCTTAGGTTTAGGGTTAGGGTTAGGCTTAGCTCACCATTTTACAGGCAGCTTTGGCCCATCTGGAGCTTAGTGCTGTTTAGGGTTAGGCTTAGGGGTAGGGTTGGACTTAGCTCACCATTTTACAGGCAACTTTGGCCCATCTGGAGCTTAGTGCTGTTTAGGGTTAGGCTTAGGCTTAGGGTTAGGCTTAGATTTAGACTTAGGTTTAAGGTTAGGCTTAGCTCACCATTTTACAGGCAGCTTTGGCCCATCTGGAGCTTAGTGCTGTTTAGGGTTAGGCTTAGGCTTAGGCTTAGGGTTAGGCTTTGGTTTAGGGTTAGGCTTAGCTCACCATTTTACAGGCAGCTTTGGCTCAAATAATCTGTCAAATGACAATCCTGAAAATGATCAATTTGGGGACATCCACGGCACAGCTTGAGCGCAAACAAACTCACGCGTCCCGTTGCCTGGACACCCTCTGGGCCTCCGAGCACCTGAAGGAGCTGAAGCAGCCGGGGATAAACCACTGAGTCAGAGTAGTGATTTTCACATTAAATATCAAGGACACCCAGACAATAATTACAGCGCAATTACACTGGTGGCTGTAGCCTGCAGTATATCTCTATTTAACCTTGAGATGGCCGGAGATCGCCTGCATGTGAGGGTATTTCACTCAGAAAATAAATAGAGTGGGGGATGGTTGTTGCCCATAGCGTGTGCAATGTACCTATCAAACAGTGTTGTCCTGCGAGTTTCCCACAACAAAATGAAACACAAACACAGAAATATGTGATTTAGATTGAGTCAGATTACATCTGTGTAGTAACTCATTGTAATGAATTCTGTGCTATGCTCTACAGTGGTTAGCACTGTCACCTCGCAAGAAAGAGGTTCTGGGTTCGAATCCCGGTCCTGGTTCTTTCTGCGTGGAGATTGCATGTTCTCCCCGTGTTTGCGTGAGTTTCCTCCGGGCACTCCGGTTTCCTCCCACAGCAAAGACATGTATGTCTGGTTAGGTAAACTCCTGCCATTGCGCTTGACCAAGGCACTGGCCTCAGAACTGGAGTTGGTCCCCGGGCGCTGCACTGTGGCTGCCCACTGCTCCTAAGTAGTTAGGATGGGTCAAATGCAGAGGCCAATTTACCCCACAGGGTAAATAAAGTATAACTTAACTTAACTTCTGTTTGTTCATTTTATCTGCAATGCTCTACTGCGCTCCCCATCTGTAGTGCTCTGGCCAGTGAAAACATTTATTGTGAATGCTTATGCTTATGAAACTTCCATTCCTCTTCTCCACACTCGTTCCGCCCCAAACTGAGTTACGGATCCTTTAAATTCTCACACAGAGAACCTTCCATGAGAACATGTCCCGCTGAGAATTTTCTCCAATCAAAGTGAGTTGGGTTCTGGTTTTATGAGTGAAATGTGACTGCTCTGCTCCTATAGAGTACACACACACACACACAGATAAACATACAGCACAGGGCCAGTCTGTGTGCACTTACTCTCAAAAATTGTGGATCACTTTTAGCACTGTTGTTTTTTCATGTCTAATCCATACATGCAAAACAGTAAATAACTGAATAACATGATTGTTTGGATAGAAAATTAAACAGAGCCTAAGATGCATATATTTGTTGAAATTGAAAATCGGTTTTGCCACATTTTAACATATTTACCAGCTGCCACCTTAATTTTTCACCTCATGTACAGTATTTGTACAGTATTTGAACAGTATTTGTACAGTATTTGTACAGTATTGGAACAGTATTTGTACAGTATTTGTACAGTATTTGAATGAATACTTTCCATAAAAATTGAATCTAGGGAAAGGCTGCAGAAAACAGATTGTCCAGTGTCGTGATGGGGACACTGTGCTGTATGAGGCTCAACAGGCTCTTTTATGGCTCTTATTGTAATTAGTAGGGAAGTTCCATGTAAAACACTCAAGTGGATTCTCTGAATTTTGCCTCCTAAGTGATAAAATTCAGACTGCTATGGCAGGAACTGACAGTCTGTGGTAACAAACGCTAATAGCACTTTTGTTTTCCACCGGGACCAGTATGACATACATTGAGCACCATAATTCATTGGACAGTGACACATTTTTTGTTATTTTGTTCTGTACTCCAGCACTTTCAGTTTGAAAAGATACAAATGCATGCCATGAATTCCTGATGTCTGTGACCCAACAATATCAAAAGACTCTTGATATCTTATTTTCTGGTACTCCTACAAGCGATACTATAACGTCTCTGCATTTGAATGGATCTCTATGAGAATTGGGGGGTGGGACTAGATTTAGCTGTAAATTACACGGGAACAGTTTGAATACATGGTCGGCGAAATAGCTGTAAGTCACCAAGGGTCTGAGGTATCAAATGAGTCTCAAACCATCACTCTGCTGCCAGATATGGATGGATCACTTTAAGGGTTTTTACAAATATTTTTATATTGAACTCTATGGAAGAATAAGTCAGGAGAAACAACCCTTCAAGTTATCCATCCATATCTACTGCATATCTGGCAGCAGAGTGATGGTTTAAGGTGTGTTTGATACCTCAGACCCTTGAGCCATTTAGCCAACCATGTGTTCCATACTGTTCCTGTGTAATTTACAGTTAAATCTAGACCCACCCCCCAATTCCCATAGAAATTCATTCAAATGCAGAGAAGATATAGTATCGCTTGTAGGAGTACCAGAAAATAAGATATCAAGAGTCTTTTGATATTGTTGGGTCACAGACATCAGGAATTCATGGCATGCAAAGGATATGCGACCAAATATTTAAAATTATTACTTTATTCTACATTATGTTAAAATGTCCCAAAAATGGGGGGGGACTATGTACAAAAGGTTCGATAATTTCTACACGATTTGTCCGATATGGATGAAAATACCTTCAAATTAAAGCTGACAGTCTGCACTTCAACCTCATTGTATCCTTTCAAACTCAAAGGGCTAGAGTACAGAACCAAAATAACAAAACATGTGTCACAAGACACACACACACACGCACAAACACACAAACACACACACACACACACACACACACACACACACACACACACACACACACACAGTGTGTCACACAGGCATGTGTACATCCTGGATCTGGTGAAGGAATTTTGTAGGCCGGAGTCCTCCTCATCCTAATGCACTTTAAACGGTGACATAACGCACTTTTAAATCCTCTGCATCTGATAACAAAGTGCTCCGTTTCTGAGAGCCGTCTAAGAAGCATTCAGAGAATGTTACCTCAGTAATAGCCATGAGATAATAAAAGGCATTTTGGTCTGAAATCTGATTAACTTTGCAATGTGATTGTGGCCAAATTACAAATTGACAAGAGAGAAACGGTCCCTTTATGTTTCAGAAGTTGAGCGACCGCTGGGGCACAGAAGCTGTGCTGTACAATGTCTCCTGCTCACAGCTGTACAATACTGCTCTCCTGCTCACAGCTGTACAATACTGCTCTTCTGCTCACAGCTGCTCAATACTGCTCTCCTGCTCACAGCTGCTCAATACTGCTCTCCTGCTCACAGCT
Organism: Ilyophis sp. 1 JC-2022; assembly: GCA_022702515.1. NCBI lineage: Eukaryota > Metazoa > Chordata > Actinopteri > Anguilliformes > Synaphobranchidae > Ilyophis > Ilyophis sp. 1 JC-2022. Next base: position 799,685 of record CM040395.1, on the reverse strand, counting down.
GCTCAATGCTGCTCTCCTGCTCACAGCTGCTCAATGCTGCTCTCCTGCTCACAGCTGCTCAATGCTGCTGTGACGACCCTCCCCGCCCTGTCTGTTTGGTTGGGTGGGGCTGCCTCCTTGGCAGGTGCTGGTGGGCGTGGCAGAGGGTCATCAGCAGAGTGAAGACACCTGGGGCTCGTCAGCAACACTGGAATCACATGGGCCTTGTGTGCCCAGGGTTTAATAAAAACCTAAGCTCAGTTGTTGTTCCCCCCTCCTCTCTGAGCTACGCCTTTGGTTTGATTGCTGGTTTGTCTTTGTTTTACAGCACTATACAACATTGCATTCACTCTCTTCCACTCATCCACTCACTTAAGCTACTGACTCATACTGATGTCACATACCATTGCTAATGTAAGTTTCTTTCTTATGTTACCAACTTTTAATGAATAAACTATTTGCTAATTAAGCTTGATTGGTGTGCGTCTCCCTCTTTGTCACGGCCGTGCGGCCCGGTTTGTGACACTGCTCTCCTGCTCACAGCTGTACAATACTGCTCTCCTGCTCACAGCTGTACAATACTGCTCTCCTGCTCACAGCTGTACAATACTGCTCTCCTGCTCACAGCTGCTCAATACTGCTCTCCTGCTCACAGCTGCTCAATGCTGCTCTCCTGCTCACAGCTGCTCAATGCTGCTCTCCATCTCATAGCTGTACAATGCTCTGCTTCTAAATTTGGACAATCCAATATATACCACGTTATTGTCTACGATTTGGAACTGAGCCTATTTTTTACTGAAAGCAGATTAAACTGCAACCTCCCCAATATTCTCCCTCACTTACAGCCTCATCACTGAGATGCTTGTCATTTTAGTGCCATTTAAGTCCAGATCCTGATGATTCGGCTCGTTAGGTAGGAGCTGTTTTGAAAGTGCTGGGCAGATAATTGCGGGAGAAACCAAACTGTGCGTATCTTTAAGGATGTGTCTGAATGGGGATCACGAGGGGCTTAGCTTCATTATGCAGGAGACTTCCAAAGCGCCAATTAGGCACATCTGAGTCTGGCCCAGAGAATTAGCTGACTGAACCAAAATTACTTTTTTCTTTCTCAACATCATATGCTTTCATCTGTTTCTATTTTAATGCTCATAACTAGAAGTACTGGCATTCTAGGGCTGGGAGAGGAAAAGGGGTTCAGTCATTTGGGTCTAAATTGGTTTTGGCCTGAATTTAATAAGGTGTTGGGTAAAAGATAAACAAAAACATTAAAACCTAAATCAACAAAACACACACACACATGCCCATGCACAGACACACACACACCCACAAAAACAGACACACACACCCACATTCACACACACACACACACACACACACACAAAAACAGACACACACACCCACATTCACACACACACTCACACACACACAAAAACACACACACACACACACATTCACACACACACACACACACACACACACACACCCACATTCACACACACACACACACCCACAAAAACAGACACACACACCCACATTCACACACACACACACACACACACACACACACACAAAAACAGACACACACCCACATTCACACACACACACACACACACACACCCACAAAAACAGACACACACACCCACATTCACACACACACACACACACACACACACACACAAAAACAGACACACACACCCACATTCACACACACACACACACACACACACACACACACACACACCCACCGCATGGACACGCAAACGCACACACAGACACACACACACACACACACACACACACACACACACACACACACCGCATGGACACGCAGACGCACACACACACACACACACACACACACACACACACACCCACCGCATGGACACGCAGACGCACGCACACACACACACACACACACACAGACACACACACACACACACACACACACACCCACCGCATGGACACGCAGACGCACACACACACACACACACACACACAAAAACACACACACACACCCACATTCACACACACACACACACACACACACACACACCGCATGGACACACACACACACACACACACACACACGGGGATGATTTAAGAATAAGCAATAGGGTGGATCTAAAATGACAACACCAGCACATTTCTGATGCTTTTGTCATCAACTCTGCAGAAGAGCGGATAAACGGTGTGGCTTTGTCCTTCTTTTAATGGCAGATCATTCAATGTTTCCGTTTGATCCCACCAGACCTTGTCATTACAGACAAATGAAAAGAGTGTGTCCTTGCAGTATCGGCCATGGCTTTTAAAGATTATAATTTTACACAATAAGTTTATATAAGGGTTGTTGGGAGGTTACAGGTAGGGGGTCTTTATGTCTGGCTGTATATCCCTCTACAGTCAAGCCGTCGTAAAGATAATAATCACATAATAACAATTAACATGTTTCAGGAAGATTTTGAATTACTTTTTTCCAAGAGCTGCAAACAAACTGCAGGTCCTATAAACTGTATGAAAAGGTGTTTCTTCTCATCCTAAAGTGATTTTGGACTGAAATGCTCATACTTATATCAGGCTTTATATCTGTAAAACTTCATATCAGTGAAAGTCTCCGGTTCTTAGGCTCTTACGCCCATGTTCAAAGATGGTGACGGCAACCGAAACAGATACATTTCTGACCTGTATGTCGTTAGGATAGCAGATATATATGTTAGGATAGCAGATATATATGTTAGGATAGCAGATATATATGTTAGGATAGCAGATATATATGTTAGGATAGCAGATATATATGTTAGGATAGCAGATATATATGTTAGGATAGCAGATATATATATGTTAGGATAGCAGATATATATGTTAGGATAGCAGATATATATATATATATATGTTAGGATAGCAGATATATATATGTTAGGATGGCAGATATATATGTTAGGATAGCAGATATATATGTTAGGATGGCAGATATATATATGTTAGGATGGCAGATACGTTAGGGTAGCAGATATACTAACTGACAGGAGACAGATCGGTGGGGCTTTACTCCTATCCTATACAATGCCAGGAGTTTGGTTAGTGTTAAATGACAGGGTATTACCATTAAAATGTAATGCAATTCAGGTCATGTCTGCTATTATCTGGTCGTTTATACTGGTTTTACCATCACTGTTTATTGGCTGTGTCACTTACACACGCTGTCACTTACACACACGGTCACTTACACACACGGTCACTTACACACACTGTCACTTACACACTCTGTCACTTACACACTCTGTCACTTACACACACTGTCACTAATACACACTGTCACTTACACACACGTTCACTTACACACACTGCCACTTACACACGGTCACTTAAACACACTGTCACTTACACACTCTGTCACTTACACACTCTGTCACTTACACACACTGTCACTAATACACACTGTCACTTACACACACGTTCACTTACACACACTGTCACTTACACACGATCACTTACACACACGGTCACTTACACACACTGTCACTTACACACTCTGTCACTTACACACACTGTCACTTACACACACTGTCACTTACACACACGTTCACTTACACACACTGTCACTTACACACACTCACTAATACACACTGTCACTAATACACACTGTCACTTACACACACGTTCACTTACACACACTGTCACTAATACACACTGTCACTTACACACAGTCACTTAAACACACGGTCACTTACACACACGGTCACTTACACACTCTGTTACTTACACACACTGTCCACTGTCACTAATACACTCTGTCACTTACACACACTGTCACTTATACACACTGTCACTTACACACACGTTCACTTACACACACTGTCACTTACACACACTGTCACTAATACACACTGTCACTTACACACACTGTCACTAATACACACTGTCACTTACACACACTGTCACTTACACACACTGTCACTAATACACACTGTCACTTACACACACGTTCACTTACACACACTGTCACTTACACACGGTCACTTAAACACACGATCACTTACACACACGGTCACTTACACACACTGTCACTTACACACTCTGTCACTTACACACACTGTCACTAATACACACTGTCACTTACACACACGTTCACTTACACACACTGTCACTTACACACGGTCACTTACACACACTCACTAATACACACTGTCACTTACACACACTGTCACTAATACACACTGTCACTTACACACACGGTCACTTACACACACTGTCACTTACACACACGTTCACTTACACACACTGTCACTAATACACACTGTCACTTACACACACGTTCACTTACACACGGTCACTTACACACACTCACTAATACACACTGTCACTAATACACACTGTCACTTACACACACGTTCACTTACACACACTGTCACTTACACACGGTCACTTAAACACACGGTCACTTACACACACGGTCACTTACACACACGGTCACTTACACACTCTGTTACTTACACACACTGTCACTAATACACACTGTCACTTACACACACGGTCACTTACACACACTGTCACTTACACACACTGTCACTAATACACACTGTCACTAATACACACTGTCACTTACACACACTGTCACTAATACACACTGTCACTTACACACACGGTCACTTACACACACTGTCACTTACACACTCTGTCACTTACACACACTGTCACTAATACACACTGTCACTAATACACACTGTCACTTACACACACGTTCACTTACACACGCTGTCACTTACACACACGGTCACTTACAAACACTGTCACTAATACACACTGTCATTTACACACTGTCACTTACACACACTATCACTTATACACACTGTCACTTACACACACTGTCACTAATACACACTGTCACTAATACACACTGTCACTTACACACACGTTCACTTACACACGCTGTCACTTACACACACGGTCACTTACAAACACTGTCACTAATACACACTGTCATTTACACACTGTCACTTACACACACTATCACTTATACACACTGTCACTAATACAAAATGTCACTTACACACACTGTCACTTACACACACTGTCACGAATACACACTGTCACTTACACACACTGTCACTTACACACACTGTCACTTACACACACGGTCACTTACACACACTGTCACTAATACACACTGTCACTTACACACACTGTCACTTACACACTGTCACTTACACACACTATCCCTTACACACACGGTCACTTACACACACTGTCACTAATACACACTGTCACTTACACACACTGTCACTAATACACACTGTCACTTAGACACACTATCACTTACACACACTGTCACTAATACACACTGTCACTTACACACACTGTCACTAATACACAGTGTCTCTTACACACACGGTCACTTACACACTGTCACTAATACACGGTCAGGTACACACTCAGGAATACCAGGATGAGTCCCGGCCCATCGCGTCATTCCTTAGTCCAACTCTGCAGTGTGAACAGAACATTATTCTTTAGTCCGGCTCTGCAGTGTGAACAGAACATTATTCCTTAGTCCGGCTCTGCGGTGCGAACAGAACATTATTCCTTAGTCCAGCTTTGCAGTGTGAACAGAACATTATTTTTTAGTCCGGCTCTGTGGTGCGAACAGAATATTATTCCCCAGCATTACTCATTTAAAGTAATGAGACAGACCCACACTGGCAGATACAAACCACTGCTGCCACAATATCACTGTACACTGTGGCTTAATTTCATTAGCCTTGTGTAAACCTTCACTTTAAATATATATGTGTATTACTGCAGTATGCAAGAAAATAAATGGAAAAATTAGGAGTAAATTTTGGTTTGGCTCAAATCCCAACAGAGTCATTTATAGACCACATATCTTCTAATGCATTTATTTTTTATCGGGCGTTATAGTCTACGTTCCGAAGGTGATCTTTAGTTTTTCTCTCTCTCAAGCTTTTGCTCCTGCCTTTCTGTTTTGAGAGTCTCTTTACCTGACCCTTCTACTCGTGTCTACAAGCTACACCCGGTTGTGTGGGTGGTTTATTATTTTGGCTACTGTCAGGGAGTTTTTCGTCCCTTGTTTTCGTTTCTACTATTTCGGGTACATAGACTTATTTAGTGGTCCTTTATGCTTCTGTAAGTGACTTGTTCTGTATCGTGTTTTCTTTAGGGTACATAGACTTATTTAGTGGTCCTTTATGCTTCTGTAAGTGACTTGTTCTGTATCGTGTTTTCTTTAGGGTACATAGACTTATTTAGTGGTCCTTTATGCTTCTGTAAGTGACTTGTTCTGTATCGTGTTTTCTTTAGGGTACATAGACTTATTTAGTGGTCCTTTATGCTTCTGTAAGTGACTTGTTCTGTATCGTGTTTTCTTTAGGGTACATAGACTTATTTAGTGGTCCTTTATGCTTCTGTAAGTGACTTGTTCTGTATCGTGTTTTCTTTAGTTGCATTTGACTCATCAGTTCTACCAAACCCTCACAATATTATGTATTCACCATGAATGATTATATGCTTCACAAAGTGAACATGCTGTCAAAAAGATTGGGAATCTTCAAATAATTTATGATATGTGCTTCCATGTGGGCCATCAAAAATACAATAATATATAATTTATATTTTATGCATCTATTCTAACATTTGTATGTTGTGCTTATTAATATGTTATACATGCATTATAAAGATGCACGTAACATAACCAAGAAAAACATCTTATACACCGATTGTATAATACCAGACAATCATATGGTCATCTATACAAAAAACACATTGATTGACTATTACAGAAAGAAGAATACAATTTACTAGACATTAATTTCCATAAATGATAATTATTTTAATGCTATGTCAGACATTGAACAAATGTATCATTTTAGCCATTGTGATTACCATAAAACTAAAAAGCAACGGATATGTATGACTTTCAAAAATGATCTCTATAAAGGTGATGAAAACTACATGAATGTGTAGAATGCTGTGATGAATCCACAGCAACCCCACTGCGCACACACGCACACATGAGCACACACACACACACACACACACACACACACCTCAGTTTTTGTATCAGGTGATACCCCAGATAAGAGGAACTATGTCTGTTTCACATTCAGTGCACAAAAACACTACAAATCAAACGCATCATATCCTGGCTTGTGATGCATTCATTGGTTACTGTCAGCAGCGTATGGATGCTCAATAAGTTATTTACATATTTTAGAGGCTGTTGGTGATTTGTGTGTCATAGACATATACATGCTGCACTATTATACCATTTATTTTCATTTGAAATGATTAATTTTAGCCCATATGCAATTTAAACAAAACAAACACAAATACACAGGCAGAAGGAGAAGCACTAGGCCGCATGGAGGCTAAGCTCTTCCATCCACATTTCATTTTATGCAAATATTATTTTGTTACAATGTACCATAAAACTAGCGTGCTGCTGAATTCAGTGTTATCAAATCCAATATACATGTATTTCAATTACCTGTCATATAGGGGACAGAATCACACTTTAGAAAAGAAAATCTGCATTGGCGGCTGCAAGAGAGTAACGGAATACATTGGAAGAAATATAATGGTGCAAAATTACGTTTTTCTGCCTCACAGTTAACACACATGCAAACATAGACTTACAGATGGAAATATATTTTAAGGCTGGTTAACACTGCCAGAGAGATACAGTGAAGCTTAACACTGCCAGAGAGATACAGTGAAGCTTAACACTGCTAGAGAGATACAGTGAAGCTTAACACTGCTAGAGAGATACAGTGAAACTTAACACTGCTAGAGAGATACAGTGAAGCTTAACACTGCTAGAGAGATACAGTGAAGCTTAACACTGCCAGAGAGATACAGTGAAGCTTAACACTGCTAGAGAGATACAGTGAAGCTTAACACTGCCAGAGAGATACAGTGAAGCTTAACACTGCTAGAGAGATACAGTGAAGCTTAACACTGCTAGAGAGATACAGTGAAGCTTAACACTGCCAGAGAGATACAGTGAAGCTTAACACTGCCAGAGAGATACAGTGAAGCTTAACACTGCCAGAGAGATACAGTGAAGCTTAACACTGCTAGAGAGATACAGTGAAGCTTAACACTGCCAGGGAGAGCTTTAGTGGGGGGGGGGGCATTGAACAGTGCAAGGCCGAGCTTTAGTGGCTTTAGTGCAGCAAACATGGGGGGTGGCGGGGGGAGCCATCGAAGAGTCACACAAGTTTTGTAAAGATTCATCTTCCATAGCTGCATTAATATAACAGATAACAGATAAAGCAAATGAACAATCCATATCTAATGGTCAACATTTGTCTCGTGACATTTTATTTCTGAATCATTGGACAATTTGGACACAAAAGACCTTAGTATTGATTATCCAGTCATATCTACTCCCAGTGGGGTTTGGTTATGAGTGTGGAAGAGGTCTCAGAGGTTTTCTGCTATAGTTGATGATGCACTTTTGAGGTTTTAAAAACCACTGAACCTACACATTACAGAAAGTGTGGAGTTGATGCTTGTGAAGAGTTTGGTAAATGCTCTCATGTTGCTCAACATGTGGATCACCTAAATACTCCTGTTATGACTGCAGTAACTCATTTTGAGGACACTTTTTTGGGAGTATTCCTGAGATAAAATATGGTGGCCATATATCTTTTGGTCAGTGAGCCTTGGTTGGCAGTTTTCTTTATTTAAAACTGAACCCTACACTTATCAGAAAACAAGCTTATCTGCTGAAAACAAGCGTGAATAGAAAAGGATGTCAGGGCCCAATGGGTACTAGACGAATAAATATATTTTGTGCACAAACTCTCTTAATAACTGACATCCTATTTCGGGAGTATTGCAAAAACTAAAGCATTACTTAAAAACAACACAACATAAAGTTTATGAAAATTGATGTAACCCCCATCCAAACGCAGAAAGTTTGCTTCTCCGGCATTCAATGTGTGTCCCTAATTTTTAGTGTCAGCTAGAGGGACTGCAAAAAAATTATGGAAAGATATGCTGTTACCATGCCAACGACATTGTTCCTCTCACCATGTAAATCTCAGTTCTTGATGCAACTCATTTGATGCATGTAACACTGTGGCGAAGTGAGCCGTAGCGCTCGCGTGAATTAAGCAGAGTCCAGCCCAAGCTTGAGTAAGGAGAACGGGGTTTTTATTTTCCGTCAAACGACAAACACAACACACAGTAAGATCGTCAGATCTCAGTCATTCCTCTCTCTCAACTCCCAGAATGCTCCTTTTGAAGGTTCTCAGGCTCACTGTTGAACAATCAAGGCGATTGGTTAATTGATACAAACAATAAGACAATCAATCATCACCAATTGCCTGATTGCCGACAGCTGTGCTGGTTCCATAAACCACCCGAGTTCACTCTCTCTGTTGCCGGCCACGCCTAAAACCACGCCCCCCTACCACAAACACTTCACACTATGAGCCTGGAAACCACACAAACGACAGTAAACAGATAACGTATGAGTGAAGAATGTGAAGTGATTTTGATTGGCTGGTGCTGGCCCCGGTGCTGGCCCCGGTGCTGGCCCCGGTGCTGGCCCCGGTGCTGGCCCTGGTGCTGGCCCTGGTGCTGGCCCTGGTGCTGGCCCCGGTGCTGGCCCTGGTGCTGGCCCTGGTGCTCGTAAATGGCACTGGTTTAAATTCTTCTATTCAGAATGAATGGTTTTCACCACATTACTCAACACCAGTTGCCCAGATTGACAAACTGCTACCCAAACACGGCATTATTTTATTGGTCCTCATCCAGGAAGCCCAAACACGGCATGATTTTATTGGTCCACATCCAGGAAGCCCAAACACAGGCATGATTGTATTGGTCCTCGTCTAGGAAGCCCAAACACAGGCAAGATCTTATTGGTCCTCGTCTAAGAAGCCCAAACACAGGCAAGATCTTATTGGTCCTCATCCAGGAAGCCCAAACACAGGCATAATGTTATTACTCCACATCCAGGAAGCCCAAACACAGGCATAATTGTATTGGTCCTCGTCTAGGAAGCCCAAACACAGGCAAGATCTTATTGGTCCTCATCCAGGAAGCCCAAACACAGGCATAATTTTATTGGTCCACATCCAGGAAGCCCAAACACAGGCATGATTGTATTGGTCCTCGTCTAGGAAGCCCAAACACAGGCAAGATCTTATTGGTCCTCGTCTAGGAATCCCAAACACAGGCAAGATCTTATTGGTCCTCATCCAGGAAGCCCAAACACAGGCATGATTTTATTGGTCCTCATCCAGAAAGCCATGCCAGTAGAGCCACACATTTGGGGAGCTTTTTTTAAATTTCATTAAATCAAATTTATGCATCAACCTTGTCTAAGAGGGTCTTTGACAAAAAACAATCATTAACATTGACATAATTTTCAAGATTAAAATCAAAAGTCCAATAGAAGGGTTAGGGTTAGGGTTATATTACACTCAATGCAATTACATTTTCTTTTATATCTGTTTTGATAAAATATATATGGATTTTTGTTTTGCTAGTGAACTGATTCTCACATCATTGAAATGTCAGCGTATTTCTAATAGAATTTTGAACAGAAAATTTGCAATGAAAGGGCAATACAACACATTCTGCTTTTATTTACTAACCATAAAACCAAACACTTCTATGACTTACATACTGAACATGTTTTTGTGAGATGAAGCCAGACATGTTAAAGTATCTTCAAAGATGTTATTAGTAAGCACTATCATGACATAGACACAGCAGCAGTGCCCTGCCATGACATAGCCCCAGCAGCAATGCTCTGTCATGACATAACCCCAATAGCAGTGTACTGTCATAACATAGCCCCAGTCGCAATGCTCTGTCATGACATAACCCCAGTAGCAATGCTCTGTCATGACATAACCCCAGTAGCAATGCTCTGTCATGACATAACCCCAGTAGCAATGCTCTGTCATGACATAACCCCAGTAGCAATGCTCTGTCATGACATAACCCCAGTAGCAGTGTACTGTCATGACACTGCTCAAGTATTAGCATCCTGGCACGTTGGAATTTTATTGCTTTTTTCTGCTACACTTGCAGTTGCTGAAAGCCTAGTTTGAAATATGATGATTAATGATTGAGATGTTGGCTGTTTAAGGCCATCTTTCGTACATGCTACAAACAAATAAAACATGCATTGTACATAGTTATTCATTACAGTGGGTCGCTATATTGACTTCTATATTATCTTGTGATTTATGCGGTGTGTAAAGTGATGGAGGGACTGTATTCGGTCTTTGTTTTCCTCCCTGTTTAGAATGCCTAATCGCATTCAACAGCCAAGCTGGCGCTCTCAGAGGAGCACTCCTCATGCGCTGTGTTAGTGAGCAGACTGCGCGTGCCTCTCTGGCCAGAGGGGGCGCTGTTCGTGAGCGCTGAAGCTGGGTCAACCCATCTCCCTCCCTGGTCACACTGCTGCCAGTTATACATCCCCATCCCTGCAATGACCTGGTCATCACTCCTTCCGGCCTCAACTCTTCTCCCTTCTGGCTCCCCATTGGTAGAACAACCTGCCCATCTCAATCAGGGCAGCAGAGTCTCTCCCTACCTTCCGGCACAACCTGCCCATCTCAATCAGGGCAGCAGAGTCTCTCCCTACCTTCCGGCAAAACCTGCCCATCTCAATCAGGGCAGCAGAGTCTCTCCCTACCTTCCGGCAAAACCTGCCCATCTCAATCAGGGCAGCAGAGTCTCTCCTTACCTTCCGGCACAACCTGCGCATCTCAATCAGGGCAGCAGAGTCTCTCCTTACCTTCCGGCACAACCTGCGCATCTCAATCAGGGCAGCAGAGTCTCTCCTTACCTTCCGGCACAACCTGCCCATCTCAATCAGGGCAGCAGAGTCTCTCCCTACCTTCCGGCACAACCTGCCCATCTCAATCAGGGCAGCAGAGTCTCTCCTTACCTTCCGGCACAACCTGCCCATCTCAATCAGGGCAGCAGAGTCTCTCCTTACCTTCCGGCACAACCTGCGCATCTCAATCAGGGCAGCAGAGTCTCTCCTTACCTTCCGGCACAACCTGCGCATCTCAATCAGGGCAGCAGAGTCTCTCCTTACCTTCCGGCACAACCTGCCCATCTCAATCAGGGCAGCAGAGTCTCTCCCTACCTTCCGGCACAACCTGCCCATCTCAATCAGGGCAGCAGAGTCTCTCCCTACCTTCCGGCACAACCTGCCCATCTCAATCAGGGCAGCAGAGTCTCTCCCTACCTTCCGGCACAACCTGCCCATCTCAATCAGGGCAGCAGAGTCCCTCCTTACCTTCCGGCACAACCTGCCCATCTCAATCAGGGCAGCAGAGTCTCTCCTTACCTTCCGGCACAACCTGCCCATCTCAATCAGGGCAGCAGAGTCTCTCCTTACCTTCCGGCACAACCTGCCCATCTCAATCAGGGCAGCAGAATCTCTCCCTACCTTCCGGCACAACCTGCCCATCTCAATCAGGGCAGCAGAGTCTCTCCCTACCTTCCGGCACAACCTGAAGACTCATCTATTAAGAAAGTACCTCTACTTCTCCACCCTGATTCCCATTGCCCTCTTCCACATCTTCTTCTATCCTGTTAAAAAATCTCTCTACCTTCCCTTGTACATGTTAATTCTTGTGACAAAGGATTACCTATCACAGGTGTGTTATGGCCCGTCCATTAAACTCTCATTAATTGCTACTTGGAATCCTGGTGATTTACGAATCTGGGCCTTTTCTTTGTGCACTAATTGCAAGTCTCTCTTGATAAAACATTAAGTTAAATGCCTAAAATATAAATGTAAAATGTAAATGGTTGTGTGGAGGTGCTGCAGTCCAGATTATACACCGGACTGTGTGGAGATGCTGCAGTCCAGATTATACACCGGACCGCAGGGCTTGTATACACGCTAGAAAAGTGACTTAAAATTTGAGCCACCCAGAAGCCGCAAGTGATATTCTGATATTAAATGTTGTTGAGGTGGCAAGTGGTTTTATGACTACGTGACGACAAGGAACAATCCAGAATTTAAACAGCCTGATGTGAATTTGAGTGTGTTAATTGTAATTCTTCTACAAAAGCAAATCATAGGGGTTAAATCTAGAGTACCTAGGGAAAAAAAGCTAGGAAATACAGTCGCATCCCTGTAGAAAAAGAGAAGATTGAACAGAGCTCCTCAGGTCCACTGAGGTACTAGCAAAGGGATTCCTTTATGAAGCTACTGTGAGTGCGTTCTTGTTCTCTTGACTACAGAGACCCAGCATGCATTGGGCTTTATGTTTCAGATGATTAAATTAAGTTTGATGGGTTGCCAACGGAATTCATTTTAGAATTTTACATCACTTGACAGCTGTCTGTCAGCTAAGTTTTTTGTAATAATCCTGCCATTTGACATGCGTTCATAATATTTAAAGAAATAAATATGAATAAAAATTGTTCTCAATTGTTTATTTTAAAATTATTTTCCCAATAAATATTTGCTTTAATAGGGATTAGCGTTAAACCCAATTAAGATCAATTAGTTATTAATTTGATAAATGCTTTGTGCCTAGGATATTCAACTGATCTAACAGAATCTCTTCTATAAAAAAAATTTAAAGGCAGATTTTAACAGAAGAAAAATGTATTTACATGCATCTCTTTATTACAAGAGAATATCCACATAATATCAAGTATCAAGACCATATAGAAGGCCTCTAGAGATGTTGAATGAACATTTTAATTAACAGCCCAGTGAAGCAGATTAATTTAAAGCAGACTGAACAAAGCTTGTCTCCGGGGTCCTTATAAGTGTTGGAAATGAGTGCTGGGTCACTGTGTTACATCAACGCTATGTTATTAAGCCTTCATGAAACATTTATAACAGCTTCATTAACAGAAAACCTGCACAAACTGGACTAAATTTAATAGCTATATTTTAATTAAAAGAAGAGAAATGGCCATGGACTGTCTGTATCATCCATTTGAAAATTTCATTAGTAAAAAGGATATTCTTACATGATGCATATTGCAAAGTTACTGACAACCTCCTCACAAAACAATACACTCTAAGGGGCCCGATTTACTAAGCCTTTTAGCACATGCAAAACCAATAACACAACCAATGATTGGTTCAAAACAAATACCATGACCAATCATTGGCCATGTTATTGGTTTTGCGTGCGCTAAAGGTAAATCAAGCCCTAAAAGTACAAAGAAGGGCAATTAAACTGGTACCTGCTTTGTAAGGGTTATGAAGAACTGCGGTTTTTTCATACATAAAAGCAATAAACAACATGAACTATAAAATATTTACAAAAGAGTTCTGTTAAAAAAAGAGTTCTGTCAATAGAAAAGGGGATTAGGGTAGGGTGAGGCATTCGGTGGAAATGAGCGAAAGGTCAATTTTGCACAGATATCCATTAGATATATGGAACAGCTCGTCAGGTCAGGTATGCAGAGATCTTTGGGGTGTTGAAGTCCAGGCTTGCTGCAGTGCTGGATGCTCTCTAGTTTGTAGGTAAATGGCGGTCCTAGAGGGGCTGAATGGCCTGTTCTCATCATCGTGAAGTTTTACGTTCGTAACAAAGCGTCAGTGTTGCATCAGCAGGGCTTTAGTAGCGTTCATCATGCCCGACTCCCAGAAGCTGTCAACAGCTAGACCTGCTGCTATAGCATGCGCATCAGCAGGGCTTTTTCTCTTATTGAATCACTGAAGAAGACAGCTCTGGCATTCCAAAACAAAAAGAGCAAGAAAAAAAAGAGAAGAAAGACGAGCGTATGACAAAATCAGCAAATATGCCTGCAGCTGATGGGCACAAAGGCCACTCAGTGCCGCAGAGGTTTGCATGGGACTGAACACAATGGGACTCTTGTTCCTAAAAGTTGTTTATCACAGTTTTTCTTAACAACTGAATGTGCTTGTTGTTTCCACAGACATTGAATTTATCCCATATTTTACATAACTATAAAGCAACTGCATTTTCTACACTATATATACTGCAGTCTGCAACGTAAAATAATCCGTTTTTACATGGTGTTTCACAGTAACTTCACCGTAATATTACTTTATATCAGAGTATTCTTGCTTCCTCCTAAAGTACCATACTCAAAGTACTCTTTCTCTCATGGATTACAGTGATACCATGTGCTAAGTGAAAGACATGCCCCATGTTCTTGAAATTAATATAACATTGAAATAAGAACAGATTTAATTTTTGTTGACTGAGATTGAAAGTGATTCTTTTTTCCTGCGAATGTGGTGGCGCGACCATTTATCTCATTCCACCACTAGTGGGGGCTAGTGAGGTGAAATAAAAGGCAAGATCAGGAAGTACAGTCATGGAGGCCAGGTGAGCAGAGATTGTGTGAGGGATTACAGACGCTGGTGAAGGGCTGAAGCTCGGAAGCAGCTGTGTCCTTGTGTGCCCGGCAGGCTGGCGGTAGGGTGTGGAATTTTATATGAGTAGCGATCCAAATCCGGATAAGAAAAGGCTAGACGTGGGAATATTTTGGAAAATGTTAAGACCAGCCTGGCAGCAGTATCCTGAATGAGTGAATGAGGCTGAAGTGCCGGCACATCCTGGGAGGCAAGCCAAAAGACCACCACACCATTGTGCCCAAGACCATTGCTTTAAGCAAGATGCCATTGTGCCTAAGATCAGTGCTTTAAGCAAGAGGCCATTGTGCCTAAAACCAGTGCTTTAAGCAAGAGACCATTGTGCCTAAGACTAGTGCTTTAAGCAAGGGGTCATTGTGCCTAAGATCAGTGCTTTAAGCAAGAGACCATTGTGCCTAAGACCAGTGCTTTAAGCAAGAGACCATTGTGCCTAAGATCAGTGCTTTAAGCAAGAGGCCATTGTGCCTAAAACCAGTGCTTTAAGCAAGAGACCATTGTGCCTAAGACTAGTGCTTTAAGCAAGGGGCCATTGTGCCTAAGATCAGTGCTTTAAGCAAGAGACCATTGTGCCTAAGACCAGTGCTTTAAGCAAGAGACCATTGTGCCTAAGATCAGTACTTTAAGCAAGAGACCATTGTGCCTAAGACCAGTGCTTTAAGCAAGAGATCATTGTGCCTAAGACCAGTGCTTTAAGCAAGAGACCATTGTGCCTAAGACCAGTGCTTTAAGCAAGGGGCCATTGTGCCTAAGACCAGTGCTTTAAGCAAGAGACCATTGTGCCTAAGACCAGTGCTTTAAGCAAGAGACCATTGTGCCTAAGACCAGTGCTTTAAGCACTGGCAAAATAAATGACATTGTTGATAATGAACCTGTAGGATCACGTCACTTAGGCGATGTCACCGTATCTATGAGATCAGAGACGGCTTGACTCAGTAAGCGGCTGCTTAGGGCCCCAAAACCGCCTGTGGGGCCTCTGACTTATTCTAGTATATACATGTCGGCTTGAGAGGGACCCCTAAATCAAATCCTGCTTAGCGCCCCTAAAGGCTAGGGCTAGTACTGTCTGACATAAACAGAAACAGACTGGAAGGGGACCACCCTCCCAATGCAGGTGTATTAGGAGCTTAGGATACTTATCCAGTGAAGCAACTACATGCATACTGTACCCAGTGAAGCAACTACATGTATACTGTACCCAGTGAAGCAACTGCATGTATACTGTGCCCAGTGAAGCAACTGCATGTATACTGTACCCAGTGAAGCAACTACATGTATACTGTACCCAGTGAAGCAACTGCATGTATACTGTACCCAGTGAAGCAACTGCATGTATACTGTACCCAGTAAAGCAACTGCATGTATACTGTACCCAGTGAAGCAACTGCATGTATACTGTACCCAGTGAAGCAACTGCATGTATACTGTACCCAGTGAAGCAACTACATGTATACTGTACCCAGTGAAGCAACTACATGTATACTGTACCCAGTGAAGCAACTGCATGTATACTGTACCCAGTGAAGCAACTGCATGTATACTGTACCCAGTGAAGCAACTACATGTATACTGTACCCAGTGAAGCAACTGCATGTATACTGTACCCAGTGAAGCAACTACATGTATACTGTACCCAGTGAAGCAACTGCATGTATACTGTACCCAGTGAAGCAACTGCATGTATACTGTACCCAGTGAAGCAACTGCATGTATACTGTACCCAGTGAAGCAACTACATGTATACTGTACCCAGTGAAGCAACTGCATGTATACTGTACCCAGTGAAGCAACTGCATGTATACTGTACCCAGTGAAGCAACTGCATGTATACTGTACCCAGTGAAGCAACTGCATGTATACTGTACCCAGTGAAGCAACTACATGTATACTGTACCCAGTGAAGCAACTGCATGTATACTGTACCCAGTGAAGCAACTGCATGTATACTGTACCCAGTGAAGCAACTGCATGTATACTGTACCCAGTGAAGCAACTGTATGCATACTGTACCCAGTGAAGCAACTGCATGTATACTGTACCCAGTGAAGCAACTGCATGTATACTGTACCCAGTGTGATGCATACGTAGAGTTCGGTCTCTTTCAAAATGGACCCACCTTCCAGACCTTCCTCCCACAAACGTCTAATGGGCCTGTCCCAGAGTCTGGGGACCACTGCTATTCATGTAAATTCATTCTGAATTAAACAGTATTTTATAATTTAGTTTTTAAACAAATGTGTAGGGACTTTTGTCCTTATTTTTTTGCAAGTACAAGTATTTTAACAGCACAACCCAACAAAGGGCAAATGTATTTGGTAAATGTATTTGGCAAATGTATTTGAAAATTGGTACCGGCTTTCTTTCCCTTGGAAATGTATACATCAGGCCCATATCTCTTGCTTTCGCCGCAGAGATGTACTGTAGTCCAGACTAGCTTCTGGTATTGATTGACACTGAATTATAAAGGTGGCTTTTTAACCCAGGAAGTGAACTAATGGACATATTATGAATTGATTTTTATTGCATAGATACTTGAGCTGTGGTAGATGCCTATCCTCTTGACTGTGGTTGGTGATTTGGAAGTGCGCTGTATTTCCCACATAAGTGAACTGCCACTTCTCTTTATTCCCAGAGGATATGTGCTGTTCTGCACACTCTTTAAACATGGAAACAACAAGCCCCTGATGTGTTTGCCTAAAGTCTTGGTCAACTTTTATATGTCACAACAGTCGCCTAAGCTTTTTAGTTTTGCCTTGAAATAAAACCATCATCTGTGCGTTATTTAACGCCATAACAAATATTATAGAAGAGGAATGTCTATGTATAAAAAAATTATAACAGTTCAATTGCGTGGATAAACGTGCGTCTAAATTTTATATTTCCTAGATGACATAACATTCCCCTTGACAAACTGGAAGGCGCGCTGGGTTTCTTGCTTTTAGAAACGAACTGCAACGGAGTGTAGCTCAGAAGCGCTCCTTGCGGGTCCTGACCGCAAGAAACGCTGCAGAAATATAGCTACATTACACAGAAAAAGTAGCATGCAGGCGTTTATATACTGTTCTAAAAATAGGGCTCACACTATCCAATGGTAATGAACGAGCCTTCAGTCAAATTTACCAATCGCAACATAAGTGCGGGCGATTGAATGTCAGGAGACGCTTATGATTGGTCAATTGAGAATATCATAGGCGGGCGCTAAACCTATGGGATATTATTGGTCGGATCCGCACTAGCGTAATGTGATCACGAGGGGAGGGCTGGTTGCAAGGTTTGAATAGGGAAGTTTAGACAGAGAACCCTGTGCAGTAAGTTCAGTGGTTTCTAATAGATCAAGCCACAGTACTTCAAGACGTAGCCTAGCAGTTTCTTGGATCGAGAAGATAAAACAACGTTTTGCTAATTCCTGTGCAGCTGCAAATGCACGCACGCACGCCCAGGTCATTTACTACCAAAAATACAAACGTTGCAAACATTTTAAAATAAAAAAAAATACCTTGTTTGAAATAGTCGTAACTTCGTCTTGGATTGAAATGGATGTTATCCCGATGTGCAGCATCTTCCAGGAGCTTCAGATTGTTCACGACACGGGCTATTTTTCCGCGCTACCGTCCCTTGAAGAGTACTGGCAGCAGGTAATACCTCTTAAATGTAATAAACTTGAGACTGACATTGAAATGTTTATTAGTCTAACGAGTTAGCAAGCATCCTGTTTTATATCGCTGCAAATTTAATTATGCATCTCGCTGCACAGAATAGTTTCTCTCGTGATGTGTATCGATCTTGCCACCAGTCGGTTGCCTATCATTTGTAATGTTGAAATTTGTTTGTAAGCCGTTTAAACACTTCCAGTTACCCATGTGTGCTTCATGATCAGTGGCAAACAAACACGCTTGAACTCAAGGCTCAAGCAAAAGTTTATAGTTAAGCTGCTAACTATAGCCAAGTGCCCAACACTGCACGCAGTTTAGATTTAGCTGTGCAAATGTGTGATACGCACTCACCATGTTTGCTTAAATTAATGATCTCATGACGCAACAATGTTTCAAACGGCTTTGATGTTGCTAACTCGCCAGCTAGCTGGCTAACCGACTCCGAATTTACAACAACTCGCAAGTTCGCTTGCCAAGTGTAAGTTGTTAAAACAATTAATTTAATATGGCTATATTACGCGTGTGCATGTCAGTCCGTGTGGTGGAGAATCGCCGTCTAACTCGTTGCAAAATAAGGACGGTGTCAATTTAACAGTTTTGCGTGAATGCGTGAACATTGGCATTTCGTGAACATATTAGACCAGTTTGAACGTGAGGTTGCAAGATAAACGTTGACATTGCACTCCGACGTATATTGCGTTTCCCTTCAGGAAAGTGCGTCGACTGGTGCGTGATTGAAACTGATTCGCATTTCGCATAGCAAGCTCGCTGGTTTGGTTTCTTCCAGGCATTTCGAGACGAGGGCATGGAGCCAAGTTCTTCTTCGCTACCCCCTGAGGCATTTAAACCCTCCCTTGTTGAAAATGTATGCAGCTTGTTATTGAAACAACATTATCAGATGGTCTTACTGACCCTTGTCGTGTATTTTCAGCATGATTAATCTTGAGAGAGTTAAACCCGAGGGTCTGTCACTTGCATGTGTTCATTGGGATTTCAGTATTTTGTAATCTGAAATAACCTACGTCTCACTTTTTTTAGAGTGCGTATGTTAGTTGTAATCTCACTTTCATTTTACTGTGTACGGATGGACTATTGCGCAGCATAGAACATATGCGGTATATGTGTGCATATATAATATATATATATATATATATTATGTTATTAATAATATATCCTAAGTAAATAAATTGTATATAATTAATATTATTTTATAGCAAGTGAGTTATTGCGTGGGGGAACAGGCGCACGTGTAACGGGATTTTACTGGCTGACTGTCAAGAATAGAGGAAGTTCCCTTACTTCCTTTTAAAATAAAATATGTTCGTGGCCGTCTATGGGTCTCACGGTATGAATACGTTATGTTTTATGAACGTGCTTTAACTATGCCTACCCTCTCTGGCCCCCTTGTGTGCCGTGTTATTGCAAGCTATGCCACTTAATGCATTTTTTAAATCCACATTATGCTGAATAATTAATACATTTAAAAGATCTACAAGCATTTTCCTTAGCCTCGAGAGAGCTCCGTGGCGTATGTAAATTGGCTCACTGCGCATGCACAGGAAAGGGCATTGGGTTCTTTCCTGATTATTATTATTTTATTTATTTACTTTGGGTGGGAGGGGAGGAGGGGGGGGCGCTACATTCCTCTCATATGCAACTTCATCTCAGTGGAAATATTGCATTCTCATGCACTCTCCTGTGTTATTGATACCCCTCCTGTAGGGTTACTGTATTTCACCCATTTTGAGTGCAGTTATGCAATTTTGTTTTGCAAGTATAACGGTGCCCACTAAATGAACAGGCCGGACTGTAACGTAACGTAACGTAATATTTATCACCGCGTCATCAGGTTAATTCATTACTTGTGATTACAGAGTTGTGTTGCGTTTATTCACATGGCTTTTCCTTGGTCTGTTTCTGGATAGACGTGCTTGGAGCTGGAGCGATACCTTCAGAGCGAGCCTTACGTCTCGGCGTCAGACATTAAGTTCGACAGCCAGGAGGGTTTGTGGAACAAGCTTATGTTGGCGTGTGGGGACAAAGCTGCGGCCGACCCTAAGATCCCTGTGAAAGAGGAGTACGGTGGGGACAGCCATAACCTGGAGGCCAGCGGCTTCAACTCGGACGCCAGCAGCGAGGTGTCGGACAGCTCCGAGGAACTCTCGCCTACGTCGGGGTACACCTCCCACCCCTTGAGTGACCTCCTGGGGGAGTCGGGCCATTTGAGCCCCTCGGCCACGAACACCCCTCCGTCCTCCCCCGAAATCGGCGGAGTCTTGCCCATCTGGAGCGCCGCGCCGTCGGCCTTGCAGTCGCCGGTGAAAGTCCGGGCTGGGGGCGGGGGCGGGGGCGGGGGGGGGCGCAGCCTGGAGAAGGGGGGTGCAGGCAGCGGGGAGACGTCCCCGGACGGGAGGAGGCGTGTACACAGGTGTCACTTCAACGGCTGCAGGAAGGTGTACACCAAGAGCTCCCACTTAAAAGCACATCAGCGGACACACACAGGTAGGTGGAGCCCCTCCCACTCATACAGCCAGCATTTGCGTTGCGATCATAACATAGACCCGGTCCTGCCTGGGGGGCCACAGGCATTGACACACGATCCAGCCGCTCCTGTTAAAGTGACTTCAGGCTGAGAAGCAGCCTCTGGCCTGATCCCTGTCCAGTCCTGAAGTTGGCCGCACATTCCATAACATCAACAGCAGTTTATCTTCCTTTCTTTTTGCCAGATTGGGCTCAAGGGCTCCGCCCTCAAACATGCTGCAACACCGTGTCGCTTTTATGTGCTCATGATCGACAAGAGTCAGGCGCTCGCCTTCTCAGCGTTTGAGCAAGATGGAATACCTGAGCTGTGACTCACCAGTTTACCTGCAATGTGTCTTTACGCCTGGGGGGGTGGCACAGTCGATTAAAAACATTAGGATTTCACCCTGGGAAAGGAGCTTCTGCGTAATCTCAGCCCGTGTGTGTGCGGTGAATGAAGGGGGTTATCTGCTCAGGTCATCTGGCCAGTTTTCCCCAGCCCTTAACGCTCCGACTCTGTTTACATCTTGCCCATGCAATAGTGGAGCTGCCACATTCCCAACATTCCCAACATTCCAGAGGAACGCTACGTTACAGCCTCACGGAATTATCCAATGGGAGAGAGGGGAGGGCACATATTCTGTTCACTTTTCCCTGTAATTTTAATTAGAGTCACCCCTCCGTATTCTGTATTTCAGTTTTAAATCTAGACTTCTTGGTGCCGGTTTGGATGATTGATTCGCTTTTCGGCCTTGTCTGCATGGTGTCCATTTCCCCATGTGGACCCCCCCCTTCCTAAATTGTTAGCATTTGCCAGCTGACCTTGTTTAAAAGATGTCATGTATGTAAAATATGTGCACTAGTCTGGCATGACAGATTTTGACTGGTTAAAATAACTTCTGTAACTCAGATATAATAACAATGAACCCTGTCTCTGAAACAGGAGAAGACGGAAACGTTTTACGCTTGTTGTTAAAAGCATGGTTGTGTGTGTTCCCAGGTGAGAAGCCCTACAGGTGTTCATGGGAAGGTTGCGTGTGGCGTTTTGCACGGAGCGACGAGTTAACGCGACACTTCAGAAAGCACACGGGTGCAAAGCCGTTCAAATGCAGCCACTGTGACAGGTTTGTTCAGCCTCTTCTGCTTGATTCCAGGGCTGTTTTTCTCTCCAGTTGCTGAATGTCACCTTTTAAATGATGTTTTAAGTGTTTTGAAATGCCATTTGTGTTTCCTCTTTCGTACGTGACCTGTCCTGGTCTGTGTGTTGAAAGCCTGTATTGGTAAATACTACCGTAGATGATGTCATACTCTGGGGGAAATAGCGGACCTTTCTTGCATCCCAGTAATGGGCGGTGCTACAGTGAGCTGTCACTCATTGACTGGTTTAAACCAATCAAAAACATTTAGCAAACATTCCACAGCGTCAAATATTTGACATTTTTACACTTAGCTGAGGCCCTTGCATACTAGAATATCCAGAGCCGCTGGTTCTGATTGCATTTTTATATAAAGTCTGCCGGGAATCAAACCCACAACCCTTCAGTTAGGTTCCTAAAGTGTTATGCTAAACGACTACCTGATTGGCTCAAATCATTGAGTGACTGAGAGCATATGTTGCTCCACCCTTTTTTCTTTTGGTGAAACTCATTCTCCCATCATGCTCTTGCTCTGACCTTTTTGTACCTGCTGTTTGTTCCAGATGTTTCTCCAGGTCTGACCATTTGGCACTTCACATGAAGCGACACCTTTAAGCGCGGCAGGAGGGGGAGCTGAGTGGGTAAAGCCTCGTCTCCTGACCCAGGGTCAAAGGTTAAAGTTCCCTGAGAGGAATCAGGGACACGCACCCCAGCCAAGCGCATGCCATTTAGCACCATACGCAGCGCCCCCTAGTGCCACAAAAGGGGATGTTCCGAAGGTTACGGAAAAAGAAACAAGAAAAAGAAAAAAAAGAAAAGGACAGAGAAACGCTAGACAAAAAAAAAAAAAAGTCTAGAAAGAGAAAGAAGGGGGAATTTTTTTCCAACGTACGGTGCATGGTGTTGGGTGTTTACAAACTTGCGTGCACGAGGTGTGTGTGTGTGTGTGTGTGCGCGCGCGCGCGCGTGTGCACGAGTGTGCCTGAGATGTGTGCGTTAGAATGTGTGTCCTTGAGAATGAGTGCGAGTGTGTGTGAAAGCAGTGAACCTGGACATTCATCTGTCATTCACTTGTGGTCAATATGCCTCCTGTATGGAGAAGGGGACCTGCCATCTGCCTAAGTCAGCAGATTCCATCCAGCAGGGGGCGCTAAATTCCTTGAATGGGGTTTTGTTTTTGTTTTCTTTGGTGTTTGGTGCAGCTACTAAGTGTGCAATCTGTTAAGTAGCTTGTTTTACATGCTACAAAGCTCATTTGTAGTCCGTTCTATAAGCTGTGTACATAAAGATATAACACATCTATAATGTCCTTATAACAGACAGGTGTTGCATGATTCTTGGGTTTGTACACTTCCTGTTATCTGTAATCAGGACTGCAAATTCCAATAAAGAGCAGCTATATACAGTTGGTTTAAATGTTACAATATTCTACTTAAAAGCCTTGATGCTGTTTTTTGTTTTGTTTCTTTGTTGGAGAAGCCACTATTGCTTAGCAACTGATTTCCCCCCCCCCCATGAAACAATTTAATTTAACTTTTTTTTGCCTTGAGGACTAATTATTTTCCTCATCTTTTCTACCTGTTAATGCACTGTTGACCTTAATGGTGCCTTATACAAGTGACCTTCTCCTGTGGAATAGATTAAACTTGTGTATCAGTTGGGGTAGTTTCCCTGGGGTAGTAGTCCGAGCGATTGAAAAGCTTTAGTAAGGCTCTGTTTCACATGAAGTTGCACCTTTCCTTATCGATAGTGAGGGTTATCAGGCCTTATGTAGCATTTGAAACATTCACTTTGTCACAATAACATCTTTGTTTTGTCACACCATTCGTAAATATAAACCTAAGGATCTGCAAGCAACACTCGCTTTAAAAGATAATAAAATAAAATAAAAAAAATTATTAAAAAAGTTGAACTAATCGAGCTGAAAAAAATAATGCAGCGAGCACTTAAAATTATTTTATTTTGATGGATTTACTACTGTGTAGTGTAAACTGTATGTACAGTAGGGTAAACTGTATGTACAGTAAGCGATTTTTGCACGATAATGTGCGGGACAAATTCTGTTCAAAGGTACACAATTTTTTTTCACGGGAAGCTAAATTGAAGCGACGGTTTCTCAACAAAGTGTGAGGAAAGTAAGAGGTATTGTAATTAAGAAGCATTGGCCCGCCAAGCCCCGTCTTGTGCTGAAGCTAATGACTAATGGCTTTACTGGCACAGTCTGTAAACGGCTGACTCTGGAATTTGGTTATTGATCCGTCTGGAGCCTGTTGTTTTAAAATACTCATTAAATATATGTTAAATATATATTAAATATATGGCAAACAGGAATCCAGAAGAAAGAAAAAAAAGTTGCCCTTTGAATGGCTTTAGTATAAATTGCGGATTAAAAATTTAATATATGTAAGAAGTAGCGTAAGAAGTGTCTACGTGTATAGATTGTGAACGTAGATTGTTTTGTAAAGATGCTTCTATTTTGCAGGGTAAGGGACCAAAAATGTAACAAAAAATAAATAAAAAATAAAGTTTTTTGGTGTTAAGGTCTGAAAAGATAAGGATCGTCATATTTTGAAGTTGGATTAGAGTTGCAAACAGATATGGCTCCATTTGAAGGACTGTATAACAAAAAAAAAGAAAGCTGTAAATTTTTCTTCAACTTCAGCTTTTCCCTTTATTTTTGTGGTGATATGAGGAGTCATAAGCCCCAGAATGGGTGGAGCTACAGTAAGCTGTCAATCATTAATAGCCTGGCTTGCCGCACAGAATGATCCCCAGTGAGTCACCGATGACACATTGTAGCTCCGCCTATTTGTGGTTGGATGAAGCTTCAGTTACATCACTATTTTGACACAAAAATAGTGCAGCACAAAATAAATGCCATACAGGCCAGTCCCCTTGAGGGAGAAAAATACAGTGTATTGTATTTAAAATGGCCGCCAGTTACCTTTGGGTGGTAATCGAGCCTTAATCAAGCCAACTGTTTGTTTGCGACTTTTAACAACCAACAAGTGTTTATTACTGAAGATTTTCATTCTTTTAAAAATGCCCTGTTATCTAAAGAATCTTTGTAAAAATGTAATTTTTTTTGTTTGTTTTTGCTTTTCAAATTTTTTTGAAATTGCTTTGCAAAGTTGGTTATTTCTGTATGAATGTATTTTTTATTGGAATAACAAAAATTCTTATCAGGTTTCCGTGTTTTTATCTCTTGTTTGTCGTCACTGAATTTGGTTGCGTTTGCGGTGTGTTTTTACGTGTGTTGGTGTAGACTGGGGGATGGGGGAGGGGGAAAGAGTGCCAGAAATGTGTCTAGTTTTGGATTCAATTGAATTCGGGAGGAGGGTTATGGTTATTTTCGGGCTCGGGTACTAGGTTTGGGCTCGGGTACTTGGTTCACACATCCCTGTGTGACCCTGTGTGTGTGTGTGTGTGTGTGTGTGTCCGTCTTCCCAAGCCTGCAGTAAGGCTGGTCTCTTACTGCTTTTTATTCAGACTGTTAGAATGAATCCAGGTCAGTGTTTCTTAAACCTGTTCATTTGGGTTTAATGGGGCTGTTACCTGAATAACGAGCTTCATGTTAAAGCTTCACATTTGGCCTCTCCTGAATATTTCTGAAATACGCTGTTGGAGATTTATTTATCGCTATTCCAATTGTACTAATTAAATTAATTTGTTTTCTCAAGGTATTATAGCTATTATCCACCACTGTGGTACAGCTCTCTCGATTAAGTTAAATTAGTGCTTAAATTACTTGTACTAAGCCCCATTGAACAGCCAGTTACTTCTAATCAGTAAAGCCGATAATCTGTCTTTCACTAATTTGGGGCTAATTTGAATGTAAATAACTTTACGCGTACGCTTGTGTTGAACAGACGCCTGGGTCCAACAGCCTGCATCTGTGATACAAATCCAACGGCCGATGTGTGATGAGTGATGTTCAGTTAAGAGCTCTATTAAACCTGCTTAATTTAAGTCCCGAGCACAAACAAAAGCCAGTGTGGAGCTCGGTGTGTTCCCAGGACCAGCTTTGAGAAACAAACTGGTTTAGCGCGTTATTGTCTCTGTTTAGACCCTTGTTATTTTCCCCAAATCTCAGCCTAAGGTTGTAATTTTGAAGCCGACAAACCTGTTGCGCTGCCGTCTCCTGGAGCGCGGTGCCTGAACCATTCAAAAGGGCCGTCCTGCCTGCAGCTGACAGAACAGGTCTTGTGTGGATCAGTCACTATGAAATAATACTGCTGGGTGGGGGGAAAATGTGACTAAGGAAGAGTGTGAGGTACAGGAAGAGTGTGACTAAGGAAGAGTGTGAGGTACAGGAAGAGTGTGAGGTACAGGAAGAGTGTGAGGTAAGGAAGAGTGTGAGGTACAGGAAGAGTGTGACTAAGGAAGAGTGTGAGGTACAGGAAGAGTGTGAGGTACAGGAAGTGTGTGACTAAGGAAGAGTGAGGTACAGGAAGAGTGTGACTAAGGAAGAGTGTGAGATACAGGAAGAGTGTGACTAAGGAAGAGTGTGAGGTACAGGAAGAGTGTGAGGTACAGGAAGAGTGTGAGGTACAGGAAGAGTGTGACTAATGGCACCTCGTGCCTTGCGTTGCAGTTTGAGCCGTTTAATCTCCAGGCAGGAGGGTGATGTCTGTGATTTACGGGTTTTGGGGGAATTGTGAAGAGCTTCTGGTGCTGCTCGACTGGTTCAGTGATCCGAATGCCTGAACGGTGCTGAGCAAAGCTGACCACGGCCAACCCTGTGGGATAGGACCTATGCTTTCTGTCTCTGACGCTGCAGGAACGGACCGCTTAATTCTGTCCAAAGCGTTATGTTTGCACTGCAGCAGGCATTCCACGCACACAGAGGCTTGGCTTCCCCTCCCTTTGTTTCTGTGCTTAAAAAGAGGATCGGGTGGGAATTTACTTAGCAGTGTTTTCTGACAAAACACCAAATATAACCATTTAAAATATCAAAAAGATATATGCTTCTATATAAGCGAGGTGTTAGTGCTGCTCTCTTCCAGACTCTGCCCATAGGTATAAATGTTGGATTTAAGTCAATAGGAAGTGACTGATGAAACAGGCTAAGAATGCAGAGAGCATTAAGGCAAGGTTGTGGACGGGGGGGGGGGGCATAATTGCACCCTAAGCTAAACTGGTTGCTAAAGTGGGGACGCCTGACCCACCTATGCCACAGGAATGTTCTGCAGTTTTCTTTCAGATTCATGGAATTAAAATGGACAGATTTCTGTCTGTTCACACTGCCACACACGCATTTTTAAAAATTACATTTAATTTATCCAATCTTTCTAACCACAGGGACCTTCTGTGAAAGAGAACATGACTGCGCTCACTTCAGTTATTTGAGAAATAGTGCCAGACCTGCCCAACTATATTCCCAATCTTGTGAGTGAATATGCAATGTGTTTTTCCTCAAAGCATAGTTGCAATTCACATTTTTCACAGTTGTTTCAAACCACTTGAATTCATTTAGGTTTCGTATGTCCCACACCTGTGTCCATCCTATGGAATTATTGCTCTAATCAGTAAAATTTAAAGGATAAGTTTGGTATTTAGCGTGTTAAACCCTGTTATAAGGTTATTTACGATCATATACAATGGTCCATATCAACATTTTGATAAACTGTGCAGACTTGAGATATATTGCTCATTGCTCATGTCACAGCTAACTTACACAATGGATCTGGACGGGCATATAGAAAATCCTTCAAAAAACACCATAAACTCGTTTTCAAAAAGGGCAAACTCACCGAGTGGTCACTGGTGTCTTCTTGTAATTTACGATTACGTTTCAAACATGTTTTAAATAACCGTTTAAAGATTTATAGAACTATTTTCAGTCGCCGTACAGCCATACGTTTATAAACTTCCATTTGAAATTTTGGGAGGTCTTGGCTGAGTTTGCAAAATTAGTGTACGTTTATGGGACTGATTCCTTCACTGCGAGCGCACAAGTCTGCTAGTGAGCAACAGAAAACTACAAACTTTCCAAAACAATTCAGAAGTATTTCCGGTTTCCAGCTGCGGATGTATCCATCTAAACCTCTTTTGGTGTCTATACAAGTCAATGGATTTAATAAAATGATAAATAAAACCCGATACGAAGCATACTTTGCAACAATTTTTGTGTCAGAACATCAACCGACACCAGTGACCACTCGGTTCCCGTCATTGAAAGCGAGAGTTTATGGTGTTTTTTTGAAGGATTTTCTATATGCCCGTCCAGATTAATTGTGTATACAATAGCAGTAAAGAACGTGCCCTCAATAGCCACATTTTGAAAGAAACGAGAAAAAAACTTTACAAAAATTGAGTGGCAGGATAAGTTTTAAAATATATATTTCTCTGAAAACCTGCAGTTTTTTGCAGGAGACCAAAAAATTTAATCATTTGGATAATATGCAGAACATGGTAATTAAGCTCTGCTTCCACTTCATTAGAGCGCTGCATTTTGCTCTGGGAATTTTAATGAAACAGACTGAATATTGTAGATAGACAGACTGAACAGACTGGAGCACATTGGGTCTGTGTTTGTTCTTTAATGGCGGCTAATAGGACTGAAGAGGAGAAGATTTAAGGATTTAAACTATCAGCGTAATGCAGACTGCAGAGTTACAATCTCACAACCTGCTCAAATTCAGATTTTAATTCATATTTACCTGAAATATGAGTATGAGCACCAAATTAAACTCATTAAGTGTAAAATGGACATGAAACAAAATAAAACAAACACTCAGTTTAAACTTTAATCCAGCCGTGTGCACTAAACCCAAGAACATAGCACACGCATGCTGGTAGCTTTAATCCAGCCGTGTGCACTAAACCCAAGAACATAGCACACGCATGCTGGTAGCTTTAATCCAGCCGTGTGCACTAAACCCAAGAACATAGCACACGCATGCTGGTAGCTTTAATCCAGCCGTGTGCACTAAACCCAAGAACATAGCACACGCATGCTGGTAGCTTTAATCCAGCCGTGTGCACTAAACCCAAGAACATAGCACACGCATGCTGGTAGCTTTAATCCAGCCGTGTGCACTAAACCCAAGAACATAGCACACGCATGCTGGTAGCTTTAATCCAGCCGTGTGCACTAAACCCAAGAACATAGCACACGCATGCTGGTAGCTTTAATCCAGCCGTGTGCACTAAACCCAAGAACATAGCACACGCATGCTGGTAGCTTTAATCCAGCGTGTGCATTCAGATGTCAAAACAACAATCAGGTTAAGAGTGGGCTTTAAAAAGTGGAGTGAGCACTGATGTCTGTGCTATGCCGCACTTTGTCTCGCAGCCAGAAGCGGCGGTGCTCGGAGGGCCGTGTAATTAAGCTGGCTTGTTTAACTGTAAGTGAATTTTGCTATTTCACAAATTGCTGCTGCTGTTGCTTGATGGCTTAATGATGTGAACAGGCTTTACATGAGTCTGTAAAAGGCTGCTGTCTGCTGCTGACCAACGGTAGCTCTCAAAGTTAAAGGAACAACATTTTTTACTTTTGGCACAATCCTGGGGGCAGTTGACTCAGAGATTTCAGGTTTAACTCCAGTCCTGGAGGGCCGCAGTGTCTGCAGGTTTAACTCCAGTCCTGGAGGGCCGCAGTGTCTGCAGGTTTAACTCCAGTCCTGGAGGGCCGCAGTGTCTGCAGGTTTAACTCCGGTCCTGGAGGGCCGCAGTGTCTGCAGGTTTAACTCCAGTCCTGGAGGGCCGCAGTGTCTGCAGGTTTAACTCCAGTCCTGGGGGGCCGCAGTGTCTGCAGGTTTAACTCCAGTCCTGGAGGGCCGCAGTGTCTGCAGGTTTAACTCCAGTCCTGGAGGGCCGCAGTGTCTGCAGGTTTAACTCCAGTCCTGGAGGTTTTTGGTCTGCTTGTTTTAGGTCCTTTGTCAGCTAGAATCCAGATCTCATGTCTGTAGCCTGGTGGGGTTGCTGGTAAGAATCTGTATTCTGCATTTACCTGCAACGCTGTAAATGTAGCTGTTATGCAGCTGAATGTAGGGTTGCTCTCTGAGAATTTCAAATGACGTTATAAAACATTTGGGTACTCAGACAAAAGTATTGAGATCTACATTAACCTGAAGTGGGTTTCTGTTAAAAAAAATATATATATATTTTTTTAGATAGAAAACTTCATTTTAGGCTTCAACTAACAGCACTGTTGGAAGCAGCTCACTTGCAGACAGATGCAAATGTGATTTTAATTGAGGGAGACGCCACATGAGCCACATGATTGATTTAGAAAGAAAAACTAGTTAAACGGTTAGAAAGAAAAACTAGTTAAACGGTTACCTCATGCACTGTTTCCACAGTGACTGTTCTTCCTCTTTAACAATAACCTGCAACTCATCACATTTATATTCTGCAAGATACAGTTATGCAGCAAAATTCTATAACTTTATACAAGCACCAATTTTATATTCAATGCTGAAAAACAAGTAAAGATCATATCAAAAAGAGAAGATCCACAATGAATCTCCAGATGAGCAAGTCATCTGCTTGCTTACAAACATAGAATCATTTATTTTAGTAGCATTTAGTAGCATCTCTCAGTCTCTCTGCACACAGTGGACTTGATGGATGTTAAATAGCAGTGATGGGAAATTGAGGCTTTGTGATGGGAAGTAATGTCCTGTCAGTGTATTTCACAATGAGAACACTGTCCTCTGATAGCTCAGCACTTTGATTGGTTCAGACCCCTGAGTCATTGGCAGCATATAATTCACTGTTTGAGACCAGGAACTCTTTGTACTAAACACATGTAGAATATTCTACATGCACTGCATCTGAGTTCTGCATCTTCCATTTCTGATTGGGAGGAATGTACAGGTATAAGGGCCAATAGGAGCACTTGACACACACAGTATAAGGGCCAATAGGAGCACTTGGCACACACAGTATAAGGGCCAATAGGATCACTTGGCACACACAGTATAAGGGCCAATAGAAGCACTTGGCACACACAGTATAAGGGCCAATAAGAGCACTTGGCACACACAGTATAAGGGCCAATAAGAGCACTTGGCACACACAGTATAAGGGCCAATAAGAGCACTTGGCACACACAGTATAAGGGCCAATAAGAGCACTTGGCACACACAGTATGCAGGCATTTTGATCAAAACATTGAATATGTCAGTCAAAGAAAGAGAGAGGTTGGCTGAGTTTAGAGAACTATAAAGCCATATGTTTTAAAGCCATAGTAACCATAGTTACTAACACAGAGACATAATGCAAAATTTCAGATTTCCTGCCATTCCAAACACATCGGGCCTTATTCACCAACCATTCTATGAACAAATGTGGTCTTCAGACTTTCTTTAAAATTGTATGGCATTCACCAATGTTTTCTTATTTGGGTTCTTTTTTTTGGTAGAACAAAAGCTCAGAACGCAAACATCAGTTAATCCTGAAATGTTTGTAAGTCTTAAGACCAAATTTGTTTGTTGAGTGGTTGGTGAATGAGGCCCATTGCTTTCTTTGAAACCAAAAACAGAGTTCTCAGTAACTTGGCAAATGATACCTAACCCTAACCTAACCATTTGTCCATGTTGGGTTAGTGAGGAGAGGTAAAATGTTGGGTTAGTGAGGAGAGGTAAAATGTTGGGTTAGTGAGGAGAGGTAAAATGATGGGTTAGTGAGGAGAGGTAAAATGATGGGTTAGTGAGGAGAGGTAAAATGTTGGGTTAGTGAGGAGAGGTAAAATGTTGGGTTAGTGAGGAGAGGTAAAATGTTGGGTTAGTGAGGAGAGGTAAAATGTTGGGTTAGTGAGGAGAGGTAAAATGTTGGGTTAGTGAGGAGAGGTAAAATGTTGGGTTAGTGAGGAGAGGTAAAATGTTGGGTTAGTGAGGAGAGGTAAAATGTCAATGGGGGATAAAAAACCCAAACAAGCAAACAAAACTGCTTCACACCACAGCTCTCCTGGTGTTGCATTTGTAAAAGGGAATAAACACGATATTACCACGATATCTCCCAGCCCTGCACTCAGCAGAAATGATATAAATTTGTACGCCGTGAAAGATTACAGGTTTGTGACGGCAAACATTCTAAATGTAGTTCTTTCTGAATGTAGCGTCTGCACTCCAGGGACAAAAACAAAAGCCTTCATTTATTTGTCAGAAATGTAAACGTTTCAAATATTTATCTCATCTTGTCTCCAACATAATGTGGCTGCAATAATCACCATGACAACCGGCTCTTCTTTATGTTTTACCAGTGAGATGTTGGTACCCAGGTAATGTATGGCCCACAGTTTGTACAGGTACCCAGGTAATGTATGGCCCACAGTTTGTACAGGTACCCAGGTAATGTATGGCCCACAGTTTGTACAGGTACCCAGGTAATGTATGGCCCACAGTTTGTACAGGTACCCAGGTAATGTATGGCCCACAGTTTGTACAGGTACCTAGGTACTGTCTGTTTTATATTTATATTTCATTATCATTCATGTTATTTATTATTTTCCACATTATTTATTGTTTTCCCGGTTCATCAGTGCATTCCCCTCTGTTCGTGGGTTGTCCGAGTCTCAGCTGTGTGTTTGCTTACCCAGTCTCGTGCATGCAGTATTTGGGTGACTTCGGGATTTTCCATAGGTTAACGCAGGGGTGGCCAATTCCAGGCCTCGCGGGCCGGTGTGTATGCAGGTTTTTGCTGCCGCCAGTTATTATTTAATTTATTAGCCCAATCGTTACGACACGAATTTTAATTTACATATACATATCCATATGATGCAGCAGCTGAATGTGTTGTGTTGTGCGCGTATGTGCGTAATGTGTAGCATTTTATTTTTTTGTAATGTAATTTACAAGTGAAATCTGTGATTGTGTGTGTGACTAATTTAGCTGATTTAACCGGTGGTAAATGGGGTGGTAAAAAAACCTGCATACACACCGGCCCGCGAGGCCTGGAATTGGCCACCCCTGGGTTAACGCTATATTTCCGAAGTCTCGTTTTCTGCTACTTCCTGCTTTAATTGGAAATATTACTAACTCGCGCTAACAATCACTCGGGTGCTTTATTAGTTACGTGCACTTTACTAAACCCATTAACATAAATGTGTATTAACAAACTAATTGTCTGTCTTATAGTTACTAACATTTAACCAGCTTCCCCGCTTTATCTTTTCTACCTGCATTACTAAGCTGTCCTTGAGCTGCCTGTTAACTTGTTTCAGCTGCTTATCCTTAGAGACCACGCCTCCCCTTATTACTGGGCACACTCCGCTCCTACTCGAGCCCGTTGTCTGTCATGCATGTTTTCAGAGTCCCTTCCATGTATTTGTTCTTCCCTCGTTATTG
Organism: Ilyophis sp. 1 JC-2022; assembly: GCA_022702515.1. NCBI lineage: Eukaryota > Metazoa > Chordata > Actinopteri > Anguilliformes > Synaphobranchidae > Ilyophis > Ilyophis sp. 1 JC-2022. Next base: position 765,736 of record CM040395.1, on the reverse strand, counting down.
TTTTATTGGTCATTGTTAACCCTCATTGTTCTCACCTGTGAGCTATCACCCCTTCCCGCCTCTGCACACCTGATTCCCATTATGTCTGTCACCCTCTGTGTATTTAACCCAGTCATCTCAGTAGTTCTGAGTTATGGTAAATAACTAGCACTTTCAGTGTTGTGGTGCATTGTGGGAAATGCATAAATATGTTTAAGTGTAGCTCCTGCAGTGAGAGCAGTGATCTTAAATGGATGGGACCCAATAAAGGCGCCCATCTCTGATGGTGATGTAGGACTTTTATTGTGTGGCCCATGGCCTGTTGTTTTACATGTGATGTCACTGTTTTATTAGATTCCCCAGCTGTTCTCTCTTGACCCATGTTTAACAGCGTGTGCTTGCCGGCTCAGATAGCTCCCACTGTCTGCAGAAAGAACATGCTGAATATGGTCAACGTAAACCTGCTAATTCAGTTATGCAGTGCTTACTTCAATTGGGGAAAATAAACTGTTTTGTATAGTTTAATTTTGAAAAGCGTGGAGGGAAGAGACTAGAAATGCTGGACTTTTTTTTGCCTGGTTTTGAGCCTAGCCCTGTAAGCATGTAAACCGAGCACTTGTGTCATGCTGAAAATCAATTAAAAAGAATAGTAATCGTGTATATTCATCACTTTCTCAATGGATAAAAGTGTCAAAAGGCTAAATCATTAAAAAATTTGTTTGATATTTTAAACTTGCTGTTTCTCTATTAAAACCTACATTTAAACATTATTTCTGTGCAGTAGAGTGCTCAGTGTTCACTTAAATAATTTAACTATTGGCTTATTCCAGTCAAAGTGTACTCCATCACAGTAAAACATATTCTGTCTGTAAACATTGAATTTAACAACTTTTACTGTGTGCACCACATCTAAGGGCATGTCACCTCAATAGCGCTCAGAGAGGTTGTTAGGTTTCCGTTTAACTCCCTGTTAACCTATGTTTAACTCCCAAGGCAGCAGGAAATCTGCATGAATCACTATCTCTGAAAGAACTCCAGACAGTGATGTTTGCTTTGGTGTCTGAAATATTGGAAGTGAAACCAAGTGTTGGGCTGAATCGAATTGCTGAGAAGTTCCACAACAATTGGTCATTTGCATTTCAATTATGTGAGTGATCAGGCTGTCATGTTTAATCATGCACTCCCTCCCCAGAGATTAAACATGCATGAGACTCACGTGATATATTGCACAGTCTGTATCATTTATTGAAAGAATTACTGTTCTTTTCCAGGTAATTTATGTTCCTCTAACACATGCCAGCTCTTCTGAGGCAAAGTGAATTCAAAGTGAGTTCTGTGCTACATTAGGAAATTTCTCAAAACCCTTTGCACTTGACTGAACATATACATGCTTGTTTTCCAGAAATGGGCAAAGTGATCTGTACACTCATTGATTTTCGTGATATGGGATTTCTCTCTGCTGCATACAATTGCGATGCAAAACATGCTGTTTGCTGTTATTAAAAAAATATATTTTAAAAAGTTTGACTACAACCTGTTTGTGCATGAAATCAGGTCACCCAAGATTTATGTAAACCTTATTACACTAAATGCCTCCATTATGTTTAAATAATGTATGTAAATCAATATAAAGCCATTTAGGTAATGTAAAGTCTAAATGTGTTCTAGATCTAAATCAAAATGTGATTTAAAAAAATATATATATATATATTTATATATACAGTGCCGTCCACTGTTATTGGCACCCCTGGTAAAGATGAATTTTTAAAAAAATGTACCGTTTGGTGAATTAGCTTAATGTCACACTGAATTTTTTTTAAAAATCCAACCTTTAATTGAAATTAATTTATTATGAGAAATCCCTCATCAAGAAAGTTTAACAAAACCATGTGCGCCACAATTATTGGCACCCTTGCATTTATATGTAGAATAAAGTAATCATTTTTAATACTTGGTCGCATATCCTTTGCATGCCATGACTTCCTGATGTCTGTTACCCAACATCAAAAAACTTCTTATTTTCTGGTACTCTTACAAGCGATACTATAACGTCTGAATTTGAATGGATCTCTATGGGAATTGGGGGGTGGGACTAAATTTAGCTGTAAATTACACAAACAGTATGGAATACATGGTTGGCTAAATGGCTGTAAGTCATCAAGGGTCTGATGTATGAAACAAGCCTCAAACCATCACTCTGCTGCCAGATATGCAGTAGATATGGATGGATCACTTTCAGGGTTGTTTCTCGACTTATTTTTCCATAGAGTTCAATAGAAATTTGATGTTAATTTGTCCAATTACTTTTGCTCCCCTAAAGTGGGGGGGACTATGTATAAAAATGGCTACAAGTGCTACACTGTTCACCCGATATGGATTAAAAACCCTCAAATTAAAGCTGAAAGTCTGCACTTTTTTTTTTTCCCAGACAAAATCCAGTTATGGCCAGTCACAAAGTAAGAGGTCAAATCTCTTCACCTTGGACTTAATCAGGTGATTTAAATGCTCTTCTTACTGTTTCTGTTAATGTTTATAAAATCCAAGAATGTGCATATGAAACGGAGTCACGGTTATTAGTTTCACGCAGACTAAAAATAAAATCCATGAATATACATTGAAATTTTTAGCAAAAATAATCCTACTATACTAGATTATATAGATATTTTTTGTTAGTATCACCTTTTAAATAATTTCAGTGCTTTTGACAAATCTAATCAACCATAAAGAAGAGAACGAGATTGCATTTGCATAATCACCCTACAAATCTGCCTTTCAATCTGTTAGCTGCATGAAGTAACAGTGGCTCCTCACATTTTGTGAACGTTGACAGTACACTTTAAGGTCCCTTGATTGGTATACTAGGGAGCAAATGAGATGGAGGTAATGCTCTCATACTTTGCCTCTAATGAGCGTCCTCTGTAGTGCTGTGGAGGGTTTGGGAGCTTTCTGAGGCTTCCCTGGCTAACGGAAAAGCTGGAATGCCGTGTGGGGCACTCTTGTGGAACACAACACATTAGCCAACCGATCGCCTTGTGTTTCTCACGGCAGCGCTTAGCGTGCGTACACCACTGCAAAATGATCAGTGTTATTTCAACTATACGGGTCCAAGAAAGATCACACACATATGTTTAACTCTGAACATTTGCCTTTGAAACTCCACAAACCTTCAAAGACGTCAAACGCCGGGTCTCACAAAACTTTTTTTTATTTTTTTTTGCTTTAATTCTTTGGCTCTGTTGTCTTTCCCCCATGTCAAATCTCAGAAAGTGCTTTCTTGTTGCTTCAGTTGAATTTCATTTGTAGAATATTTTGAATGTTGGTTGATATGATTTGCTATCAATGTAACAGCACCATTGCTAAATAATATCTCACATGCATTCAGAGGTTAGCAAAACACTTCTCTAGTTTGCTTCCAAATAATTGTTGCTGTCAATCTCATTCCACTTTTCCAAAAATCTAATCTTTTACTGAAACCATTTACACTTTAAGAGTGTTTTTCCAAGCCTCACTAAATCCAGTTTTGATAAACCATATTTTTCAAGGTGGGTATAATTTTTTTAATGTTTTACTATGTTTGCAGTTACTTTACTATCTTTAGCAATATTATTCTTATGGATGTAAGTATGAAATTGTGATTTGTCATGCAAAAAAACGCCACCAATTTAAAATAAAGAAAATGTTGATTTTCTCAAAGTGGATAAAACACTCTTATATTAGCCCATTAGCTCGGTCCAGATGCACAATATTTGTCTCTCAGTGGGGGGTGAGCTTGTTGTTTTTCATATGGGGTCAAGCACAGTGACATGATTGGTTCCTGTCTGCAAATTATTAACACTCACTTGCTGCAAATACAACATGTATGCTTTTGGGTGAGGAATGTGTACGGTGAGAAATTAGGCGTTTGTCACAGGGAGAGGGGAGTGGGGGGTGGCAGGGGGGGGGGCGGGTGTGGTTGGTGATGCATTCCCATCGTGGATTCCGCCACCCACGTCCAAAACAAATCTATTTTGACAAACCCCTCATCAGCTCTTTTGCTCGTATGTCTCCACAACACTGCATTGTTGTTAAGAGCAATGCTCAGAAAGCTCTAATGAGGTAAACGAGTGTACCGCCACCGGACCTCCGCAGCTGGAGGAGGCGGAGCTAAGCTCAGAAAGCTCTAATGAGGTAAACGAGTGTACCGCCACCGGACCTCCGCAGCTGGAGGAGGCGGAGCTAAGCTCAGAAAGCTCTAATGAGGTAAACGAGTGTACCGCCACCGGACCCCCTCAGCCGGAGGTGGTGGAGCTAAACATGTCCGTCATAATTACTCCCTATCCAAGGTTATTTGATGAAGGGGTCAGTCCTGCTTTCTCATCACCCATGAGTCACCATGTGTCTTTCTGTCCATCGCGGTTCCTGCACCTCAATTATATCTTGTTGGGCAGTTATTTAATTAAATTAATTTGTTTTATTTTGCAAGGACAAATGTGCTCTGGATGCTGATTGGTTTGTGCGTTTAAGCGTACGTTCCTTGTTTTTCGAGCTATGAGGGAGATAGCGATAGCATGGAAGAGAGCTCTGTACAGTAGGTCCCCATAGTGGCAGCTTCAGTACTGAAGTCACTGAATGCTAAAGTGTTTTTTCCTGAGGTGCTGCCTGGGTTGGGGAACTATAGTTCTGTTTCACTACAGCAAGCGCAAGAAGTACCCCATTGAATATTAAACTACGTTATATCTACTAGAACAAAACTACCAAAATGACTAGTGCTATTTATTAGTAACGTTTAGCATTTTAATGTATTTAAAACATTGTGTAATATCTGAAACTGGCAATTATTTGCCATTATATTGGAAGTTTTACAATATATTTTCAGATCTTACCACTGCATTTTATTTAGGTGTATTACAGTGTAGCCAGTCGTGTTCAGTATATTTCAATGTGTTGCACTATATTCCTTAAGGTGAGCAGCTAAGAGCGGAAGTGTCTGCTTTAGTTTTTTATTCAGAGGAAAGACATTGAGCAGAAGCTGCTATCTGCGTCCCACTGCTCCTTCATCTTAGTCACAAAAACCATATATTGGATTTGTCTCCAATATTGGCAAAATCATATTTTCCCAGAGTGGAATACAGGGATAGGCACGGATGATAAATGTAGACCTTTTCTAAGAAGGTAGAGCACCTTATTCTTATAAAGTTAAAATTATATGTTAGCCTTACCGTAAAATTTATTTTTATTTTTTAAAGTTTTGTATGAAATTTTTATTGTAAAAAACAATAGAAGGATTTGGCATGGCTACACAAAATGAAAAATGGTAAATATGTGTGTGCGTGTGCGTGTGCGCGTGCATGTGCACGTGTAAAACTGCTCAACTTTTTTTTCTTACAAAAAGGTCACTTTGTTTTCGCCAATAAAAAAGGTAGATTGAGAATGAGAGAAAAGCACACGAGGCTGTTTTGCATTTTGTATAGAAATGTGAAGCTCCTGCCTTCAGGAGACGCTGAAGCGGAGAAAGTGCTCACCGTGTGCCAGTGAACGTTAGACTGCACTTCTTTAACCTGAATACCGATCAACAGCGTCCCCTAAATTTTCCATAATCCATTTTTCCTTTGTAAATGTAGAATGCTGTCTAGTGTGTCTTAATTCTGTGGCTGCAACAGGTTTTTTAAATAATGTGTGACTACAACAAGCACAGAACAAGCACAGATAATGTGTGACTACAACAGAGCGCAGAACAAGCACAGATAATGTGTGACTACAACAGAGCGCAGAACAAGCACAGATAATGTGTGACTACAACAGAGCGCAGAACAAGCACAGATAATGTGTGACTACAACAGAGCACAGAACAAGCACAGATAATGCGTGACTACAACAGAGCACAGAACAAGCACAGATAATGTGTGACTACAACAGAGCACAGAACAAGCACAGATAATGTGTGACTACAACAGAGCACAGAACAAGCACAGATAATGTGTGACTACAACAGAACAAGCACAGATAATGTGTGACTACAACAGAGCACAGAACAAGCACAGATAATGTGTGACTACAACAGAGCACAGAACAAGCACAGATAATGTGTGACTACAACAGAACAAGCACAGATAATGTGTGACTACAACAAGCGCAGAACAAGCACAGATAATGTGTGACTACAACAGAGCGCAGAACAAGCACAGATAATGTGTGACTACAACAGAGCGCAGAACAAGCACAGATAATGTGTGACTACAACAGAACAAGCACAGATAATGTGTGACTACAACAGAGCGCAGAACAAGCACAGATAATGTGTGACTACAACAGAGCGCAGAACAAGCACAGATAATGTGTGACTACAACAGAGCGCAGAACAAGCACAGATAATGTGTGACTACAACAGAACAAGCACAGATAATGTGTGACTACAACAAGCACAGAACAAGCACAGATAATGTGTGACTACAACAGAGCACAGAACAAGCACAGATAATGTGTGACTACAACAAAGCGCAGAACAAGCACAGATAATGTGTGACTACAACAGAGCACAGAACAAGCACAGATAATGTGTGACTACAACAGAACAAGCACAGATAATGTGTGACTACAACAGAGCGCAGAACAAGCACAGATAATGTGTGACTACAACAAGCACAGAACAAGCACAGATAATGTGTGACTACAACAGAGCGCAGAACAAGCACAGATAATGTGTGACTACAACAGAGCGCAGAACAAGCACAGATAATGTGTGACTACAACAGAGCGCAGAACAAGCACAGATAATGTGTGACTACAACAGAGCGCAGAACAAGCACAGATAATGTGTGACTACAACAGAGCGCAGAACAAGCACAGATAATGTGTGACTACAACAGAACAAGCACAGATAATGTGTGACTACAACAGAGCACAGAACAAGCACAGATAATGTGTGACTACAACAGAGCGCAGAACAAGCACAGATAATGTGTGACTACAACAGAACAAGCACAGATAATGTGTGACTACAACAGAACAAGCACAGATAATGTGTGACTACAACAGAGCGCAGAACAAGTACAGATAATGTGTGACTACAACAGAGCGCAGAACAAGCACAGATAATGTGTGACTACAACAGAGCACAGAACAAGCACAGATAATGTGTGACTACAACAGAGCGCAGAACAAGCACAGATAATGTGTGACTACAACAGAGCGCAGAACAAGCACAGATAATGTGTGACTACAACAGAGCGCAGAACAAGCACAGATAATGTGTGACTACAACAGAGCGCAGAACAAGCACAGATAATGTGTGACTACAACAGAGCGCAGAACAAGCACAGATAATGTGTGACTACAACAGAGCGCAGAACAAGCACAGATAATGTGTGACTACAACAGAGCGCAGAACAAGCACAGATAATGTGTGACTACAACAGAGCGCAGAACAAGCACAGATAATGTGTGACTACAACAGAACAAGCACAGATAATGTGTGACTACAACAGAGCACAGAACAAGCACAGATAATGTGTGACTACAACAGAGCACAGAACAAGCACAGATAATGTGTGACTACAACAGAACAAGCACAGATAATGTGTGACTACAACAGAGCGCAGAACAAGCACAGATAATGTGTGACTACAACAGAGCACAGAACAAGTACAGATAATGTGTGACTACAACAGAACAAGCACAGATAATGTGTGACTACAACAGAGCGCAGAACAAGCACAGATAATGTGTGACTACAACAGAGCACAGAACAAGCACAGATAATGTGTGACTACAACAGAACAAGCACAGATAATGTGTGACTACAACAGAGCGCAGAACAAGCACAGATAATGTGTGACTACAACAGAGCGCAGAACAAGCACAGATAATGTGTGACTACAACAGAACAAGCACAGATAATGTGTGACTACAACAGAACAAGCACAGATAATGTGTGACTACAACAGAGCACAGAACAAGCACAGTTTTGGATTAAGGTTATAAGTTTGGCTTGAATTAGTTTTCTTCTCTAACAGAACCGTCTCTTGAAGAACAGGTTTGCACATTACTCAGCTGCTGTGATCAATACAGGCTCCTTCATTTGTGCCCAAAACCACACACATTTTGGAACAAAATACACACCGGCTGTTCAGTGAAAAAAAGTTATCAACGAACTTATATTTGAATTATACAAAGTGCAAAAAGTATCAATAATAGAATGAAGCAGCCGGGATAGAAGAACCTGTTTCAGACAGTAAGTATTCAGACATGTTACAAAGCGGAGGAAATGTAGTGTATAACTCATTCCTACATTTACAGTTACAGCAGATAGATACAGCAGACATTTAAAAACATGTTACATAATGGGATTCTTCATAAAATATTAATTTTTATATTCATTAGTGCTTTATCAGTCTTTTTTTATCTCACCCCATGCACAAATATGCACACATGTATACTGTATATTCACAAATAAAATGAGCAATTATGAAAATACATATTTATAATTGATTGCACACCATCAAAAATTTTCAGATTGTTTATATGAGATAATACAGATTATGATATAAATATTTTACACAAACATATTTCTAATTTGTGCAAAATGATTATCAAGAGAAAGGTAAGTAAACAAGCTCCTGGGGAAACTCCAGCCACTTTGTTTGTCAAATAGATCCAACCATCTGCATGCTGACTAATGCCAGCGTCAGGTAACTATGGAAAACAAAAACAAAATGGAAGCATGGTGTTGCATGACAATAATCCAACTGGAAACGAAAGCCAAGACAGCTTCTGTACCTCACAGGAGGAGGAAATTACAGCCAAACTAACAAAAGGTTCGTGGAGCTTTCATATGTGATCAGTGATTTATTGATTCCAAAAATGCAAATGTGTTGTGCATGTGCACCAGGCCAGTTTACCGCTGTTCCAGTGCTTTCAAATGTATCCATTATTGACCTCATAAGGGAACGCTGTATTTTAGCTTTTTATACATTTGTTTGTCACCATCTCCAGAGTCCTGACTGGTGAAGGCCAACAGCCCTTTGTCTCGTTTCTTCCGAGAGTTTCTTGCCATGGTGACGGGTGAAATAAGGAACCTAATATTACTTGTCAAACTAAATCTTTTTTCTTTGAGTAATTGCATTTATATGAGAGAATATAATTTTCAGCTCATTACCTGTACAGCTTTGCTTCTGTGTCACGGGTGTGGATCATTTTGCATTGACTGTATTATATTTCTGTAAAAGACGTAAATAATTTGTGGCACCACAGACACAGACATATTGTGATGGGACATCCCTCTCATATAAAGATCTTACATTCTAAATCTGCCTTTTCAATGAAAAAATCCTCCATTTGGATGTTAGATTAGGCTTTCTTTCATAAACCTGTACAGTATGTGGTACTAGAAAAATACAAAATTGCAAAAATGTATATATATTTATTTAACTCTTTCCTGAAGTAAGATATTTAGACTTTTATCAGCGCCATGCCCTGGCTTCTTCTCACTAAATTCCAAACCATTTCCCTGAAATTTTATATATGCAATTACTAAGCTGTGGAAACAAATCAAAATTCAAATAATACAGCAGAAAAGTGGCCTGGATTTTCCCTTGGATTCTGGGAAGGTGGATCTGTGAGGCTGTGAATCTGTGAGGCTATCGAAAGCTGTTGTGTTTTTATTCATGAATGAATGAGTGAGCAGAGGTGCAGTGATGTTTATTTACACTCGAGGCTCTCTATGGAAACGGTCACATCTGTCCTTTCAGCAGGCTGCCCCGGTGCATCATGGGAGAACCTTAAACAGCAGTGACATCATTTTCTTCCCCTTTTAATTGGTGGGAACTGCAGAACAGAATGGAAGGGACTGCAGGTGTGTCTACAAATACCACAGCTAGAACAATACAACAGCCCCCAAATCAATCCCAGGCATGTGTTTACATTGTGCATGTGTGTGTGTGCGTGTGTGGTGTGTGTGTGTGTGTGCGTGTATGTGTGCGTGTGTGTGTGTGTGTGTGTGTGTGTGTGTGTGCGTGCGTATGCTCGTGTGTGTGTGTGTGTGCGTGTGTGTGTGTGTGTGTGTCAGGGTTAGGGTCCGTGTACCGTTTTCATGTTCATATATTTATGCTACCTTAAAACCTTGAAGGAATAGACCTGCAATTCCAGCAAAAATACTAATTTTAGCCGCTAATTCTGTAACCAAGTTTCCGTTCCAAGCTGCATAATGGCATAATAATAATCAGTAATACACTCGTTAATGGATCCAGCTCAATTTCTGCCCTATTTAGTTTCTTTGCACGTCCTTTCATAAATGTGATATACGTATGTAAAATTAAACAAAAAAGCAGTTTTTATTATATACTGTAATACAATATAAGTTTAGGAAATTATTATTGCCAGTACTTCATTAATGGGACCATTTCATTGTTTTTGGAGCCGTTGCTGGTCGTGAAAATTTACCCTCATGACACGTAAACATTCAACAATGATTATAACATCAATCATGATTGATAATTACTGCATAATAAACAGCTTAACATCATACAGAATTCAGAGATGGAATGTTAGAGACAATACATTATTATTATTATTATTATTATTATTATTATTATCTTAGAAACAACAGACAGCAACAGACTAAACAAGGCATTTATGTTAGAGACAACAGACAGCAACAGACTAAACAAGGCATTTATGTTAGAGACAACAGACAGCAACAGACTAAACAAGGCATTTATTGAAGGATTGAAGCTCTTCACACACTGACCTGTGCATAATGTTTCAAGAATGTTTTTGATTAGCATGCAAGACAGACCGCTGTAAAAATCAATGTCACACGGACTGGCATTAAATGTTAATGTGCCAGATAAAAACCTTTAATGAGAAGGTCACTAATTGTTATATATGAGCCTGAAAAACGAACTGAACTCACACTGTGACTGAACTCTCACTGTGCCCCTGAACGAGTTAGGAGCCGCTTAGCAGTGTCATTGGTCTAGATGGACAGAACACAAGAGATAAAACAGGCACGCTCTCACTCCTCAACGAATTGGTTATACACACGCAAAAACAGCCACCTCACTCGACTGCGTTCACAAAAGCATGACCCTGACGTTGTCTGCCTGTGGAAGTTAAAACAAGCTCACCATCCAGTGGTGCCTGAAGCAGTCAAACACTTGCCAAAGTAATTAAAATGAGTGAAAAAAACATTAGGTTAGGTTATGAGCTACTCCCAGCAGTACACCACTCTATAGCTGTTATGTTCTGAGTTTGTTTTTGTATTTCTGTCATGTTTAGTATTGTCAGTTTCGGTAGCATACACTTTTCCATGTTTTCCGCAGCCTTGCGTTCTGTGCTGTATCTCTCGCTCCCTCTCACGGAGTTTTACTTTCGTTTCTGTACACTTCGTTTGTATTACCCTGCACTACTAATATTTATATAGGACTTATTATTACTAACTGGCTAAACACGGGGTGGTTAACTAATCTACTAACGTCAGGGTTTAATAGAATTATTACTAACACAAACTAACAATTTAGTTCTCATCACGTTTCCACAGCTGTTTAGTGTTTCCTTACGTATCCAGTCATTGTCTTGTTAACTAATTTACTAACGACAGGGCTAGGATAGGATAATTACTAACGAATTACTAATTGCCTTGTTACTTGTCTCAAGCTCTCAAGCTGTTTTCCATTTCCTGCTATTCTCGAGCTAAGTGTTCGCACCTGTCTACACATGCATTTATACCTGCTGTCTTTGTTCCCTCGTCGCGAGTTCGTCTTTCAAATTATACGCGTGAGTCTGTTGCCTGTTTTTCCCCCCCGAGTGAGTTTATCTGTGCCAAGTAATTCTAGTTTGTATTGTTTTCCGAGTCTGTGTTTCTGTCGTTTGTTTTGTTTTTCTTCCCTATTGCCATCCTGGTTTTGACCTCAGTCCGTGTTCTCGCGACCCTGATTCCGGATTCTGTTTTTGTACCTCTGCCGTGCCTTCCCGTGTATGACCCCTGCCTGTTTTTTGACGTCCCTCTGGTTTTGGAACTGTACTTTTGCTGATATTAAACTTCGGTTTCCGTTACCCCTGCCTGCTTTTGGGTCCCTGTCCACCGGTCGTAACAATAGCAGCTCAAACTTAGCATCTTCTGTTGCAAAAGAGTCATATTTTTGCTACAAACAGTTCTTGCTGTGACATGTACAGTTGAGAGAAATAAAAAACCTGTGCGCTGATTTCATTTGTTCTGTTGTTTTGTTTAGTTTTTATTGTGTAGCATTATTATTATAGCTTAATTGATCATGTCTGTGTATCACAAGCCATATGTCAGTTACTCATGGTGCCAGTTCAAAGAGTGTATTCTGAGGGTACAAGAACATAGTGGAAGTGACACCGTTAGCACGTTAGCAATTAAGTACTTAAGATTACTTTTGACCTCTGCACTCTTCAAGATCAAATTCAAAAGCTTTTTTGAAGGTTACATAGTTTTAAAAAAGTTTATTGCTCCACTGTCCACAGAGAGCTTTTTATTAATTTAGCTTTTTATTAATTCAGCTTTTTATTAATTTAGCTTTTTATTAATTTAGCTTTGTATTAATTTAGCTTTTTATTAATTTATCTTAAAGTGAATGTATAGCATATTATGCCATTATGCATTGATGTATACATAGTATGACCATATAATAAAATTTTGTTGAATATCACAGGTCTCTTTTGAATAACTGTACCTGAAATATAATTTTTTTTCTAGAATAAGAATGGACTCGTGATAAATGACATTTTACTGAACAATTAGTTTTTTCACATGCAAATATTTCATGTGACAAAACCGCAAGTGTTTACCAGGCTGTGAAACCTGTAATATTCAAAACCAGGTAAACATTGGTCAGTTTGCTGAGCCTCCAAACACCAGGACACTCTGCCTGTTATGTACATAACCTTTCACACCTGCTAGAAAAGTGTGAACAAATGTATTTTCATTGTATGTGTGTGTCCTGCTTTAACTGCCAAGTGCTGAATTTTAAATGCATATTTTTATTTAGCCTCTCTGTCTCTCAGTTTTGGGGGTGTGCTGCTTTGTGTTGCTGTATTACAGAAGAAAAACTCAGAAATGGTCTAGGGAAATATCGCCTAACTACTGGCACATGTATTGTTGTTTTGAAACCGAAAGACCTCACAAAGCCTGTTATACAAGAACCGTGGAGACGGTTCTCATGCCCTGCCATTAACCAGAAGTAGTTACTGCACAAAAACCCGAAAATCAAGGCTTTCTGTAAGGCAGGGTACGTGATATGGTGCAATAGGTTTCACAATGTGTCAAATAGGGACTCCCATGTCTCCAGCCTAGAGCAGTGTGCAATAATGCGTAAGAAAATCACATTTTAATTTTACATACTGTACCTATTCATATAATTTTGCATTACGTGCGACTTACCGTTGGAGACTTTTAGCCGTGGGATCATTTAAATTACATTTTTGAGTATTTTGAATCGGTTGCTGCTGTGTTTCTGGGATAGAGCCTATCCCCTTGAAGCTCGTCGATTTGCAACGCAAACACAGCCCAGAAAAATAACAGTGGATTGTGAACAAAGCGTGTGGATGGGGAGAAAAGGCAGAGTGTGTGGAAGGCAGAGTGTGTGGATGGGGAGAAAAGGCAGAGTGTGTGGAAGGCAGAGTGTGTGGATGGGGAGAAAAGGCAGAGTGTGTGGAAGGCAGAGTGTGTGGATGGGGAGAAAAGGCAGTGTGTGTGGATGGGGAGAAAAGGCAGTGTGTGTGGATGGGGAGAAAAGGCAGAGTGTGTGGAAGGCAGAGTGTGTGGATGGGGAGAAAAGGCAGAGTGTGTGGATGGGGAGAAAAGGCAGAGTGTGTGGATGGGGAGAAAAGGCAGAGTGTGTGGAAGGCAGAGTGTGTGGATGGGGAGAAAAGGCAGAGCGTGTGGATGGGGAGAAAAGGCAGAGTGTGTGGAAGGCAGAGTGTGTGGATGGGGAGAAAAGGCAGAGTGTGTGGATGGGGAGAAAAGGCAGAGTGTGTGGATGGGGAGAAAAGGCAGAGTGTGTGGATGGGGAGAAAAGGCAGAGTGTGTGGAAGGCAGAGTGTGTGGATGGGGAGAAAAGGCAGAGTGTGTGGAAGGCAGAGTGTGTGGATGGGGAGAAAAGGCAGAGTGTGTGGATGGGGAGAAAAGGCAGAGTGTGTGGATGGGGAGAAAAGGCAGAGTGTGTGGAAGGCAGAGTGTGTGGATGGGGAGAAAAGGCAGAGTGTGTGGAAGGCAGAGTGTGTGGATGGGGAGAAAAGGCAGAGTGTGTGGATGGGGAGAAAAGGCAGAGTGTGTGGAAGGCAGAGTGTGTGGATGGGGAGAAAAGGCAGAGCGTGTGGATGGGGAGAAAAGGCAGAGTGTGTGGAAGGCAGAGTGTGTGGATGGGGAGAAAAGGCAGAGTGTGTGGATGGGGAGAAAAGGCAGAGTGTGTGGAAGGCAGAGTGTGTGGATGGGGAGAAAAGGCAGAGCGTGTGGATGGGGAGAAAAGGCAGAGTGTGTGGAAGGCAGAGTGTGTGGATGGGGAGAAAAGGCAGAGTGTGTGGAAGGCAGAGTGTGTGGATGGGGATAAAAGGCAGAGTGTGTGGATGGGGAGAAAAGGCAGAGTGTGTGGAAGGCAGAGTGTGTGGATGGGGAGAAAAGGCAGAGTGTGTGGATGGGGAGAAAAGGCAGAGTGTGTGGAAGGCAGAGTGTGTGGAAGGCAGAGTGTGTGGATGGGGAGAAAAGGCAGTGTGTGTGGATGGGGAGAAAAGGCAGAGTGTGTGGATGGGGAGAAAAGGCAGAGTGTGTGGATGGGGAGAAAAGGCAGAGTGTGTGGATGGGGAGAAAAGGCAGAGTGTGTGGAAGGCAGAGTGTGTGGATGGGGAGAAAAGGCAGAGTGTGTGGATGGGGAGAAAAGGCAGAGTGTGTGGTTGGGGAGAAAAGGCAGAGTGTGTGGATGGGGAGAAAAGGCAGAGTGTGTGGATGGGGAGAAAAGGCAGAGTGTGTGGAAGGCAGAGTGTGTGGATGGGGAGAAAAGGCAGAGTGTGTGGATGGGGAGAAAAGGCAGAGTGTGTGGATGGGGAGAAAAGGCAGAGTGTGTGGAAGGCAGAGCGTGGGGATGGGGAGAAAAGGCAGGCTGTTGAACACTTAAACAAACAGAGAGGGATACAGAGGGGTACTTGTACAAACACTTTAATAATATATTCTACTGAAATACTCCATGCTCTTTTTTCATGTTTTGCAGGGAGCTGGATTTGGTAAAATGAGTGTTAGCAAGCTCTGGCACTACAGCTGCCACCTCGGCT
Source organism: Ilyophis sp. 1 JC-2022 (assembly GCA_022702515.1). Taxonomy (NCBI): domain Eukaryota; kingdom Metazoa; phylum Chordata; class Actinopteri; order Anguilliformes; family Synaphobranchidae; genus Ilyophis; species Ilyophis sp. 1 JC-2022. The sequence goes on along the minus strand of CM040395.1, from coordinate 750,496 downwards.
GCTCCTAGCAGAATTATAATAAAATGTATAAATGCAGAATGTTCATGTTCTGAGTCCCCGGTACAGCTGATATGGCTGCGTTTCAAAATGTTTCTTTGAACTGGAAAGGCTTCGAGAAATGCCAGTGTGTGGGTACTCAAGCAGTCGCTGCCAAAAGATATGAATATAGCATATCTCAAAAACATGGCCACATTCCAGCCTGCATAGCCATGGAAACTGTTGTTCGCTTGCTTTATTTGTTTTTCAGTTTTTTTTTTCTTCATTTGTTAGTTAAAAAAGTCATTTTAGTAATCCCACATTCTTATAGCATGCTAAAAAATAAGCTGGTTTCAAAACAGTTACTTAGCTGACTCATCTTGCATGCCCTGTTCACATGGAGAGGGAGAAAGGTGTAGAAATTTGCATATTACCCAGCATAAACTCTTATCCATAACCGTTCTTTATTTTTTGTTACATGTTTCATGCTCATGATAAAAAAAGTGTAATTACCGCCACTTTGAAGGCCTGAAATATTATTTTGCAGATGCTGGGTAATTGTGTGTAATACAGTGGTTTAGGAACTGGGGATGCTGGGTAATTGTGTGTAATACAGTGGTTTAGGAACTGGGGATGCTGGGTAATTGTGTGTAATACAGTGGTTTAGGAACTGGGGATGCTGGGTAATTGTGTGTAATACAGTGGTTTAGGAACTGGGGATGCTGGGTAATTGTGTGTAATACAGTGGTTTAGGAACTGGGGATGCTGGGTAATTGTGTGTAATACAGTGGTTTAGGAACTGGGGATGCTGGGTAATTGTGTGTAATACGGGCGGCAGTGTAGTATAGCGGTTAAGGAACTGGACTTGTAACCAAAAGGTTGCAGGTTCGATTCCCAGGTAGGACACTGCCGTTGTACCCTTGAGCAAGGTACTTAACCTGAATTGCTTCAATATATATCCAGCTGTATAGGAATGGATAAAATGTAATAAGATATAATAAGAAGCTGTGTAAGTCGCTCTGGATAAGAGCGTCTGCTAAATGCCTATAATGTAATGTAATGTAATACAGTGGTTTACGAACTGGGCTTCTACCATTGAGGAAGAAACCTAAAACGGATTTGCCTCAGTAAATGTCCAGCTGAATAAATGGATTCTATATATTTTTAAAGTATATAAGCTGTGTAGGTTGTTCTGGATAAGAGTGTCTGCTAAATGCCTTTTAATATAAAAGCATGCCTCCACCTGCAGACTCATTTTCCCGTGATTCTTAGACAGTTAAATCTCTCTCACTGATACAGTGACTGGTAACGGCAGCAGTAGTTGGTAGTTAGTTAGTTGATGATAGTTAATGGTTGGTTAGTTAATGATACACCCGTGAGGTCTCATGGATCCAGTTGGAATCCTGGCTTATCTTCCCTTTCACCTGAGTGGCAGCATCCTATAATGTTGCTGCATAAAACATAAACATGGGCCTCTATGTACATGCTATAATATAATGTAATAAACAATAATTTTCTGTCACAAAGGTGCCTTGGTTTCCTTCTATTTAAAAATTCTGTGACCCCCCCCCCAATTTTTTCAAAATGAATTCTAATAATAATTAATTAATTAAACTTAGTTTTTTTTATTCTATCTAGTTGCATAATTTTTTCATATACCCCATCAGTTAAATGTTCAGTGTTATAGAGATGTTTCAGTGCTGTAGAGTTGTTTCCGTCTCGTAGAGTTCTTTAAATGTTGAACTCCACCCTATACAATTGCACAGGGCCTTCACTGGAGAGGCATCACCTTTTATTTTTAATTATTTTTTGTTAAGATGGCCGGAGGGGCCTCTAATCCACAGGAACCTGTGAGTCAGAACCTCAGGAGAACCTCAGTCCACCAATCTCATCCACTTTTCAACTCGCTAAGCTGACCATTTGCCCATGGTTTTTTCCCCCTTTCCTCTGGAAAACCCACTATGTCCAGCGTTTGCTGACAGTGCTTGTTACGGTCGCTTATTGTTAAGTTGTCACCCCTGTTTTCTTTTCCATTATTTTGTTTTCTCCTTTCCCTTTTTAGGTCCGCCTCCCGGGGCTTAATTGGCTCCCACGGCAATCACCGGTTTTTGTTTTAAAAGGAGGTTGAGACCGGATAACGGGGTTGCTTCACTGGCGTCTCTCTTTTTCATGGTGTTGTCGGTCAATTCTTATATCCTCGTTACACGCATCCATACACCTACCATACACATCTCATGCAGGCACGCATCCATTCCTACGCAAGGTTTTTTTGTTATTTATTTAATACATATTTATTTTTGCAACCAAAGTTTGTGTCTGTCCATTTATGTTGCGGTTGGGTCAGGGCCCTGACCGTAACAGTGCCACTATGTCCAGCGTTTGCTGACAGTGCTGGAAAACCCACTATGTCCAGCGCTTGCTGACAGTGCGGTTGTAAACAAACAACAAAAAAGTGCTATGACAAATAATAATCGATCGATTCATTGGAAATGTTTCCTGTTCATCAATATTTCACAGATAGTTAGGCAGCTATAGGTACAGTTTAATTTCACACATTATGTTGTGTTCAGTAGATAGAAGGCAGGCTCAGGTTCTTCAGTTCAATCCGATTCATTGAAGGTCACGGCTATTCAGCACATCAGCCCTAAATGCGTGGGGCCGTGCATGAAATCTCAAAACTAAAAACATGCAGTACTCACTTTCCACTTCAAAGACGAAGGATTTTCAGAGGAGCATATGAACACGCGGAACACGCGTTTGATGTCCGTAATCTTCGCTATCTCATTGGTTTCTCTGTAATAGCCTACCATCGCATCGCGGTGTCCCGTTACCCTTTTAAGAAACTAATACTGACGTGATCGGCTCTCACGCATTTCTGGCTGTCCTCGCGCACCCACAGACATGGCACTTTAGATATAGCCTCTGGCGAATAAGACACAGCACCCCTGTCTGCAGCTTTCAACGAGGATAAATGATTTTTTTTAAACACATGTTGATTCGCAGACACTTCACACAGAAAATAAATCACCGCCATTTACGGAAAATCATATTAGAAGTGTAGGCTAAAATATCATCGAAATTAAATATGGGGTTCCTAATTGACGTGCGTGGTAATTTACAGGAAACAGATATTGTGAGCAGCACTGATCAATTCTCTCACTGTATTATTTGCATAGAATTTATTTTGAAGCTTACAGTCATTTGTAATGCAATTAAGATTTTCTGCTCCAATTTTTTATTATAATTTTATTATCAAACAATACTTGTGACACAATACAATGCAGCCATCGCCCAGTTCAGCAAACTGTACATCTGTGTTTAAGTAAAGTAAAAAGCAGTATAATATCAAACATGATGGCTATACATTTATCTGTACAGATTACAGATGGCCTGTTCTGTCCCTGAATCAGTCATCTACCCATTAGACAGGGCCCTGGGATAAACTGGGCCCTTGGAATAGACTGGGCCCTGAGATAGACTGGGCCCTTGGAATAGACTGAGCCCTTGGAATAGACTGGGCCCTTGGAATAGACTGGGCCCCTGCGATAGACTGGCCCCTGGGATAGACTGGGCCCCTGCATGGATTTAGGCTAGAAATTACGTACCACGACCAATATTACCAATATGTATTATGCTTTTTACGATTTTACTATTAAATAAACAAGGCAAAGAAAATAATAAGGGTTTCTTCTCCTGACTTTTTTCACCATAGAGTTCTATAGGAAAATGAGTCAGGAGAAATAACTCTTGCAGTGATCCATCCAAATCTACTCTATATCTGGCAACAGAGTGATGGTTTGGGGCTAATTTAATACAAACCCAAGCGAGCTTCGCCACAATAAGACTGCCATTCTCTTTCAGATCTATAAACCCAAGCGAGCTTCGCCACTATAACACTGCCATTCTCTTTCAGATCTATAAACCCAAGCGAGCTTCGCCACTATAACACTGTCATTCTCTTTCAGATCTATAAACCCAAACGAGCTTCGCCACTATAACACTGCCATTCTCTTTCAGATCTATAAACCCAAGCGAGCTTCACCACTATAACACTGCCATTCTCTTTCAGATCTATAAACCCAAACAAGCTTCGCCACTATAACACTGCCATTCTCTTTCAGATCTATAAACCCAAGCGAGCTTCACCACTATAACACTGCCATTCTCTTTCAGATCTATAAACCCAAACGAGCTTCACCACTATAACACTGCCATTCTCTTTCAGATCTATAAACCCAAACGAGCTTCACCACTATAACACTGCCATTCTCTTTCAGATCTATAAACCCAAGCGCGCTTCGCCACTATAACACTGCCATTCTCTTTCAGATCTATAAACCCAAGCGAGCTTCACCACTATAACACTGCCATTCTCTTTCAGATCTATAAACCCAAGCGAGCTTCACCACTATAACACTGCCATTCTCTTTCAGATCTATAAACCCAAACGAGCTTCGCCACTATAACACTGTCATTCTCTTTCAGATCTATAAACCCAAGCGAGCTTCACCACTATAACACTGCCATTCTCTTTCAGATCTATAAACCCAAACGAGCTTCACCACTATAACACTGCCATTCTCTTTCAGATCTATAAACCCAAACGAGCTTCACCACTATAACACTGCCATTCTCTTTCAGATCTATAAACCCAAATGAGCTTCGCCACTATAACACTGCCATTCTCTTTCAGATCTATAAACCCAAGCGAGCTTCACCACTATAACACTGCCATTCTCTTTCAGATCTATAAACCCAAACGAGCTTCACCACTATAACACTGCCATTCTCTTTCAGATCTATAAACCCAAGCGAGCTTCGCCACTATAACACTGCCATTCTCTTTCAGATCTATAAACCCAAGCGAGCTTTGCCACTATAACACTGCCATTCTCTTTCAGATCTATAAACCCAAGCGAGCTTCGCCACTATAACACTGCCATTCTCTTTCAGATCTATAAACCCAAGCGAGCTTCGCCACTATAACACTGCCATTCTCTTTCAGATCTATAAACCCAAGCGAGCTTTGCCACTGTAACACTGTCATTCTCTTTCAGATCTATAAACCCAAGCGAGCTTCACCACTATAACACTGCCATTCTCTTTCAGATCTATAAACCCAAGCGAGCTTCGCCACTATAAGACTGCCATTCTCTTTCAGATCTATAAACCCAAGCGAGCTTCACCACTATAACACTGCCATTCTCTTTCAGATCTATAAACCCAAACGAGCTTCACCACTATAACACTGTCATTCTCTTTCAGATCTATAAACCCAAACAAGCTTCGCCACTATAACACTGTCATTCTCTTTCAGATCTATAAACCCAAACGAGCTTCACCACTATAACACTGCCATTCTCTTTCAGATCTATAAACCCAAACGAGCTTCACCACTATAACACTGCCATTCTCTTTCAGATCTATAAACCCAAGCGCGCTTCGCCACTATAACACTGCCATTCTCTTTCAGATCTATAAACCCAAGCGAGCTTCACCACTATAACACTGCCATTCTCTTTCAGATCTATAAACCCAAGCGAGCTTCACCACTATAACACTGCCATTCTCTTTCAGATCTATAAACCCAAACGAGCTTCGCCACTATAACACTGTCATTCTCTTTCAGATCTATAAACCCAAGCGAGCTTCACCACTATAACACTGCCATTCTCTTTCAGATCTATAAACCCAAACGAGCTTCACCACTATAACACTGCCATTCTCTTTCAGATCTATAAACCCAAACGAGCTTCACCACTATAACACTGCCATTCTCTTTCAGATCTATAAACCCAAATGAGCTTCGCCACTATAACACTGCCATTCTCTTTCAGATCTATAAACCCAAGCGAGCTTCACCACTATAACACTGCCATTCTCTTTCAGATCTATAAACCCAAACGAGCTTCACCACTATAACACTGCCATTCTCTTTCAGATCTATAAACCCAAGCGAGCTTCGCCACTATAACACTGCCATTCTCTTTCAGATCTATAAACCCAAGCGAGCTTCGCCACTATAACACTGCCATTCTCTTTCAGATCTATAAACCCAAGCGAGCTTCGCCACTATAACACTGCCATTCTCTTTCAGATCTATAAACCCAAGCGAGCTTCGCCACTATAACACTGCCATTCTCTTTCAGATCTATAAACCCAAGCGAGCTTTGCCACTGTAACACTGTCATTCTCTTTCAGATCTATAAACCCAAGCGAGCTTCACCACTATAACACTGCCATTCTCTTTCAGATCTATAAACCCAAGCGAGCTTCGCCACTATAAGACTGCCATTCTCTTTCAGATCTATAAACCCAAGCGAGCTTCACCACTATAACACTGCCATTCTCTTTCAGATCTATAAACCCAAACGAGCTTCACCACTATAACACTGTCATTCTCTTTCAGATCTATAAACCCAAACAAGCTTCGCCACTATAACACTGTCATTCTCTTTCAGATCTATAAACCCAAACGAGCTTCACCACTATAACACTGCCATTCTCTTTCAGATCTATAAACCCAAACGAGCTTCACCACTATAACACTGCCATTCTCTTTCAGATCCATAAACCCAAGCGAGCTTCGCCACTATAACACTGCCATTCTCTTTCAGATCTATAAACCCAAGCGAGCTTCGCCACTATAACACTGCCATTCTCTTTCAGATGCAATTAAAAGGATTTTTATGAGGCGATAATGAGCACATGGATGCACAATGAATATGCAAAAAAAAAAGAATCCCAACACTCATATTTTTAGAAAAACAAGTACCAGTAAATAATTTTCAATTCAACAAAAATCCCATTTGGGCCTAACTGAGGAATCCTCTGCTTAAGACCCTTAAGCTACGCTCCCTGCATTTAAATACATTTCATGTGAAACATGCTTACATTAGACCCACAGAATCATTAGCAACACAAATGTATTTTCGTTAGCCAAATGAAAATGCCATTTGCAGTGACAAGGGGGTAAGGCATTATGGGTAATGCATTATCAGCAATTTGGAATATGACAAAGGGCATTACCAGGTGCTTTGTTTACTCACGTTAAATATCAGAAGCAGTCTGTATACATTAATTTTCTAGACATCCTTCATGGGTGCGAACCTGAAACAAATAAATCTTGGTGGTTGAAAAGTTCCACAACAGCCTGTCTGGATCCAATCAACTTTAGTTTTTAATTTTCAATTAAAGTGTTCAATTCTTTGCTGTGCTGTGGGGCTATGGGTTCACTTTGCTGTGCTGTGGGGCTAGAGATTCACTTTGCTGTGCTGTGGGGCTAGGGGTTCACTTTACTGTGCTGTGGGGCTAGAGGTTCACTTTGCTGTGCTGTGGGGCTAGAGGTTCACTTTTCTGTGCTGTGGGGCTAGAGGTTCACTTTGCTGTTCTGTGGGGCTAGAGGTTCACTTTGCTGTGCTGTGGGGCTAGAGGTTCACTTTGCTGTTCTGTGGGGCTAGAGGTTCACTTTGCTGTGCTGTGGGGTTAGAGGTCATGGTGCAACATGCAACATGTGGGAAATTGGTGGGGGGTGCATGGACACAATTCATTTGGTCAGGAATATTCTGTCTACTTTTGCTTTTAAATATCTTGTAGCATACCCCTGCTGCAACCTACAAACTGCCCCTTAACACCCCCTCCTACTCACTGCCCCCTGTCCCACCTCTGTCCGGGATATAGGGCATCCCAGAATCCCCTGCTTCCACAGCATCTCGTTGCGTCCTCAGTCAAACCAGGAACAAATATGGCAGGCACAAGCTGCTGTGTTTATGGCCAGTTTTCCATTGCTCAATATCTGGCAAACCAGCTTGGATAGAAGCATTTATGACTACTTTTATGTTCTAGTTTTTCTTGTTTCCTATGCTAGAACTTACTGTTCTAGTACTTTCTGTACTATGACTAGATTTTCATGCACAGTTTTTATTTATTAGCTTTTGGGAGTGAGGAGGCAGTGAGGCATATTAAACAAAAATATTTTTAGTTCCATAAAAACCCGCAAAAAAAAATCTGTGGAATTTAAACCGTAGGATGGTGTCCAACGAGGTTAGAGAGAAACAGAAATAGTCTTCATTTTTGTGTGATTCAGAGTGAGGGTAAATTTCATGTTTAACATTATTGAGACTGTCATGGTGTTTAACATTATTGAGACTGTCATGGTGTTTAACATTATTGAGACTGTCATGGTGTTTAACATTATTGAGACTGTCATGGTGTTTAACATTATTGAGACTGTCATGGTGTTTAACATTATCGAGACTGTCATGGTGTTTAACATTATTGAGACTGTCATGGTGTTTAACATTATTGAGACTGTCATGGTGTTTAACATTATTGAGACTGTCATGGTGTTTAACATTATCGAGACTGTCATGGTGTTTAACATTATCGAGACTGTCATGGTGTTTAACATTATCGAGAGCTTTTATTTATTATTTACTCATGCACTCCAAACGGTCTGTCTGGTAGCAGACCATTTATTTTTATGACATTCTGACTTATATTCTCGTACTTCTGTGCCCTTACGCACCCATCACTAGAGTAGGAGCTACACGTGTTGCATCCCCGTGAATCCCAGGCTGTTTTTTGCCTTTCTGACAGAAATACTGATGGCCCACAGCCTGAAATATCAGCTGCTCTTCATTAGTGCATGTGTCTTAAAGCTATAAATAAAGTTTTATACAACCTTCCCCTTTCTATGCCCCTCACTAAATAACATACAATCAAAAATATATTTAGCATCGCAGAGCTTTTTCTCTGAGCCGCTGCCAAATGCTGGAAAAATATATACCGTAATATTTCCACAATAAAATGTTCAGTATTAAATCAACTCTGATACAGTACATTTTACATTGATAGAGAACATTTGATCCATCGTAGACCTTTTTACTGTTGTAAAATGTCCGTGTGTATAAAATAGCTGTACGATTCAATTCTGTTTGCAGTGGATTTGGCCTATATGTAGGCCTATATGTCTGTACCTATATATGCCTATATAACATCCTCAAACTCCGGACCCAAGCTGAACCAGTCTGCACATGGACCATTTAAAATTCATGCAGGGTGCCAGTGACATTTTATATGCAGCACGCCTCGCCCTGACAACCTTTGTGTCACATTGTGTGATTCCTGTATAAAATCCACACACGTCTGTCATATTCTGTTTTTTTACCTCGCGTTTTTAAAACTGCACACCCTCATTTCTCAACTCCCGTGCTAATCCTAACAAAACAATCACGGCGTTATCACTGTTTTATCTGGCTAAGGAAGCGGGGAATCAGCCCTCGGCCGAAACAATTCATTCTGATGGAATGTAGAACACACCCTTGTTATATATACTGTTTTATGAAGTCTCATGGCATTCTCATTGATCATTGACAGAAGTGTGTTGACCCCGGCGTTGACCCCGGCCCTGACAGGGGAGGATGACGGTGTTGACCCCGGCGTTGACCCCGGCCCTGACAGGGGAGGATGACGGTGTTGACCCCGGCGTTGACCCCGGCCCTGACAGGGGAGGATGACGGTGTTGACCCCGGCGTTGACCCCGGCCCTGACAGGGGAGGATGACGGTGTTGACCCCGGCGTTGACCCCGGCCCTGACAGGGGAGGATGACGGTGTTGACCCCGGCGTTGACCCCGGCCCTGACAGGGGAGGATGACGGTGTTGACCCCGGCGTTGACCCCGGCCCTGACAGGGGAGGATGACGGTGTTGACCCCGGCGTTGACCCCGGCCCTGACAGGGGAGGATGACGGTGTTGACCCCGGCGTTGACCCCGGCCCTGACAGGGGAGGATGACGGTGTTGACCCCGGCGTTGACCCCGGCCCTGACAGGGGAGGATGACGGTGTTGACCCCGGCCCTGACAGGGGAGGATGACGGTGTTGACCCCGGCGTTGACCCCGGCCCTGACAGGGGAGGATGATGGTGTTGACCCCGGCCCTGACAGGGGAGGATGACAGTGTTGACCCTCGACCCTGACAGGGGAGGATGACGGTGTTGACCCCGGCGTTGACCGCGGCCCTGACAGGGGAGGATGACAGTGTTGACCCCGGCCCTGACAGGGGAGGATGACGGTGTTGACCCCGGCCCTGACAGGGGAGGATGACAGTGTTGACCCTTGACCCTGACAGGGGAGGATAACGGTAACAGAGAGCGCCATTAGGGCAGGTAATGCAAAGTTTTATACTTCAGGATTAAGGTTCGGGGGGCTGATTCAATCTAACCACAATGCAGTTTCCTTTAACAAACAAAAAAGTGAATGAATGGCAATTTAACAACTTAAGCTACTGCTTATTATTGCTTATACAAGCCATTGAAATATGAGTCGCTGGGATGAATTTAAATGGTCTAAATAATATGTGCCATGTATAGTTACGCTGTATAAGGCACATACTGTATTCTCAGCTGCCTGAGACAGTCATGCCCTGACATTTAATTGTACTGCTATGTTTAGCCGGGCAGACACCACAGAGCCATGCCCATGCTAGAGGTCTGTAAACACTCAATAGCAAATTATAATGGGAAGTCAAAATAAGTTGAAAAATACAGCATGTGTCTAAATAAGTATATTTACAGCAATGGGGTTTCTTATATATTGAAAAGGATGAGGAGCTGCACTAATGCAATCACAAAATAAAGAGCAAGTCTGTTATTTATTGGTTTCTGTTAAATTCAATATAAATTTGTATAGAATTTTATTGGCTTTGAGGAAAACTGCCAAAATAAAATGACACTGAAAGCCTATCAGATAAATGTGCTTTTCCTCTGACAAAATGCATGTTCAGTAATTATGCAGGATAAAGGATTAATTTATTTTATTTTATTTTACTTCCAACAGATAACAGGAACGATCAAAGTGCATTGACTCACATGCAGAAAAAGATCACATTACTTTACATGGTGCCAGTTTGGGAGTTAAAGCCAAACAGACAACCTACCTCAGCTCAGACCAGACAAATGGACCAGGCTTTCCACAAATAGAGACTCACCTGTTAGAGTGCCCAAGTTAGTGTTTCTCTAGTTACGCTTTCCTCTTATGGACCCCCCCCCCAAGTTATGGCCTCGCTGATCTCTGAATGCACACGATCAGATCTCGAGAAATCTCAAAACATTCTTCTTTTACCATGTGGAAAAAGCACTTTCTGAAAATAGGAAGATACTAAACAACACTGTAAAAATGTTCAGCATTACATCACCTGTAAAAATGTTCAGCATTACATCACCTGTAAAAATGTTCAGCATTACATCACCTGTAAAAATGTTCAGCATTACATCACCTGTAAAAATGTTCAGCATTACATCACCTGTAAAAATGTTCAGCATTACATCAACTGTGATTTTGTATATTTAACTAATCTCATCTGGATTCATAAACACCGTTAGAGTTGAATTATGACTGAACATTGTGCTGTTTTGCAGCCATAGCATAACAGGGACACACTAGTTTAGACCTGAGTTTGATTTTCAGAGACTCGGTTGGCAGAAGTGTGAGGTGTCTGACACACGACTCTTTCTCACTATTCAATACCTTCCCCTGTGTCACAGAGTTTGAGTCTGAATCACCGGTTTGAATCACTGCATTCGGCTTCAACTCACATTCATAGTTTGAGTCTGAATCACTGGTTTGAATCACTGCATTCAACTTAGACCCACATTGACAGTTTGAGTCTGAATCACTGGTTTGAATCGCTGCATTCAACTTAGACCCACATTCACAGTTGGAGTCTGAATCACCGGTTTGAATTGCGGTTTGAATTGCTGCATTCAACTTCAACCCAGATGCACTGGCTTGATGCCATTGGTTAGAAAATATTGGGTTACATCCTGAAAACTGAGCAGGTTTATCTCACTGATCGTCATTACTGTCACCAGACTTACAGTGGAGAGGTGTGACTGACACGCAAGGCTAGGTTTCTACAGTTCAGCTCCATTCAAGGAGATTTTTAATTCTACTTTTTTAAATGTTTCCTTTTTATATAATTAACCAAAAGCTTATTTCAGACTCAGTCTATCAAAGAGATCATTTAAAAGACCATAGCCTCCCAAATGCAAAAGGTCTGTAAAATCATATGTGATCATACATACAAAGTTTTATAAAAATCATAGATGTTGTGTTGATTGGTATTATATTATATATTTTTATACAATTCTCATGCAATCTCTCAATTCTTATAAAATCTTGTTTTATAGGGAGTACCATGTATGTTAGGGAACTATTTAATTTTACTATGAAATGTACTGTGTATGCTAGTTCTACACATATTCATTTTTGTATAGTTTTGTATATGGCCTATTCTGATTTTTATAGATTTTTTTTGCATATGGGCTATGAGAAATGAACTTCCATCAATAGTACCTGTATGTTTACAGACGGTGTGAGACAGGTACTCCATGCACGCTGTGCTGTTGCCCTATAGGGTGCTGTGTCTGACAGAAGCTGCTGTAAGTTAGGCTGTTTGGGTGTGCGACACTGAGGGGTTAACTGTAAATCTCTGACATGAGAAAGTCATTCCTTGGCCTAGACTGACACTGTTAGTTTGTGTGTTATATTAGGCATACCCTATATAGCAGCGACACTATTTTAAACCCCAGGATATATTCGGTCTGACACGCTAATTATGTAACTGCTATGTGAGAGTGCTCATTTGATTCCAGTTACTGTTTAAACTGAGGTGCATTGTGGGTATATATTCATACTTGCGCATCTAAAAATGATATACATCTAAGGCACCTGATGCAGGTTATATGAAAAAAATGTTTTAATGAATGCTGAAAGAATGTGTTGGCTACATGATATATTAGAAACCCTTTTCCTGATTAGTTATTAGCTTGCTTCAAATTTAGCAGTAGCCATAAATGCTAATCTCAGCTAGCAGGAAGGCACTGTTTGTGTTATATGGGATATTACAATAGTATTACATAAACCCTGACATCAAAAACAGCCTTGTCCTCTACTACGATATTACCTGCCATTTCTCTATGATATGTATTATTCTTCACTTTCTGATGTAATGACAGTGTGAGATTCACCCAAGTGTATGGATCACTCTCACTTAGTTTACACACCACTGGACGCTCTGCCACCTCTGAGATTAACACACACAGCACTTGTTTTGTAGCGGGATTTGGGAAAGGCTCGTGAGGTGAACAGCAGCTGTTTGTAGCGGGATTCAGGAAAGGCTCGTGAGGTGAGCGGCAGCTGTTTGTAGCGGGATTCAGGAAAGGCTTGTGAGGTGAGCGGTGGCGGTTTGTAGCGGGATTCAGGAAAGTCTTGTGAGGCGAAAGGTTGCGGTTTGTAGCGGGATTCAGGAAAGTCTTGTGAGGTGAACGGTGGCGGTTTTTAGCGGGATTCAGGAAAGCCTATAGTGAGGTGAATGGTGGCGGTTTGTAGCGAGATTTGGGAAAGGCTCATGAGGTGAACGGCGGCGGTTTTCAGCGTCTCCTCCCAGGACTTAGGCTGCCACTTTAAAAATCAACACAAACGTTATTCCAAGGTTTTCCATTCACTGGAATGCTGTGGCCTGAGAAAGGGAGGGCTGGAAGCCCCAGGGTGTCGTGAGCAGATTTGGCGCCCCCCGCCCACACACACACAAAACACACACCCTGGGCCGCGCTTTCTCTGAACGTTCTGTTGGTGGGTCTCTGGCGGCTTTCACATCCCGCTGAAAAGGCCGCATCATCTTTCGCTAATTTAATGGAATGGACTTAACTTCACCACAGCAGTGACTCAACATGCAGAAAGTGTGTGTCAGCAAGCGTGGGGGGGGGGGGGGCGGGGGGGGGTAGTGGCTCGGGGGGGGGGGGGGGGGGGGGGGGGGGGGGGGGGGAAACCCCTGGCTAGGTTTCTGAGAACCACTGTACCATTTAGAAGGTGTGTTAGTGGAAAATAGCAGCCTATATCAGCCCAGCAAAAATTATACATACAAAGTCATACTGGACTAATGTTCCTGTACCTGTATTTAAACTAAACAGAGGAAATGTGAGAGAAATGTGAGAGCTGTACTCCAGAGGTGACCAGGCCAAGCCCACCCTGAACTGTATGTCAATAACAAAGGAACCACATCACTGAAGATTAGGCATACTATTTGTGTCCCATGGAACTCCATCCATCCATCCATTATCTAACCCGCTTATTCCTGGTCAGGATCACCTATCCCAGCATGCATTGGGCGAGAGGCAGGAATACCCCCTGGATACAATCCGTCGCAGTGAACACACACCGCACACAAAACAAAATTTTAAAATGTTCAATTTATCCAATTGAAATCCAAATGCTTAGTGAAAGGAAACATCAATGTAGAGAATTATTAGGATGCCAGTTGCATGTTGTATGATGTGCCTATTCATTGTAGTTCTGTTTATGATTTATCTGCTTAAAATAGTTCTTTGTAATTATTAACGCTCAGCTTGAGTTACACATTATCTGTATATCTTTACAGGAACTGTGAGTGCCCCCCCCCCCCCCCTCCTGCTGTCCAAGGTCAGTTTGGCACAAGGTCAGTTCGGCTCTATAATATTTTTCTTATTTTCATATGAAGAGATAAGCATTTCTAGTTTTAACAGTGTTTGTTTTTTGTTTATTGCTGTTTCTACCTTATTGTATCAGTGTTTATTGCTGCATTCCTCTGCCATTGGCATAGTACAGGAGAAATTAGAGATAATTAACAATATTTATCCAGGAGGGATTAGAGATACTTAATCATATTGGGATGACAGGGCACAGCCTCTGAGATTAAGCCTATTATTTTAAAGTCAGTTCCTGAAAAGACACAAGATCGTTGCATAACATTGCATCAAAATGTAATTTCATTCCCCAGCCCTGTGAGGTGAAATTCTCCTGTAAAAAATATCTGTAAGGCAAGAAGCACCATTCAGAAAGTATTTCAGAAAATACTTCAGGAGTTTTTTTTTTGCTTGCAGACAAAAAAAACCAAGATAATTTATTTATAGGGCTACCCCGCTGGAGACTGATTTCATGAATAAGACAGCGAGTTTTTACGGTCACAGCTGGGGGGGTGAGTCCTACAAACAAAAGAAAGTGTTTCCTGTTAACAGCTCCCCCACCAGCAGCCAGTGCAGGCCACAGATCTGCCAGGGAGGCCAAGTACTGCGATAGAAACCAGCCTTCAGCTCGCTGACTTCGTCTTTACTACCCAAAAAATGTGTGCTTTTACCACTTCTAAGCCATACTGATAATAATAATATAATAATAAACTTTATTTATATAACACTTCTCAAAGCACAGTTAAAAAGTGCTTCACATAAAGTTATAAAAAACTGTTTAAACACACACGTTATAAACGGAGACAATAATAAAATCCTAAAACTGGAGCAAGGTAAAGACAGTGCAATACAAAGTCAAATATAGATAACCTGCAATTACAATATAGAAAAAGAGATTTAAAAATATTTTAAAAATTGGGAATGTAGTGATTAAATAAAAGCTAGCCTGTAAAAATGAGATTTAAAAGAGGACAGAGATTTGGCTAGCCTGATCTCCTCGGGCAGCTTGTTCCAGAGTCTCGGGGCTATAACAGAAAAAGCTTGATCCTCCTTATGAACATTTCTCTCTCTTTCCCCCCTTTCTCTCTCTTTCTTTCTCACTCTATTTCTCTTTCTCTTTCTCCCTGCTCCCAATTTTTTCTCTCCTTCTTTCTATCACTTTCTATTTTTCTATCTCAGTTTCTCTCACTGTCTCTCTTTCTCTCTGTTAATCCATCTTTCTATCTCTCTCTCATGGTTTTTCTTAATCTCTAATGGTCACGTGATCATGTGACATCACTCACATTTATGAATGGTGGTATCAAATTAACAGCCAGTACATTTGTCTGATAGAGCTGTTGCTTTTGTCCTGATGCACGAAGCAAACAGCCAACGAATGGCCAGGGTCACGACCTCCTGCCACGCCCCCCCCCCCCTTCCCCAGAGTAATATTTCAGTGATGAGATCACAGCATTTTTCCAGAATGACCCCTTTGTGTTGCTGTTCTGGGACCGATTCATAAATGAAGTGCAGAAGGCACAATGCGCTCAACGATAAACTAAAGCAGTTATTTGGCAGTTATTATACTCCGTCTCGCCCGGGGGGGACTTTGGGAGGGGGGGGTCATGGGAAAGACTGCTGATGTTTTCCCTGCCATAAACCTCTGTGGGACAAATGCCTCCGAAGCTCCATATTATTTCCATAATGCCAGTGGGTTTTATTAAAAAAGCCTTGTGAGCAAGTAACTGGTTTCCTTGGTAACCCGTACTCCACAACGGACATGGGCCATGTGAGGGAAGAGCACGCTGGGAATTCCGGCGGCTTGCTTGTGAGGTCACAAATCTGGGCGTGACCTTTTAGAATCGAAACAATGTAGAACTAATAGGGCCATGTCCATGGAGTAACCTTCACTTACAACAGGAAACAAGAGAGCTACCCAATAATATTATGCTGTGTTTGAAAAATACACTGTTTTTAACTGGTGATTTTCTTTGATTATCCTACAGCTCTGATTTAAATATGTTAATGAGGCAGTCATTCAGTCATTCTTGGACTATAATGTATAATGGAAAACTTATTTAAAGGAACTCATTTAATTTAGGTATTTACCAGCTGTGGATCCTATAACTATTATAACTATACCTAAACCTTATTATAACTATACCTAAACCTTATTTCATAATTTTTTCACAAACATAATACAAGTTGTTTAAAAGTGTGGTTGTAAGTACAGAAATGTAAAAAAAAAAAAAATGCATTATATAGACTATACAGGAAATAATAATTTTTAACAAAACCATGTGTGCCACAATTATTGGCACCCCGGCATTTATATTTAGAATAAAGTAATAATTTTTTATATTTGGTCACATGTCCTTTGCATGCCATGACTTCCTGATGTCTGTGACCCAACAACATCAAAAAACTTTTGATATCTTATTTTCTGGTACTCTTACAAGCGATACTATAACGTCTCTGCATTTGAATGGATCTCTATAAAAATTGGGGGGTGGAACTAGATTTAGCTGTAAATTACGCTGAAACAGTATGGAACACATTGTTGGCTAAATGGTTCTAAGTCATCAAGGTAACAATGAAGGTTGGAGACATTCAAAATATTCATTGACCAGTACACTGGTAAATAAGTGATGAGATTGTGTGAATGGACATGCAGTCACACCTGTAAATAGTTACCATTAAAGGTGTAAATGAGATAATCCAGGTGTGGCAATGGGATGGTGTCTCATAAAGATTCCACAGGTGGGTCCAGGAGGACAGAGCAGCTGTGTGTTGCTGATAGAGCTGTAAAGCCAGCTGTAGCTAAAACACAGAGCTCCATATGATTCATGAACGACTATCAATAGATTTTTTTCTGGTCCAATTTCTCAAGGGAAATACCATTTGCATTTTTATGAATGGCAAACGATAAATAAAAAATAAAAATTTAATAAGTCTTATTAAGTGCAGAAGCTACACTTTTCTGAGGACACAAATCAATTTATGGATGCACTTTGCAAAAATCTCTCAGTCTAAATGGAGATTGCAAAAAAACGTGCCATTCTTTTACAGTGACCTTCAATTAGAAGCTTCTTTGAAAAGGAAGAGAGAGAGAGAGCTTTTGGAGGGAGCTATTCATTCCATATGCAAGGGGACCACAATGCAAAGCATCAAAGCCTTCAGTTAGTGTACTGTAGCTTTTTTAAATACAAGGAATACTTTGTACATGCCAGAGGATGCCAGCCATGTCAATGTTTGGAAGGAAGAGGCAGAGAAAATGGAGCCAGCTCGCTATTCTGCGGTCACTCTGTAGGGGGGAATTGAATAGCACACAATCATGTGGAGCTTAGATGCATATTTATTCTATGTGCAGATATTGGAGTTAGTTCTGACAACGTTCAGATCTCATATCATAGTATTGTTTTGGACGGCATCTGTGTCAGTTATTTAAGCAATTGCAGGTTTGTATTCCGCTGCATAGAAAAAAAGACTGTTACTTTGTTACTAAGTCCTGTGTTACTGTGTTACTAAGTCCTGTGTTACTTTGTTACTAAGTCCTGTGTTACTTTGTTACTAAGTCCTGTGTTACTTTGTTACTAAGTCCTGTGTTACTGTGTTACTAAGTCCTGTGTTACTTTGTTACTAAGTCCTGTGTTACTTTGTTACTAAGTCCTGTGTTACTTTGTTACTAAGTCCTGTGTTACTGTGTTACTAAGTCCTGTGTTACTTTGTTACTAAGTCCTGTGTTACTTTGTTACTAAGTCCTGTGTTACTTTGTTACTAAGTCCTGTGTTACTTTGTTACTAATATTTGAAGAAGAAAAAAATTAGATAGAATGCTATAAAGATCCTGACAGGCTGAAGAGACTCATGGAATGCACTGATCAAAAAGGCTCATGGGATATGCATGACAGAAAGGCATTATGGGATACACAGGCCAGAGAGGCTCATGGGATATGAAGTGCAAAGAGGGAACTGTTAAGAGGGCTCTCTCTGCAGGCTTATTTTTGTAGATGTCCCATATCATAGAGCTGTTTTGTTCTGTATTGTGCAATTGGGTTTAAATAAGTTACTCCAGGAATTTATTCCACTGTGGAAAAAATACACAATAGAGCATTCCTGTGTTACTCATTTATGACAAGATGTCAGATAGGACCCTGTAATTCTAAGCTCCTGCAATAGTGATATTGAGATCTATTTTAGGATCTTTAATGTTTAAAAAGTATGTGTACACTAAATTAACCATTATAGCTGTGTTGAATGCACTGTAGCTGGACAAACATGGAAGCCAAAACATTAACTTGAGCTTGTTAACTTTCTTTTCTAATGACATATCAGTGCATTGTGTGAGGCAGTATTTCACAATCCAGGTTCTAGCAGAGCAGTGGGAATGTCGGTTATAGTTCAAACTAGGTTTTTTAAATCAGATATACAGTAATACAGCTTTGAACCAAATACTGTTCTGTGAGTCACATGTATCTGCTCAACACACACATACAACTCAAGCACTGAGTCACTAAACCCTCCATTACTGTTAGAAGTTGACCTGACAGCAATTAGTATGCATACTTTCAACGATTTCTGTGTCATTGTGCCTTAATGGTCATTAAAACCACATAGCCTCAAGATATGCTTTAGACATCTGAAGCATTAAAACAGACCATAAAGATGCCTTCATCGATTTGAGTGGGAGTGATCATCTCTGCCCGCCTTTTAACTGCTTTGATT
The DNA here is from genome assembly GCA_022702515.1 of Ilyophis sp. 1 JC-2022. NCBI lineage: Eukaryota > Metazoa > Chordata > Actinopteri > Anguilliformes > Synaphobranchidae > Ilyophis > Ilyophis sp. 1 JC-2022. The sequence goes on along the minus strand of CM040395.1, from coordinate 731,317 downwards.
CATTTATATAGATTGTGTTTGATTGGATTTTTACTGAAATAAAACCAAACCAACTTACACAACCATATTTCTACAATCTAATTTTTGTGATTTTTAAAATATATTTCATTAACTTTTTGATTTCTCTTTGATCTTTCCCAGTTATGAACAAAATTGACAAATTGGTTGCTTCAGTACCGAAGGTCAGACTGACCTTTCTAATGTCATAACCGATAGGACAAATTGTTACCTCAATAAAATGTTTAAATTTAAGACATTCATTTATATCAGTCTTTAACACCCATTAAAACAAATTGAATCGCAAGGTAATGTGAGCAAATGCATCTGACCCAGAGTGAGGTAAGCTTTATCAGAAATTAATTACATTTTTTGTAGAATACGTCACATGTTGTTGATCATGCTAGTGGAAGTCACAGCCCACTATCCGTTTATTTATCTAGTAATGGCAAAGGTAATCTCTCCATTTCTACCTTGTCAGCTGGATTGAGTCAGTGACCTTCTGCACTGCTTGCCTGTTTACTCAAAATTGGCAGTTAGATATATTATTTCCAGAAGGGACGTCTCGCTGAAAAATCACACAGACAGAAGCATGCTCAGGTTAGCTACGAGGTTTATCACACAGACAGAAGCATGCTCAGGTTAGCTACGAGGTTTATCACACAGACAGAAGCATGCTCAGGTTAGCTACGAGGTTTATCACACAGACAGAAGCATACTCAGGTTAGCTACGAGGTTTATCACACAGACAGAAGCATACTCAGGTTAGCTACGAGGTTTATCACACAGACAGAAGCATACTCAGGTTAGCTACGAGGTTTGTCAATTAACTCTCATTCAGGACACATTAATATTCAATTGTCAATAATCACATGAGTAAGGTCTCTTATGTACTCTGTGATCACTCTGCCTGATCACCCAGCTGCCCTCAAGCACTGATCTAGAATCAGCCAGCCCAACCTTAGTTCTCACCCCAGCCATTGCAGTATATGGAGCTCAAACTGTACTAGAGCCAGAGCTGGAAAGTCCAGGTTCAGAAAGTAAAAGTCCACCCCAGTATTGTCTTCCAGTCGCCTGGATTTGCTAATTAGCAAAAATCTTCAGCCAGGAGATGTAACTAATTAGTGAAATCGGCTGGCTAAGTTCATGGGTGGAAGAAATACATGGCAGGACCTTTACTTTCTGACCCCTGAACTTTCCACCTCTGACTAGGGCCATACATTAGGTGAAAATAAGGGATGTGCATCCAAATGGATATCAATGTAGTAATGATCCTTTCCTGCATAGTTCCACTCACATACCTTGAGGTTACCTGGACTTACCTGCACTTCACATGCAGTTCTGTAATGAATACACAACATGGAGACTGATTGATTTTCAGCGGTATCGTACGGCTCATTTCAGCCGCTGTTATCTGCTACAGCCTGCAGCTACAGGTCCACAGCACCTTCCACTGATCCACAGCCAAGGCTAACAGGATAATATGACCATTTCTCCAATGTAATTTGTATTACTATGACTAATACTGTTGCTAATACTACTAGTAGTACTGAAGTTACCATTGCTGTTTCTACTGCATATGATAAAACAACAACAACTGCAATAATATTAATAATAAAAAAGAATAACAGTAATTATTATTATTATTTGCATATACAGTTATATTATTATTATTATTATTTTATTTTATTTTTTAAAAATTGATCTAGACATTGTATTGAAATAGACATCTTACTCTTGAAATACACTGTCTTCAAACTAGTCACACATAATTACAACAAAACTACTTGAGTGACAAAATAAATGTTTACCACATTCTGCTAAGGGCCTAAATGCAGATGCAGATTGTGATGCAGAATGTGATGCAGATTGTGAGTGCAGATTGTGAGTGCAGATTGTGATGCAGAATGTGATGCAGATTGTGAGTGCATTACATTACATTACATTACATTCATTTAGCAGACGCTTTTATCCAAAGCGACGTACAGTAAGTGCATACAGAAAGGTCATCAAAGTAACTACAGAACAGATAAGAAAGCAATTTTTCACATACAGTAGCAGCTATCCCTAGTAATGAACACAATGCAGTTCACAGTGAACTGGGTAAATCAGCTCTAATACAATTCTATACTAATCATTATAAACTTGACTATCCTGAGTACATAGTTCAACAAGAACACAAACCATGAGGTCCTAGCTAAGTATTAGTCCAGGTGGAGTCTGAAAAGGTGCGTTTTCAGGCCACGACGGAAAGTAGGCAGGGTTGGCATGGAACGTAGGGGAATGGGAAGTTCGTTCCACCACTGGGGAGCTAGGGTGGAAAAGCTCCGCAGTCGGGACGAGCGAGTACCATTTACACGGAGGGGGGGAAGCGCAAGTCGCCCTGCAGTAGATGAGCGAAGCGGTCGAGCAGGAACATAGTTCTGAATCAAGTCCTGCAGGTAGATAGGGCCTGTCCTATTGGCTGCAGTGTAGGCCAGGGTCAGAACTTTGAACCTGATCCTGGCTGCAACTGGCAGCCAGTGGAGTGACCTCAACAGGGGGGTGACATGTGAAAATTTCGGGAGGTTGAACACAAGCCGGGCAGCTGCGTTCTGAATCAGTTGAAGAGGCAGGATGGCGCAGGCCGGTAGGCTTGCGAGCAGGGAGTTACAGTAGTCAAGGCGTGAGGTGACCATGGTCTGGACCAAAAGCTGGGTGGAATAGGTGGTCAGGTACGGTCGAATCCTCCTGATGTTGTACAGGAGGAACCTGCAGGACCGTGCCGTCGCCCTGATCTGGTGCAGATTGTGATGCAGAATGTGATGCAGATTGTGATGCAGAATGTGAGTGCAGATTGTGAGTGCAGATTGTGATGCAGATTGTGAGTGCAGATTGTGATGCAGAATGTGATGCAGATTGTGAGTGCAGATTGTGATGCAGATTGTGAGTGCAGATTGTGATGCAGATTGTGATGCAGATTGTGAGTGCAGATTGTGATGCAGAATGTGATGCAGAATGTGAGTGCAGATTGTGAGCGCAGATTGTGAGTGCAGATTGTGAGTGCAGATTGTGATCCAGAATGTGATGCAGAATGTGAGCGCAGATTGTGAGTGCAGATTGTGAGCGCAGATTGTGATGCAGAATGTGAGTGCAGATTGTGAGCGCAGAATGTGAGTGCAGATTGTGAGCGCAGAATGTGAGTGCAGATTGTGATGCAGATTGTGAGTGCAGATTGTGAGTGCAGATTGTGATGCAGAATGTGAGTGCAGATTGTGAGTGCAGATTGTGATGCAGATTGTGAGTGCAGATTGTGAGCGCAGATTGTGATGCAGATTGTGAGCGCAGATTGTGATGCAGATTGTGAGTGCAGATTGTGATGCAGATTGTGATGCAGATTGTGATGCAGATTGTGAGTGCAGATTGTGATGCAGATTGTGAGTGCAGATTGTGATGCAGATTGTGATGCAGATTGTGATGCAGATTGTGATGCAGATTGTGATGCAGATTGTGATGCAGATTGTGAGCGCAGATTGTGATGCAGAATGTGAGTGCAGATTGTGAGTGCAGATTGTGAGTGCAGATTGTGATGCAGAATGTGATGCAGAATGTGAGCGCAGATTGTGAGTGCAGATTGTGATGCAGATTGTGAGTGCAGATTGTGAGCGCAGATTGTGAGTGCAGATTGTGAGCGCAGATTGTGATGCAGAATGTGAGTGCAGATTGTGAGCGCAGATTGTGAGTGCAGATTGTGAGCGCAGATTGTGAGCGCAGATTGTGAGTGCAGATTGTGAGCGCAGATTGTGATACAGATTGTGAGTGCAGATTGTGAGTGCAGAATGTGATGCAGAATGTGATGCAGAATGTGAGCGCAGATTGTGAGTGCAGATTGTGATGCAGATTGTGAGTGCAGATTGTGAGCGCAGATTGTGAGTGCAGATTGTGAGCGCAGATTGTGATGCAGAATGTGAGTGCAGATTGTGAGTGCAGATTGTGAGCGCAGATTGTGAGTGCAGATTGTGAGCGCAGATTGTGATGCAGAATGTGAGCGCAGATTGTGAGTGCAGATTGTGAGTGCAGATTGTGAGCGCAGATTGTGAGTGCAGATTGTGAGCGCAGATTGTGATGCAGATTGTGAGTGCAGATTGTGATGCAGAATGTGATGCAGAATGTGAGCGCAGATTGTGAGTGCAGATTGTGATGCAGAATGTGAGTGCAGATTGTGAGTGCAGATTGTGAGCGCAGATTGTGATGCAGATTGTGAGTGCAGATTGTGATGCAGAATGTGATGCAGAATGTGAGCGCAGATTGTGAGTGCAGATTGTGAGCGCAGATTGTGATGCAGAATGTGAGCGCAGATTGTGATGCAGAATGTGATGTAGAATGTGAGCGCAGATTGTGAAACAGTGGTACTCCTGCTTTCGTGTTTGAATAACCACAGAAGAAAATGTGATGGCATGAGAGGGGTTGTCATGGCGACATGAAAAAATATTTCTGTATAAAAGTATTTTTGCTTTCTTTAAAAAGTGTCAGCTCATATACCAGGCCAACAGATGGCATATAATTCCAAATTAATTTGCAAAAACAGACAGCAGCTAACGGCTCAACTCTGCTGACTTACTGCAGGTTTTTCTCAACCACTCAGAAAGCATTAAACGCACTGGGAGGGTAGAATGGGAAAGCATTAAACGCACTGGGAGGGTAGAATGGGAAAGCATTAAACGCACTGGGAGGGTAGAATGGGAAAGCATTAAACGCACTGGGAGGGTAGAATGGGAAAGCATTAAATGCACTGGGAGGGTAGAATGGGAAAGCATTAAATGCACTGGGAGGGTAGAATGGGAAAGCATTAAATGCACTGGGAGGGTAGAATGGGAAAGCATTAAATGCACTGGGAGGGTAGAATGGGAAAGCATTAAACGCACTGGGAGGGTAGAATGGGAAAGCATTAAACGCACTGGGAGGGTAGAATGGGAAAGCATTAAATGCACTGGGAGGGTAGAATGGGAAAGCATTAAACGCATTGGGAGGGTAGAATGGGAAAGTGTGAATGGATCACAGACATCAGAAAGTCATGGCATGCAAAGAATATGCCACCAAATATTAAAAATGATTACTTTATTCTACATTATGTTAAACTGTCAAATATTTTTTGATGCCCAAAAATGGGGGGGGGGGGGGTGGACTATGTACAAAAGACAAAAGGTTAAGGCTATAATTTCTAAACGGTTCATCCGATACAAATGAAAATACCCTCAAATTAAATTTCATAGTCTGCACTTCAACCTCATTGTCATTGTATCAAATCACAATGAACCAAAATCACAATGAGACAGAACTGTATATAAATAATATCCACGTTATCAGGTGCTTCAAATTAGATTCTCTTTTGCACAAGAGGTACAACGTATAAAAGTGATTTATGTTCATATACATAACAGACTGTATCACTCACTCAATTTGGCTCTTTTCAGAAATCTTTTTCTAATGCCAAGTACCCACATTCCTTTTGGAACAAAGGATGGTTTCCGCAGCAACGGGAATGTTTACAATTGCAAGCAGCCATTTACGCTCGTTCTGTTAAGATGCATGCAACCCTAACCCATGCAACACAATTTAAAGTTACACAGGAAATAGGATTTTTATGCACACAGTGCATTGTATTCACACTCTATCCCTTCAATGCACACAGTGCATTGTATCTCCCACACACATGCATTGTACAAACTCTATCAATGCACACAGTGCATTTATCCCTTCAATGCACACAGTGCATTGCATATTCACACTCTATCCCTTCAATGCACACAGTGAATTGTATTCACCCTCTATCCCTTCAATGCACACACTGCATTGTATTCACACTCTATCCATTCACTGCACACAGTGCATTGTATTCACACTCTATCCCTTCAATGCACACAGTGCATTGTATTCACACTCTATCCCTTCAATGCACACAGTGCATTGTATTTCATTCACTCTATCCCTTCAATGCACACAGTGCATTGTATTCACACTCTATCCCTTCAATGCACACAGTGCATTGTATTCACACTCTATCCCTTCAATGCACACAGTGCATTGTATTCACACTCTATCCCTTCAATGCACACAGTGCATTGTATTCACACTCTATCCCTTCAATGCACACAGTGCATTGTATTCACACTCTATCCCTTCAATGCACACAGTGCATTGTATTCACACTCTATCCCTTCAATGCACACAGTGCATTGTATTCACACTCTATCCCTTCAATGCACACAGTGCATTGTATTCACACTCTATCCCTTCAATGCACACAGTGCATTGTATTCACACTCTATCCCTTCAATGCACACAGTGCATTGTATTCACACTCTATCCCTTCAATGCACACAGTGCATTGTATTCACACTCTATCCCTTCAATGCACACAGTGCATTGTATTCACACTCTATCCCTTCAATGCACACAGTGCATTGTATTCACACTCTATCCCTTCAATGCACACAGTGCCTTGTGTGATTCACCACTCTATCCCTTCAATGCACACAATGCATTGTATTCACACTCTATCCCTTCAATGCACACAGTGCATTGTATTCACACTCTATCCCTTCAATGCACACAGTGCATTGTGTTCACACTCTATCCCTTCAATGCACACATGAATTGCATTTTTGTTTGATTGTTTCATTACTGCCTTTCAACCTACCTGCGCAACTGAAATTTTAATCAAATTATTTCTCTCTCATACACAGGCTGTTATTTTTCTGTAAGGGATATTATAACAATAATAATGTTTTGTTTCCTTCAGTTCAGTCAAGTTTTACAGATTTTAATTTAATGTTGGCACTGATGGCTGAGTAAACACTTTAAAGCGTGTATTTTTGGCAAACTCAGCAGAGGTGTAAAATACTGCCAGCCAGCAAACTTACGCACTCTGTGTGCTTCATCAGCAAGCATGGCTTTCTCGGGTCCCAACACACCATCTAGCACATACACACATACCATATAGCACATACACACATACCATATAGCACATACACACACACCATATAGCACATACACACATACCATATAGCACATACACACACACCATATAGCACATACACACACACACACCATATAGCACATACACACATACCATATAGAACATACACACATACCATATAGCACATACACACATACCATATAGCACATACACAAACCATATAGCACATACACACACACCATATAGCACATACACACATACCTTATAGCACATACACACACCATATAGCACATACACACATACCATATAGCACATACACACATACCATATAGCACATACACACACACCATATAGCACATACACACACACCATATAGCACATACACACACCATATAGCACATACACACATACCATATAGCACATACACACATACCATATAGCACATACACACACACCATATAGCACATACACACATACCATATAGCACATACACACACACCATATAGCACATACACACACACCATATAGCACATACACACACACCATATAGCACATACACACATACCATATAGCACATACACACATACCATATAGCACATACACACATACCATATAGCACATACACACACCATATAGCACATACACACACACCATATAGCACATACACACACACCATATAGCACATACACACACACCATATAGCACATACACACATACCATATAGCACATACACACATACCATATAGCACATACACACATACCATATAGCACATACACACATACCATATAGCACATACACACACACCATATAGCACATACACACACACCATATAGCACATACACACATACCATATAGCACATACACACATACCATATAGCACATACACACATACCATATAGCACATACACACATACCATATAGCACATACACACACACCATATAGCACATACACACACACCATATAGCACATACACACACACCATATAGCACATACACACATACCATATAGCACATACACACATACCATATAGCACATACACACCATATAGCACATACACACATACCATATAGCACATACACACACACCATATAGCACATACACACACACCATATAGCACATACACACACACCATATAGCACATACACACACACCATATAGCACATACACACACACCATATAGCACATACACACATACCATATAGCACATACACACACAC
>CM040395.1:675643-718143 GCA_022702515.1 Ilyophis sp. 1 JC-2022 | reverse complement strand
GTGAATTAAAAGCGACTCTTTTAGGAAAAGGCAGTGGACGCCCCTCTTGTGAATTAAAAGCGACTCTTTTAGGAAAAGACAGCTTGAACTAGACAAAATAGTCTCCTGCGGTTGGATCCAATCACATCAGGGGACTCAACAAAGGGAAAAATATAAGCTTCACAAACATTGGTCAAAATCCAAGGAACTCCACTGGGGTTTGCCACACACCTTACACAGCTGAAACCTCAATTAAAGCTTCCGTTATGAAACCAACATGGCCTTTTCTAGAAAACACCTTATCCCTTCTCCCTGTCATATCTCAGCCTTTACACCAGGGGCGGGGCCAGTAGGGGGCCAGGGGTGGCACTGACACGCCCCTGCTTTACACTGACCACTGTGGCATGCGTGTGTATGACGGCATGTATGATTCGTTTGCAACATTAATGACCTTCAGCTCTGGTGGTGCCATTTTAAATGCACCCTGTATAATTTGCTGTGGTTAAAAGTATCTGCTAACAGCTTAAATCGTACATTTAAAAATGTAAATTGTTAGCGACTTTGCTGAAGTGAATGAATGTAGTTTTTTAGGAGCTATTTGCAGCGCCGCTGTCACGATCTCCGTAGCGGGAGGGGTAAGGACCCAGACGCAGACCACAGGATCCTTAGGGTTAGGGTTAGGGTTAGGGTTAGGGTTAGGGTTAGGGTTAGGGTTAGGGTTAGGTAGCGCCGCTGTCACGCTATGAGTCTCTTGGAGGTGTTTTGCGTCACTACCTTCAATTTTAAAACATGTTGCTGTTTATTTCAGAGCAATTAGACCAGACTGAGTCACAGAAGGGAGAATGTCACACAGTAATTAAAATTCTACCCCAGCGGATAACAAAGGTGCACGTTTCTGTTTGCTGTATTTTTAATATACACCCAGGGCTAATAAATTAATTGATAAAAAATGGCGCCCATTCATGTATTAATGCATGAGATTACTGTAAATTCCCCTGAATCACAATGAGTTAAAAACACACAAAAAAGCAAAATCTCAACAATACAACGCTGTCAACAGAGTGATGGATTTACACAACTAAGAGTAGAATTCCCTGGAGGACAGCACAGAGCCTGTCAAAGACGTGCTATTGTTTGTGGGTTATTTATTTATTTTCCGCTGCGGTTCTCGTCCTTTTTCTCCAATTGAGAATCTATCTGATTTTTTCCACGTTCCATTCCGGAGGTTTTGCTTCCCCTCGCTCGTTATTCATTTCACCTGTGCTTCTACCTGCGAGGTATTTAAGCTCCTCACTTCCGCTTCCCCGGTGCTTCTACCTGCGAGGTATTTAAGTTCCTCACTTCCACTTCACCTGTGCTTCTACCTGCGGAGTATTTAAGTTCCTCACTTCCACTTCCCCGGTGCTTCTACCTGCGGGGTATTTAAGTTCCTCACTTCTGCTTCCCCGGTGCTTCTACCTGCGGAGTATTTAAGTTCCTCACTTCTGCTTCCCCGGTGCTTCTACCTGCGGGGTATTTAAGTTCCTCACTTCCACTTCCCCGGTGCTTCTACCTGCGGGGTATTTAAGTTCCTCACTTCCACTTCCCCGGTGCTTCTACCTGCGGGGTATTTAAGTTCCTCACTTCCACTTCCCCTGTGCTTCTTTGTCATTCATTATTACATTGAGCCAGGTATAGCCAAGTACTAGCGACCACGTGATAGTAAACTTTGTTTATGTTCATGAGGGATTTGCTATTAGCGTTATTCTCAGGTATAGGTATTATTCCTCCTGTTAGCGTTTTCTGCGCTATTTCTTTTTTCCTTTTCTGTTCTCACTGAGACAGTTTTTTTTTGTGGTTTTGTTTTGGTTTTACATTCTTCCGGCCGTCTGAGCTTACATGCTGAAGGTGTTCTTTTCTTTTCTAAGTTTCCCGGTTTGGCACCAGTATTGAGCACAGGAGATTTAGCTTGTGTTATCACTCGTACATTCGAGTTCGCCCTATTTTTGTGGTTTCATTTGGCTGTTTAGCTACAAGAAATTAGTTTCCTGTTTTTTCTTTCTTTGTATTTATAGTAGTACTCGCTTTTTGGTCCTCACTTGCGTGAGTGACTTGTTCTAATCTCCCTACCTCCGCGTTTGATGATCCGCTACTAAAATCCATCCCAGCTATAGAGTTATTCCTTTCTGTTTTCCAGGCATGAGAGAACAAAGCCAGTATCCGGGGAAAGCAAACTTTTTTTTCCCTCTGTAAGCTTCTCCTGACACGCGTGCTATTGGGTTTCCCATCCCCGCGATACAATTATTGCACAAGACAATAACCGTGGCTCCATCTTGACTCCATGCTAGCTTGGATTAAGCTCGGGGCCCCGCACTGCATCAAATATGCATGAATATTTGAGATTAAAATGAAATTTGGGAATTTTCTTTGCGTGCCCAATATATATTTATGTGTGTTTGTGTAATAAAAATTTGAAGACATTACCGCCTCTTCTAATAATTTTAATAGACAAACACAAGTCTAAAATTGTAGGAATGCTTGATGCAAAAGATGACTGGAAATCTTATTGAGTCTTTCAGCAAAACTAACTGAGTTTGTTTTTTTAGATATTTAAACATACCTGGACCTGTTTCTCGCACAGTGAATTTCTACTTTTCAGCTGCTAATCTTGGCTCCATCTACATCTGATAAGCCTTGTTAAGTCAACACCACACAAGGGTGGAGACTTAGATGTTTTTTTGTCTGCCTTCATTGACAAAGCTGGTCCAATTCAGCAGTACCCAGGTTCCCGTTGTAGAACAATACAAACCAGTGCATGCTGGTCTCAGCATGTGTTGATTCTGTTTAAAATATACAAACCCTTCACACAGGGTCAGCTGGTTTTTATTTTTATCTTAAAATCAGCAGCCAGTTCGGACCCTAGAAACCAGGTGAGGTAACGGTGTAGTTAACAGTTTTAATTAGTGCTTACCTTCAGGCCCTCCATGACCAGAGTTACAGACCCCTGTGTTAAATAAAGAAGATAGCCTTACAACTACACAATACTACCTCCTTTACAACTCAAATACATACTATTCTTCTCACACTACATACAAAAGTCAGCTATAAAGAAGTTTAATTTGTTCAAGGGTCCATATTTCATATTATTTTGTTTTGAGAAACAAACAAATAAAATACTTTTAATTCTTGTTAACAGGCCCCGCCTCTGCATTTTCCACACAATGGAAGACACACTGTTTACTTCAGCCCAGTAATCTCAGAAAAGGATGGGGTCAGCAGCTGTTTACTTCAGCCCAGTAATCTCAGAAAAGGATGGGGTCAGCAGCTGTTTACTTCAGCCCAGTAATCTCAGAAGAAGGATGGGGTCAGCAGCTGTTTACTTCAGCCCAGTAATCTCAGAAGAAGGATGGGGTCAGCAGCTGTTTACTTCAGCCCAGTAATCTCAGAAGAAGGATGGGGTCAGCAGCTGTTTACTTCAGCCCAGTAATCTCAGAAGAAGGATGGGGTCAGCAGCTGTTTACTTCAGCCCAGTAATCTCAGAAGAAGGATGGGGTCAGCAGCTGTTTACTTCAGCCCAGTAATCTCAGAAGAAGGATGGGGTCAGCAGCTGTTTACTTCAGCCCAGTAATCTCAGAAGAAGGATGGGGTCAGCAGCTGTTTACTTCAGCCCAGTAATCTCAGAAAAGGATGGGGTCAGCAGCTGTTTACTTCAGCCCAGTAATCTCAGAAAAGGATGGGGTCAGCAGCTGTTTACTTCAGCCCAGTAATCTCAGAAGAAGGATGGGGTCAGCAGCTGTTTACTTCAGCCCAGTAATCTCAGAAGAAGGATGGGGTCAGCAGCTGTTTACTTCAGCCCAGTAATCTCAGAAGAAGGATGGGGTCAGCAGCTGTTTACTTCAGCCCAGTAATCTCAGAAGAAGGATGGGGTCAGCAGCTGTTTACTTCAGCCCAGTAATCTCAGAAGAAGGATGGGGTCAGCAGCTGTTTACTTCAGCCCAGTAATCTCAGAAGAAGGATGGGGTCAGCAGCTGTTTACTTCAGCCCAGTAATCTCAGAAGAAGGGTGGGGTCAGCAGCTGACAGGAAACCAGAGGGTCCTTTTCAGCCAGAGTGAAATTTGATGAGCATTTAATGGCGATCATGAATGGCCATTCCTTTTCAAAAGGGCCGACCCGCTCCTAGCTCCCGACGCGGCCGTCTTCGTGGGAACGCGTGCCGCCTTGCCCCTCCCCCTCCCTCTCTCTCTTTCTCTCTCTCTCTATGGGGCAGAACTTAATGCCGGGGTAACAGAACCATGTCCCATCCATTTACAGTTTTTCTCACCCAACTCATTCTGATCTGGGGCACATGTAAGCGTTGCCCTTAGCTATCGGCGATTTGCCCTTAGCGATCGGCGATTTCGCCTTCAGCTGATTGGTAACGCGTTCGTCTTTGGAATCTTTGGACAAGTAAGAGGAGCTGGTTTAAATCTCACCTTGGGCAAGTGCTTCTCTCTTTAACTCGTTACACACACAGTCACCTGAGCCATCTGGCATTGTGGGTAAAACTGAACCTGTATCCCAGGTGAAATCAGTATAGAAGTGAACCTGTGCTGGTGTACATAGCTGTTTATAAAATGAAGCCAGAATAAAAGGTTGGAACTTAAAGCAACACACACACACACACACACACACACACACACACACACACACACACACACACACATACACACACACACAGGCCCCCAGGACTGAATTTCTGCACATCTGACACAAGGCCTGGTTTCAACAGCTTTTGTGTTGGCAAACCAGGCAGCTTTTTTTGGGTGGGTGAAGGGGTAAGCTGATTTAGTGATGGAACAGTCAAGCTCACGTTCAATGAAAAGGAATGCATAGCAAAAATTATCGATAATTCCTTTGAGATTTTTTACATTCAATGATCTTTTGATTGGTTACGGCCCATTTTCAGCAGCTAGACTCAGGCCCACCTCTGGACTAGACTCAGGCCCACCTCTGGGCTAGAGTCAGGCCCACCTCTGGGCTAGACTCAGGCCCACCTCTGGACTAGACTCAGGCCCACCTCTGGACTAGACTCAGGCCCACCTCTGGGCTAGAGTCAGGCCCACCTCTGGACTAGACTCAGGCCCACCTCTGGGCTAGACTCAGGCCCACCTCTGGACTAGAGTCAGGCCCACCTCTGGACTAGAGTCAGGCCCACCTTTGGGCTAGAGTCAGGCCCACCTCTGGACTAGAGTCAGGCCCACTTCTGGGCTAGAGTCAGGCCCACCTCTGGGCTAGAGTCAGGCCCACTTCTGGATTAGACTCAGGCCCACCTTTGGGCTACAGTCAGGCCCACCTTTGGGCTAGAGTCAGGCCCACCTCTGGACTAGAGTCAGGCCCACCTTTGGGCTAGAGTCAGGCCCACCTTTGGGCTAGAGTCAGGCCCACTTCTGGACTAGAGTCAGGCCCACCTCTGGGCTAGAGTCAGGCCCACTTCTGGACTAGACTCAGGCCCACCTTTGGGCTACAGTCAGGCCCACCTTTGGGCTAGAGTCAGGCCCACCTCTGGACTAGAGTCAGGCCCACCTTTGGGCTAGAGTCAGGCCCACCTCTGGACTAGAGTCAGGCCCACCTTTGGGCTAGAGTCAGGCCCACCTTTGGGCTAGAGTCAGGCCCACCTCTGGACTAGAGTCAGGCCCACCTTTGGGCTAGAGTCAGGCCCACTTCTGGACTAGACTCAGGCCCACCTTTGGGCTAGAGTCAGGCCCACCTCTGGGCTAGAGTCAGGCCCACTTCTGGACTAGAGTCAGGCCCACCTTTGGGCTAGAGTCAGGCCCACCTCTGGGCTAGAGTCAGGCCCACCTCTGGACTAGAGTCAGGCCCACCTCTGGCAAGAGTTTAATTTACATTTGTTCGTAAATTAATTTACACACACGTATGCGCGCACACACACACACACGCGCACGCGCACACACACACACACGCACACGCGCACGCACACACACACACACAAACTCACGGGAGATGGAAAAAAATGCATAGGTGTGATTTTAATTGAGTTTACCATCTTTTTTTAAGAAGGAAAAAAAAAAAGCTGATTAAATTTAATTATTAATGGAACTGTTTTAGCTATGCGAATACTGATGTCCTCTTGCATAGAAAACCATGGAGATCACGCCTCGCACCCGCTGGCCTTCGATGTCTCCGTCCGCCCAGGGCACGGACACCACGTCAGATAACGAGTAATTAATATTCATGTTATGGACCTGTGAATAAATCTGCACCTTATCGACCCCGGGAGTCCGTTAATACCGCCATGGCTCCCCCACCCTCTGGTTAGCGCGAGCACATATGTTTTAAATGCGCCCAAAATACTTTGACAAAGGGCAGGCTATTCCGCTGAAGAAGGGCTTTGTGGGTACAGATGAGCCGGGAGAGATGGAGAAAGGAAATCTGTCAGGATGGATGATATTGACTCTAATACCCCCCACCAAGAGTCCCCCTGTCACAGTACTCCCCTGCCAATACCCCCTGTCACATCTAATACCCCCTCTAATACCCGCCACCAAGAGTCCCCCTGTCACTGCCCTCCCTCCACCCACCGGGGTAATGCCTCCGATGCACACGCGGGCCGCACTGCACACACGGGGCGCACTGCACTGCACACGCGGGCTGCACTGCACAGTTACACTGTAATTGTACTCTGCAGAAAAATAGATGCTCTTCTGTATATTTTACTTGTCAGAAATTAGGAAGAGGGCCTTGACAAGCACTAAATGCTTATTAGAAAAAGCACATAAAGGCATATAGTGATTGTGGAATGTGAATAGAAATTTTATAAATGAACACATTAAAATTCTCTGATGTAATGACTTGATCCCATACTCTCCAGCTGGATACAGATTCTAAAAATAAAGTGATTTTGATTTAATCACTATAATCCTTCTATTTGAATTACATGCTGAAATGGACAGCATACTTGCACTATAAGTGAAGACAGAACCGTGGTTGTCAATTAAAAATTGTGATAATTAAAGATAACGTGAGCATACAGGCAACTTGTCAAAACTGGATGTTCCTTTTTATGAAACACATAAGAAGGATGGACATCAGGCTTGCAATAACATGCATCTATCGTCAGACTTCAACATAAAAGATTAATTGCCTGTCATCTTCTGAGGTAGAGGAGTTGTTATTTATGTTGCTGTTTGATGTTTTTTAAAAAAAAGGGCAGGATAGATGCCACTTATCACTAGTATCACCTAAAACAGGACATTATCAACAGCTATTGTAAAAAAACATGGCAAATTAATTTTTTTGGTGACATCTTTGATGGGACAATGCATAACATGGTGACTCAAAAAGAACACCAGAATATTGTACAAAAGATTATCAGTGAGGGCAATAGCACATAAGTACTCAGATGGTAACTTTTTTCATACATTAAAATATAGCAAAAACCCTTTAAGAAACAAACGAGAATACACAGATAAAGAGCTAAGAGAGCGATAATGCATCGAAATACACACAAGGTAAGTCAGAAAGGTCAAAATTAAGGTCTACATCACGGGGCACGATAGCAAAAGAAAAAATCAGTCAATGCAAGACTCAGTACAGTGGATCAATTTCATGAGATCAATGATGGGTAGATTCAACACACACGAGTGTACAACCCTCTCATACGACTTGATGCGAGATAACAGATACTTATTAATTAATAAGACGTACATCTATTATAAGAGTTTTGCGCAATACAAATAAGGTGGGTGAGGATCTAAATGGGTAAGACATGTTGTGATTGAGCTGCTCTTTGCGATATCGTCACATGGAGGAACAACAGACATAATTCACAGATAAATTTCAAAACAGCTTAAAACACCATAATGTCATAATTTGCAACATTACACATGTAAATCGCATGGTATCGAGATCCAGGCGACATATAAATGATCTTCGGTGTCATCTGTGTTGTTAAGAGTAATAGGAAAAGCATACGAAATGTCCTTTAGAAAATGCTCATTATACATACACACAACTGAATTATAGAAACAGAATTGTTCATGTACACTATTTGCTAACATTTGCTGCCCCAGTACAGTAGGGTTTTTGTCACAAGAACTTTACAGAAAATGGGGATAGGAAACGGAGTGAAAAGATGACAGCATGACCATGGCTCGGAAACATGGTTTGTATGCAAACTTTTCACAAACGGAATCAGGGCTGTGACATCAATTCTTTATGCTGAGTTATAGGACCCGTGCTCAAGGTACGTGTCATTCATAGTATAAAGATGTGATATGTACTCAACATGTCGATTTATTGTCAGCAGATTTAATGACCCCAGACATGGCTGGAGTTCTTAACGCGTGCAGCCAATGGGGCTTGAGTATACAACGGGGTCTCTCAAGAGAGGGCGATGAGGGAAAGGAAATCCTGATTCCATGGTTATATAAATGAGCTCACTTCTGCACTTGTCCTATATAGATATGCAAACAATATAACAATTAAACAACAGTTGTGCAGCCCATCTTAATTACCATTTATAGAGACAGAATTTTGCAAAGTAGACATTGTTACCTCTAGAATTCTTGTCTGAGAGTCGTAACAGTCACATAGACAACATCTGTCTGATCAACCAAAATGTATACTTAAAGTTAACAACTTTATAATTTTACGCGTCGTTGCTTTGGTCAATTATGTAGGCAGAGAGTTGAACTAGACTTGTGTGTTGTCACAATTCAAATGTTCTTATGACCATATAATATCGCTTGTATGCAAAAATATTTGAAACACATAATATGGCTAGCTAGCTTGCTAATCAACATGAGTCTGGTTTTCTACATCATGACTCTATTCCAGAGCTAGTATGTTTATGGCTGATTTTTTTTGACCACATGTCACACGAGACTCATTCATTAGCAATAATGGTAGAAAATATTTGAACATCAGAAACACTGGAGTACAGCCTGAAGCAACCGTTACCTCTGCATAGAGAGTCTAGAGCAGCTCAAAACTATGAGAGTCAGGGCAGCAAACCGTATGTGGCGTGTTTCAGAACTAGAGTTGTATAACACAATGGCCAGATGCCTGTATATACAGCTATTCAAATTATAAAGAAAAATGGGTGCCTGTACTCCAATTCACATCATGTTGACAGTCAATCACATGACACACACATATTTAGATGAGAAACTTTTATGAAATTATAAAATAACATAGCTAGAGCTGACGCTTGCTTTGTAGTCAGTGAACTAATCAGGAGTCCTTCAGATTTTATTTTCGCGTAAAGTCATTCACAAAGTAATCAAATTGAAGGCTTGAACTAGTGGTGTTTTTATGACCTGTGTTCATTTATAAATGGTGACGCGTGTTTTTTTCCCTAAATAATGCGGTGCAGCTCATGTGTGCTGCCCATCTCTAGTACTATTGCTAATCCCTGTCTTGTTCTGACAATATAATGCGATAGCGCCCATACCAGATGTGACGAGATGAGGTTCCCCCGTACCTGCTTCAACGAGATACCTGCAGTAATGGTTTTATGAAATCAGTGCTACAGGATAGAGGATACAATTCTTCTCGGGTTCAGAACCATTTTAAAGCACAACTGATATTTGAGATCGAATGGGTGAGATTATATCTGAGTGCCTTTCGCGTTCGTGTAACAATGGTAGAGTTGTTATCTGCTGATATCTAAATTCTATGCTGCCTCGAGATGTGGTACACACAAAGAGCGCCGCGAGACTGTAAAGCCCGTGCTCAAGGTCGTGTCACCTTGATAGATGTATGAATGACTCGTACACTGTCGTTCAGAATGCAGATAACATTAATGACCCCGCGCGGATGCACATTCTACGCGTGCACTCTGCTTCTTCACGTGCTCTCGGCATGCAGATCAATTCAGTGACTTATTATTAGACTATCAAAAGGCGCACATTGTTGTGTATAAAATGAGCTATGGCACTGCGAAGACTTGTCCTATTTAATATAATGAAAACAGATATAATACATTATAATTACAGATAATTTGCAGCCCATTAATTCACATTACGCATTTATGATTTCAAAGATTATTTTGCAAAGTATATTTTTTATTTTTTGTCTAAATTCTTGTCCATGAGAGTATTCAAACTCAGTCACATGTGAACAACATCTGCTGGACCAACCACAGCAATGTCCAGAACACGTAAAACAGCTGTAAAGCTGCACGAAACTTTACGTTTGCTGTTGCTTTGGTCACAATTATCAAACTGCGTTGAATAGCACTTTAGTTCCATCTGCTGGTGAATAGGTGCTGGTAACAATTCAATGACACTTGACCATATAAATATCGCTTGTTGCCTATTATTTGAAACACATAATAATAAAACGATTCATCACCATCATCATAACTATAACCTTAGCGGCTGTAATCATATTCAATGTGCTAATAGCTAGAATGCTGATTTAATTTGAGCCTGTCACCGTGACATTGTCATTCATGTAGATAATGTGAACTCATGCTTTTGCAACACTGAGACTGTTTATTGTCAGCCTGTGTTTTATCCAATCATCGCTGGAGTTCTTCACTTCGCCAGCCAATGGGGAGTGAGTATACAACGGGGTCTTCTCAAGAGAGCGGACATGAGGGAAAGGAAACCTGTGTTTGTAGTACTTTCTGGAATCATAAAGCCACAATCAATATACTCTTTTGAAATGCCTGTTTACTGTATATGAAGTTAATATAAGTGTGATTTTTGTACCCACGTAATTTCATCATGTTCAATCCAACGAGAACAATTTTAAAGAAACTTAGACATTTGAGGTGAGTTCAGTATCTAGCTAGTTAAGGTTAGCTTGCTGTCTGAGGTTGTGAGTCAAGTGAACTAATATTAGTCTTCGTGTTTATTTTACGCGTCGTTTCGTGTCATTGCATAAAAATGTAGGCTTGAACTAGACTGGTGTGTGTTATGTCAAATGTGTTCTTATAAATCTAGTTTTTAAATATGATAAAATATGCGGTGGCTCGCTAGCTGCTACGCCCATCTGGCTAGCTAGCTTTGCTAATCAAGCTGTCTTTTTCTGAATATAATGAATTGCATACCAGTATGTATTATGATTTTTATGTTGAGGTTAATGATAGAAAGTGCCCTTACCAACGAGTCCTGCAGTAATAATGGTCCTTTATGAAATTCAGTTTTCAAGGACAGAAACCTTGGAGATACAGCAGCACCGTTACCTCTGCGAGAGAGAGAGCGCTGCGCTATGAAGTCGGGCAGCAAATCCATGGCTTCACAGTTAAAGAGGTTCGTATAAACAATTGGCCAGAGCCAATATATCGCTCATTCATCAAGCAAGTTGGGTCATATCTGCTTATTTCTGCACCATAATAGGTATCTCAATTCACATGAAGTGTGGGGCACCGCGTCGTTGCAATTACATACACTTTAAGCTGTAGTGATGTCACACTCGGGCTTTATAAAACCTGAAATGAGCTGAGCTGACGCTTGCTATTACTATTCTAACCAATCATTTATTTCCTTCAGAATGCATAATATTTTGATTGGTTCAATGAAAGTTCACAAGTGACAGCTCATTGAAGCTCCACCCATTAGTGGTTTGGGACACCTCACTGTTCCATCTATAAAAAGCATAGAATGAGTGACGCGTGTATTTTCCCCTTTGAACTTTATACAGGTGACAGCAGTACCTGATTTGTCCCTCACAGCTATTAAGCTGCGCCATGACAACACAGGTGCCCAGTACCTGCATGTAGCACGAGATGATTCCAACAACCTCTTCAGGTGCAGTGAATGTGCTTATTAATGTAAATATACATGTGATCGTATCCGGTTCAGAACAACCACCATTTTAAAGAAACTGATATTTGAGATGAAGGGTGAGATTAATATCTGGCTTGTCAGCATTATCTGTGTGTAATGGTTTAGTTGTCTATCAGGGTCATTCAAGTTGTGCACACGCTTTGTTTCCCATAGTCTAGCAAAGTAATATCGGCTTCCGTAGGCATAGCTGGCCCCAGTTCCACTGATGCGCATTTTAAAAGTGATACAGGAGTCTGCAGTTACAGGAGTATGTGGTCCTAGGTCACCTCTCTGTTCATTTCCTCTTTCAGTGTCCAGTTTCGGACGACCCCGATGGACAGCACAGGGGTTCCCCACATCCTGGAGCACACTGTGCTGTGTGGCTCACAGAAGTACCCCTGCAGAGACCCTTTTTTCAAAATGCTCAACCGCTCCCTGTCCACGTTCATGAACGCTTTCACTGGTACAGTCTCTCTGTCTGTCTCTCGCTGTCTTCACTCACTCACTCACACTCTCTCACTCTCTCTTGCTCTCTCTCTGTCCCTCTCACACTCTCGCTGTCTCACTCACTCACTCACTCATACTCTCACTCTCTCTTGCTCTCTCTCTGTCCCTCTCACACTCTCTCTGTCTCTCGCTCACTCACTCACTCACTCACTCACACTCTCTCGCTCTCTCTCTGTCCCTCTCACACTCTCTCTGTCTCTCGCTGTCTCACTCACTCACTCACTCACTCACACTCTCTCACTCTCTCTTGCTCTCTCTCTGTCCCTCTCACACTCTCTCTGTCTCTCGCTGTCTCACTCACTCACTCACACTCTCTCACTCTCTCTTGCTCTCTCTCTGTCCCTCTCACACTCTCTCTGTCTCTCGCTGTCTCACTCACTCACTCACACTCTCTCACTCTCTCTTGCTCTCTCTCTGTCCCTCTCACACTCTCTCTGTCTCTCGCTGTCTCACTCACTCACTCACTCTCTCACTCTCTCTTGCTCTCTCTCTGTCCCTCTCACACTCTCTCTGTCTCTCGCTGTCTCACTCACTCACTCACACTCTCTCACTCTCTCTTGCTCTCTCTCTGTCCCTCTCACACTCTCTCTGTCTCTCGCTGTCACTCACTCACTCACTCACACTCTCTCACTCTCTCTTGCTCTCTCTCTATCCCTCTCACACTCTCTCTGTCTCTCGCTGTCTCACTCACTCACTCACACTCTCTCACTCTCTCTTGCTCTCTCTCTATCCCTCTCACACTCTCTCTGTCTCTCGCTGTCTCCCTCACTCACTCACCCACACTCTCTCACTCTCTCTTGCTCTCTCTCTGTCCCTCTCACACTCTCTCTGTCTCTCGCTGTCTCACTCACTCACTCACTCACACTCTCTCACTCTCTCTTGCTCTCTCTCTGTCCCTCTCACTCTCTCTCTGTCTCTCGCTGTCTCACTCACTCACTCACTCACACTCTCTCGCTCTCTCTCTGTCCCTCTCACACTCTCTCTGTCTCTCGCTGTCTCCCTCACTCACTCACTCACTCACACTCTCTCACTCTCTCTTGCTCTCTCTCTATCCCTCTCACACTCTCTCTGTCTCTCTCCTCATATCATACTCACTCTCTCACTCTCTCTTGCTCTCTCTCTATCCCTCTCACACTCTCTCTGTCTCTCTCTCTCTGTCTCTCGCTGTCTCCCTCACTCACACTCTCTCTGTCTCACTCACTCACTCACTCTCTCTTGCTCTCTCACATCACTCTCTTCCTCTCTCGCTGTCTCTCCCTCACTCACTCACTCACACTCTCTCTTGACACTCTCTCTTTGCTCATCACTCTCTCATTCTTTCTCTCTCTGTCCACTCTCCAGGTTCTCTGTCTGCTCACTCACTCACACTCTCTCTAACTCTCTCCTCTCTCTCTGTCCCTCTCTACTCTCTCTCTGTCTCTCGCTGTCCACCTCACTCACCACTCACACTCTCTCTTGCTCTCTCTCTGTCCCTCTCACACTCTCTCTGTCTCTCGCTCACTCACACTCACTCACTCACTCATCTTTCTCTACCTCTCACTCTCTCTCTGTCCCTCTCACACTCACTACCATATTACCTCTTTCTCACTTCCACTCACTCATCACTCTCACACTCTCTCTCTCTCTCTCTTTCTTCCCTCTCTGTCTCCACCTCTCTCTGTTTACTCTCCTCACACTCACACCATACTCTCTCTCTCTCTCTTGCTCTCTCTCTCTCCTCTCTCACCTTTTGTTTACCACCTCACACTCTCTCATCTTCATCTCTCTGTCTCTCCACTCACTCATTCCACCTCACACTCTACCACACTCTCTCATCTCTCTCTCTCTCTCACTCTTTCTGTCCCTCTCACACTCACTCACTCACTGTCTACCTCTTTCCACTCTCTCTCTCTCTCTGTCCACCTCACACTCTCCATCTGTCTCTCTGTCTCTCATGTCTCACTCACTCACTCACACTCTCTCGCTCTCTCTCTGTCCCTCTCACTCTCTCTCTCTGTCTCTCCTCACTCACCACTCTCTCACTCACCACTCTCACACTCTCTCTTGTCTCTCTCACTCACACTCTCTCACTCGCTGTCTCACTCACTCACACTCTCACTCTCTTGCTTCACTCTGTCTCTCTCTCGGTCTCTCTTTCTCTCTCTGTCTCTGTCACTCACTCCCCACTCACACTCTCTCACTCTCTCTTGCTCTCTCTCTGTCCCTCTCACACTCTCTCTGTCTCTCGCTGTCTCACTCACTCACTCACACTCTCTCACTCTCTCTCTATCCCTCTCACACTCTCTCTGTCTCTCGCTCACTCACTCACTCACTCACACTCTCTCACTCTCTCTTGCTCTTCACACTCTCTCTGTCCCCTCACACTCTCACACTCTCTCTTTCTCGCACTCACTCACTCACACTCTCTCACTCTCTCTTGCTCTCTCTCTGTCTCTCTCACTCTCTCCTCTGTGTCTCGCTGTCTCCACTCACTCACTCTACTCACGCACGCACACTGCTCTCGCTCTCTCTCTGTCCCTCTCAACTCTTCTCTCTGTCTCTCGCTGTTCACTCACTCTCACTCACTCTCACACTCTCTCGCTCTCTCTCTGTCCCTGTCCCTCTACACTATCTCTGTTCTCGCTGCTCACTCACTCCCTCACTCACTCGCTCTCTCATCTATCCTGCTCACACTCTCTCTGCACTCTCTCTGTCTCTCGCTGTCTCACTCACACTCTCACACTCGGTCACTCTCGCTTGTCTCACTCATCATCACTCGCACACATCGCGCTTGCTCTCTCTTGCTCTGCGCACTCATACACTCTCTCACACTCTCTCTCTGGCCCGCTCACCACTCTCTCGTCGTTCCTCCTCACTCACTCACCCACACTCTCTCACTCTCTCTTGCTCTCTCTCTGTCCCTCTCCCACACTCTCTCTGTCTCTCGCTGTCCTCTCGCTCACGCTCTCACTCCTCACACCTCTCACTCTCTCTTGCTCTCTCTCTGTGTCCCTCTCACACTCTCTCTGTCTCTCGCTTCACTCACTCACGTCACCACATCTCTTCTCTCTCTCTCTCTCGTGTCTCGTCACTCCTCTCTCACACACTCTCTCACTCTCTCTGTTCTCTCTCTCTCTGCTGTCTCTCTCACTCTCTCTTGCTCTCACTCTGTCTCTCTCACTCTCTCCTTCTCTGTCTCTCGCTGTCGCATGTCTTCACTCACTCACTCACTCACACTCTCTCGCTCTCCGCCCGCTGCTCTGTCCCTCTCTCACTCTCTCTCTGTCTCTCGCTGTCCACTCACATTCACTCACTCTTCACATCTCATCTTGCTCTCTCTCTATCTCTCTCCACACTCTCTCTGTCTCTCGCTGTCCACTCACTCACTCACTCTCTCTCTCTGTCACAGGACCATCTCTCTCTCTTCTCTTTCACTCACTCACATCAACTCTCTCTGGGCTCTCCTCTCTCCCTCACTCACACTCTCTCACTGTCCTCGCTCTTGCTCCTCTCTCTCTTGCTCCACTCTCTCTCTCTAGTCTCCTTGCTGACTCTCTCACTCACTCACTCACATCTCTCTGTTTCTCGCTGTCTCACTACACTCACACTTCTCTCACTCTCTCTTGCTCTCTCTCTCCCTCTCACTCTCTCAGTCCTCTCTTGTCTCTCGCTGTCACTCACTCACACAATCACACATCAATCACACTCTCTCACTCTCTCTTGCTCTCCTACTCCATGTCACACCTCAACACCACACCATTCATACCTCATATTATACTTTTATACACCTCCAGGTTGAGCTATTAGTTTTTACTTTATACCATATACACATACCTTTTTCAGATAATTGGAACCTTTTATCGCCAAAAAAATTAATGGGAGTCAATGGCATGGCATTTTGACAACCGATGCTGTAACATGCTGTAACATACTTACACTGCTCATGACTTCTCAATGCCTCTCTCTACAACATCACAATGCATTCCTCTACAACACTGTACTATGACCTAACAATACCTTGTGGACCTGAGATTTATTTGACATGACCTTCATTGTCACATTCATCACATTTCTTTATACCACTCCAGGTTCTTTAGACTGTTACACAAAAATAGCATCACCATATTTTAAACAATTCACCTTATTTAAGATACCAGTTCTTAATGCAGACTGCTTACCACTTAATACATTTCACCTTTTATTTATTTTAACAATTCACCTATTTACTATACCATTATACTGCATTACCGTCTTTCTATACCATTTTCCACCTTTTGTTTACCACCTCACACTATACCCATATACCTTCTTTCTATACCATTTCCACCTTTCTGTTTACCACATCACTCCAACTATACCATATTACCATCTTTCTATACCATTTCCACCTTTTATTTATCAACTCACACTATACCATATTAGCCATCTTTCTATACCATTTCCACCTTTTATTTTACCAACCTCACACTATACCATATTACCATCTTTCTATACCATTTCCACCTTCATTTATCACCTCACACTATACCTATTTCTACCAATCTTTCTATACCATTTTCCACCTTTTTATTTACCACCTCACACTTTACTACCATATTACATCTTTTCTATACCATTTCCTACCTTTTTGTTTTTACCCACCTCACACTATACCATATTACCATCTTTCTATACAATTTCCACCCTTTTTATTTTCACCTCACCACTATACCATATACCATCTTTCGATACCAATTCCACCTTTTATTTACCACCTCACACTCCATAACCATATTACAATATATCGATCCATTTCCTTAACTTTTGTTTACCACCTCACACTATACCATATTACCATCTTTCTATACCATTTCCAGCAATTGATACCACTGAAGCAACACCTACAATTTCTTTAGGAATTTTTAATCTAGTTATCATTACTGTTTTTGTCATGTCCATGTGTTGTTATAGCATGTCAGTGTGCTGTTATAGCATGTGCTGTTATAGCATGTCAGTGTGCTGTTATAGCATGTCAGTGTGCTGTTATAGCATGTCAGTGTGCCGTTGTAGCGTGTCAGTGTGCCGTTGTAGCGTGTCCGTGTGCCGTTATAGCGTGTCCGTGTGCCGTTATAGCGTGTCCGTGTCCCGTTATAGCGTGTCCGTGTGCCGTTATAGCGTGTCCGTGTGCCGTTATAGCGTGTCCGTGTGCCGTTATAGCGTGTCCGTGTGCCGTTATAGCGTGTCCGTGTGCTGTTATAGCATGTCTGTTTTGATTTGTTCTTTCATTTTCTTCACAGCCAGTGACTACACCATGTATCCCTTTTCCACCCAAAATAGTAAAGATTTCCAGAACCTTCTCTCTGTGTATCTGGATGCTGTATTTTTCCCATGCCTTCGAGAGCTGGATTTTTGGTAAGTGCACCAATGGGTGTAAATAACAGCGCAAAATGTACAGCCAAAGTTCTTATTAAAACACTAAGGTTTTAAAGCTGTGAATGTCAGTAATGTTATTTTTAGCTTTAGTTGTACTTTACACAGTAAACATTGTTCAGAAGCTGTTGCGTGTCCTCTAGATTATCAGTTTAATTTTTTCATTAAATTTGTATTATTTTTCACAGGCAGGAAGGATGGAGGCTAGAAAATGAGAACCCTACAGATTCAACGACCCCTCTGGTCTTCAAAGGGGTCGTCTTTAATGAAATGAAGGGTGCATTTGTAAGTCATTCTTTAATTTATTCAACCTTTATTTAACACTCTCGGTGACACGTTGAGTTACTTTATCTTTTTTTGGTAAGTTAGCTGTCTGTGTTCACCAGTGCTAGTTCACTCAATACAGTTCATACAGGAACATAAGAACAATCTTCAGCTCTCATTGATTAGCTTAAATTCTTCTGATAGGCCAGACTATGGAAGTTATAGAATAAAGGAAACGGTTGAGTAGAAGGATCCTGAAGCAGATACAGACCACCTGCCACGCCCTTAGTATTGCCCAGAAGGCGAGGGCTGTGCCTGTGCCGCAAAGGTACACAGCACCATTACAGCCAATCATTGTGGAGCTTTTTAGGAAGTAAACTGGTTGGTGCTTTAATAAACGGCACTTTTGTATTTTTCTCTCAGTCGGACAGTGAACAGCTGTATGCGCAGCACCTTCAGAACAAGCTGTACCCCGATCACACGTACTCAGTGGTGTCTGGCGGGGAGCCTCTGGCCATTCCCGACCTCTCCTGGGAGCAGCTGAAACGGTTCCACACCACGCACTACCACCCCAGTAACGCACGGTAAATCACCCATAACTGCCAGTCTATTGTCATACCGTTACTTACAAGAGTTCCTGTAGGATGGCAGTGCAGTGCAGCAGGTAGACAAGTGGACTTGTAACTAAGAGGTTGCAGGTTCAAGTCTTAGGTGGGGCATTGCCATCTACCCTTGAGCAATGTACTTAACCTCAATTGCTTCAGTAAATGTCCAGCTGTATCCTTTCAAAAATGGAATATACTGCCATATATATTGAAATTATATGTATTGCCTAGATCAGATAAGATATTGCAACACCTCACAATATATAAGCAAAAGTATGATTCTTAGTAATTTTAGATGTTAATAATATTAATTAAAAATTTGCGTGTGTGTCCCTTATTTGTTCCTCATCAGTTTTTTCACATATGGAGATCTGCCCCTGGAGCAGCACCTGGATCAGATCCAGCAGGAGGCGCTGTCCAAGTTTGAGCGCATGGAGCCCAACACCTCTGTTCCCCCTCAAATGCACTGGGATACCCCTGTGAGTTACCCCTCTATCTCCTCTTAAATGCACTGGGACACCCCTATGAGTTACCCCTCTATCTCCCATAAAATGCACTGGGACACCCCTGTGAGTTACCCCTCTATCTCCTCTTAAATGCACTGGACACCCCTGTGAGTTACCCCTCTATCTCCCCTCAAATGCAACTGGGACACCCCTGTGAGTTACCCCTCTTCTCCCCTCAAATGCAATGGACACCCCCGTTGAGTTACCCCTCTATCTCCTCTTAAATGCACTGGGACACCCCTGTGAGTTACCCCTCTATCTCCCCTCAAATGCACTGGGACACCCCTGTGAGTTACCCCTCTATCTCCCCTCAAATGCACTGGGACACCCCTGTGAGTTACCCCTCTATCTCCCCTCAAATGCACTGGGACACCCCTGTGAGTTACCCCTCTATCTCCCCTCAAATGCACTGGGACACCCCTGTGAGTTACCCCTCTATCGCCCCTCAAATGCACTGGGACACCCCTGGGGGTTACCCCTCTATCTCCCCTCAAATGCACTGGGACACCCCTGTGAGTTACCCCTCTATCTCCCCTCAAATGCACTGTCCTAGTGAATCAGTGAATCAGGCTTTGAGTGTTCCAGTGAATCAGTGAATCAGGCTTTGAGTGTCCTAGTGAATCAGTGAATCAGCCTTTGAGTGTCCCAGTGAATCTGGCTTTGAGTGGTGTTACTGTGCTACTGAGTGCTGCTCCTGAAGGCTGGTCTTGTTGTTGTTTGTGTCAATGCAGAAAGAAGATCATGTGACGTGTGGCCCAGACACGCTTGCGCCAGACCCCGCCAAGCAGAACACGCTGTGTGTGAGCTACCTTCTGGGAGAGTGAGTCCCCAAAACCCCCTGTCTGAAACCCCACCCTCAGCCCTGTTGCTCCGCCCCTCAGCCCTGTTGCTCCGCCCATCCGCCCTGTTGCCCCGCCCCTTAATCGGTCAGTTAAAGAGTAACTACACCCACTGTCTCAGCCTGTCTCCACCTACTACACAATTTAGAAAAATACTTTGTGGGGTGAGCGAGGGAGAGGGGTGGAGGCGGAGGAGCTACATTGTACAAATGATTACGTATAACTCGGATCAAACTGTCAAACTAGACATTGCACATCAAATATGAATCAAGATTCAGCAACTGCATGGCCTATTTCTCACCTCAAATATTTTCTGAAACATATGTTAGGGGACTATTTAGGTGGAATAAGAGACGCTTTTCTACCAGTTTCTTATGATATACAATATTATTTCAGAACTTTTGAAATAACGGAATGCATGAATAAGTTTAATTATAAGGTAGGCATACAAACACATTTACAGCAACAACAAAAAAAGTGATCTAGAGTGTAGTTACCCTTTAAAGCAGGTAATTACAGTGTTGAGAGAGAGTGAGGTTTTTTGTATCAATAAAGAGTGGAGCTACATTGAGCTGTCAAGCTCTGCTCCTTGATTGAATGAAAATAATTTACCTTCCAAAGGAAAGCACAATGATTGGTTCACATCATCGAGATTAAGGAAGCTCCTCCCATTCCTGAAGCCTCACTCTCCAATCACTAGCTAATAGTTAATTTACTAGTAAACGTTCTCAGGTGAAAACTAAAACCAGCCCACTCTACAAGACAGGTCTGATATTACATGACAGAAATGAGTTGTTGGAATAGTCGGCAGCTGAAATGGCGCTCAGCTAAATTGTTTTGTTAAGGTCTAAAGTAATTGAACAAGACGGCAGCCTCATATTTTTATAAGGGTGAGGTATTAATAGAACATGCTGCAAACATGCCTTCACCTGGAGAGATTTATTGTTAGCAGATTTGTTAGTACAAGCCAAATATAAAACTGGCCAATCAGAGCCAGCGTTACTGCGTGTTACATGGTGTCGCCATTGAGAGACGTTGCTTGTGATTGGTCAGCATTACAGACACGTTTGAGGCCTTCACTCTGAGCCTGCTGTCCAGTCTGATGATCTCTGGGCCCAACTCGCCGTTCTACAAAGCCCTGATCGAACGCAAACTGGGAACGGACTTCTCCTCAGTCGTAGGGTACGTGGGAAACACTGCCATCCTCTGTGATAAATGGAGCAGACCGCTCTGTGAAACTCTTAACTGTGTCAGACCCAGGTCAAATACTTAATTTAAAGCACTTTGGCCCTTTAGAAATGTTATTGGCCAAAGTGCCAAATGTTTCAAATGTTATTGGCGTGTAAAGTTATAAGTATTTCAAACATGTATGTGAAGCAGGTGTGCTCTATGTATGATGTATGATCAGAGAATGTCCCTGCAGTTAGCTGGATAACTGCACTGAGTAAAACCTGGATCCATCCCATATCTGGAACATGGATCCAGCTAACTCAGTAATCCTGCCTCTCTTACTCAGTGCAGTTATCCAGCTAACTCAGTAATCCTGCTTTGTGAAGCACCCCCCTGGATGCATTGTGAGATCGGATCTGTTTGCGTTTTTACCTGTCAGGTATGATGGCAGCACTAAAGAGGCCTCCTTCAGCATCGGCTTACAAGGCATGGCTGAAAAAGACATCGAAAACGTCAAGCACATAATCAGCCAAACCATCGATGATATAATTGCGTAAGTACGACTGCGGCTGTTTGTGCTGAAATATGCAAATATGAGAGAAAGGCCCATCTCTCTCTTGCAGACTCACAAAGAGCATCTTGGTGGAAACCGTAGTAATATTGTTTCACCACAAGAGGGTGACAAACCCCACAGGGGAACATCAGTGAGTGGATGTGGCTCCTGTTCTTTTCTAGTCTTATAGCATCAGCAAGCCTGAAACCAAAATCAAAAAGGATGCACAGTGCTTGTGTTTCTGTTTGTACAGCTGTCAATTTCAGTAACGAGGAACTGTACAACCCCAACGTGAGAAACACAAACGGAACTATGGACAAATGCATACAGCACTCATCAGGTTTGATCCTAACCCCTCCCCCTTCTGTCCCTTGTTTTAAAGCAATGGCTTTGAGGAGGAGAGGATAGAGGCGCTCCTTCACAAGCTGGAGATCCAGATGAAGCACCAGTCCACCAGCTTCGGCCTGTCTCTGGCCTCGGTGAGTTCTGCACCTTCTGCTGTCCATATTGCACTCTGAACACACTGTATGTTGGGTAGGAAACGCCACTTCCTGTGTGTAGCAGTGTAGGCCCTGAAGTGGTGTAGCGTGCGGAGAGGAAGCTATCCTGAGGCCTGGAACTGCTCAAACTGCTCGTGTTAAAGAAAAACTGCTCGTGATAATCCAGAATAGGGTATTTGTCGCTCTCCATTCACTTCAATGGGGAAGCTAAAACGGTCTCAAAATGACACTTCTAGCAAATATACGACTGGGAAAGAAGTGGATTCTGTCAATAGAAAAAATAACCAGTCCTCGTACGTATTTTTTTTTGTGTAGGCTAATTAAAATTATTTATAAAGTACTATTTTCTATTTTGGGAGCGCTGGGTCCGTTACTTTGGGAGCGCTGGGTCCGTTACTTTGGGAGCGCTGAGTCCGTTACTTTAGGAGCGCTGGGTCCGTTACTTTGGGAGCGCTGGGTCCGTTACTTTGGGAGCGCTGGGTCCGTTACTTTGGGAGCGCAGATTAAACAGCGCTTTTAGTGTGGCTTCTCCTGGGCATAGAGAGTGGTTCACCGCAGCAGGTTCTGTGGGTCAGCTCTCATAGCGCACACAGCCAGAAACACAATTATCCTGCTGAGATTAACACCCAGGTGTGTAGCCGGGGGAAGCTGTCACTGTCTCATCAGTAAACTCCTCTTTATTACAAATGTCAGATCAAAAAAATTAATTAATGCAGAGCAGTTGTTGCCATGGAAACCCAAAGTGGGCAGGGCCTCGTTACACCCTGTCCTTGTTAGTGCATCACTTCCTGCCTGTTTTTTATGGGTACAGTACATCACTTCCTGCCTGTGCATTATGGGTACAGTACATCACTTCCTGCCTGTGCTTTATGGGTACAGTACATCACTGCCTGCCTGTGCCTTATGGGTACAGTACATCACTTCCTGCCTGTGCTTTATGGGTACAGTACATCGCTTCCTGTTGGAATCACGACGGCGACCCGGTGGAGCTGATGAAGATCAGTGACAGCGCGGCCCAGTTCAGACGCTGCCTGAAGGACAATCCGCTCTACCTGCAGGAGAAAGTACGGGAATACTTTAAGGTGAGGAGAGAAAGTACGGGAATTCTTTAAGGTGAGGAGAGAAAGTATGGGAATTCTTTAAGGTGAGGAGAGAAAGTACGGGAATACTTTAAGGTGAGGAGAGAAAGTACGGGAATTCTTTAAGGTGAGGAGAGAAAGTACGGGAATACTTTAAGGTGAGGAGAGAAAGGGCTGCTGTTCTTCCATTGAGCTGTTCTGAGCAGCTGTCTCTTGCCTTCATCACTCAACTCAACACTTCTTATTTTTTTATGTGCACTTTCTCAAATTTAAAAATGGGAAAATAATTTTTTTTTAATTTGCAGTACAGAATGTACATTTGTAATTAGTAAACCGAAGAGCTGGAGGACTGTCAGTGTGTCTGTTCTATAACGGTTATACACTTCATGCCCAGTCTGTCATCATGCTCTCCAAAGGCCAAAATATCTAATCCCTCTGCACTAGGCAGGATATCGACTGTTTTCAGAATAAAAACTAAATCTCAACTGAATAAAAAACACTTCATATCATCGCATTTGTTTCTTTGGTTTATTTTTTAAATGCTGTGAATAAGACTCATTCCTGATGTAGGACAACAACCACAAACTCACACTGTCCATGAGTCCAGATGAGGCTTTTTATGAGAATCAGGCCAAAGCCGAGCAGGAGAAACTACAACAGAAGATCCAGGCTCTGTCTGATACTGACAGGAAGGATATTTATGAGAAAGGTGGGTCTTTGGGTCACTGTTCTTTCATAATAGTGTGCATTATGTAATGTTACATATGTTATATACAGTGAACATATTTAATATATATTGAAGAACCTTTCATGAACATCATTTTCGTTACTAATTGAGGCCATTTAGAGTCACCTGAGGCAGAAGTCAGTTTATTAACTTTGGAAGGTAGAGGAGCTGAATTGATCAGGTGACTTATTGTTTCAGAGGTAATTGAGTGTGTTTGTATGTGGTTAGGCTAAGCTAACAGCTATGCCTGGTGTTTGTATGTGGTTAGCCTAAGCTAACAGCTATGCCTGGTGTTTGTATGTGGTTAGGCTAAGCTAACAGCTATGCCTGGTGTTTGTATGTGGTTAGCCAAAGCTAACAGCTATGCCTGGTGTTTGTATGTGGCTAGGCTTAGCTAACAGCTATGCCTGGTGTTGTTTGTATGTGGCTAGCAGAGGTGTAGAGTTCAGGGGTCAGAAAGTAAAAGTCCTGTCATGTGTTTCTTCTACCCATGAACTCAGCCAGCTGATTTCACCAATTAGTTCTACCTCCTGGCTGAAGAATGGTGCTAATTAGCAGATCCCGGTGATTGAAACACAATGCTGGGCCAGAATTTAACTTTCTGAAACTGTATTTCACACCTCTGATGGCTAGGCTAAGCTAACACCTATTTCCGGTGTTGTTTGGATGTGGCTAGGCTAAGCTAACAGCTATGTTGTTTGGTCCAGGTATACAGCTGCTGTCAGCTCAGGGGACACCTCAGGACGTGTCTTGCCTTCCTGCTCTCAAAGTATCCGACATCGAGCCCACGGTCGCTGCTACGCCTGTGGAGAGGGGCATTATAGGTGCGCACGCCATTCTGGAAAAAAGGCGGGAAATAAAGAAACACTCTGGTGTGCTTCTCTGGCTTTAATGGGGCCGTGTGTTCAGATCACGGTCAGCCATGTCACAGCCATGAGAACCGCTTTATTGTAAAAAACGTTTTTCCTTATTGCACAATTTTGTCAATAGTTTCCAAACATTTCAGTTATTTTTTGAAAAACCCCACATGCTAACCGCTACACGTTCTAAATTAAACAATGAATGAACAGTAGCAAAAAGCTCTAACTTTTTATGCCAGTTCAGCACGATAATCACTATACCACAGTGACAGTTGGGAAATCAAAGGATATATTTGCAAAAACCCCATGATTATAATGAAGTTTGTTTGTACAGTCATTTTACTTGATATCTGTAAAACGGCTATCATGGGCTTTCCCACTCAGTGCTTTTAAATATATCAGTCTACAGACTGGGGGAAGTGAAGGAGGGATTATGTGGCTTTATGCAGCCACCATTCTAAGTGTATAACGTTCTCTCTGTGTTATTTAAAGATTATTTAAACATCAGTCACATTTGAACAGACTGACTGCGATGCTTCAAGGTGCTGGTCAATGTTTCCCTTGTGCTTCCCTTTGTGTCCTGTAGGGGGAGTGCCAGTGCAATACTGTGAGCAGCCCACAAATGGGATGGTGTATTTCAGGGCAATGTGCAGCCTCAATACCCTACCAGAGGACCTGAAAGAATACATTCCACTCTTCTGCAATGTCATTACCAAGTAAGAGTGGCAGAATACCCCGCAGGTATTCATTCTGGGCCTTGGCTTGTGTTTCTTGTTGCTCAGCATCTAACTAATGAGTTCAAGCAGTTGATTACACTATGTGTGTGTGTGTGTGTGTGTGTGTGTGTGTCTTACAGGCTGGGCTGTGGAGAGCTGGATTACAGACGGCAGTCCCAGCAGATTGAGCTGAAGACGGGGGGAATGTCCGTCTTCCCACAGGTCATACCTGACGCTGCAGATCTGGACATGTATGAACAGGTAAAACACACACACACACACACACACACACACTCTCTCTCATACACAAACACACAGTGCATATACACTCATACTCACACACACACAGGTGTTTATAACTTGTGAAATTATTCCCTGTAGGGGATCCTCCTTTCGTCTTCCTGTTTGGAGAGGAATCTTCCAGATATGTTTCACTTGTGGAGTGACTTATTCAACAGGTGAGCTGGTCTGTTTATTTCTGTATGTGTAGCAGACACAAGCTGAGTTAGCTGTAGGTGAGCTGGGCTGTTTATTTCTGTATGTGTAGCAGACACAAGCTGAGTTAGCTGTAGGTGTGCTGGGCTGTTTATTTCTGTATGTGTAGCAGCACAAGCTGAGTTAGCTGTAGGTGAGCGGGTCTGTTTATTTCTGTATGTGTAGCAGCACAAGCTGAGTTAGCTGTAGGTGAGCTGGGCTGTTTATTTCTGTATGTGTAGCAGACACAAGCTGAGTTAGCTGTAGGTGAGCTGGGCTGTTTATTTCTGTATGTGTAGCAGACACAAGCTGAGTTAGCTGTAGGTGAGCTGGGCTGTTTATTTCTGTATGTGTAGCAGCACAAGCTGAGTTAGCTGTAGGTGAGCTGGTCTGTTTATTTCTGTATGTGTAGCACAAGCTGAGTTAGCTGTAGGTGAGCTGGGCTGTTTATTTCTGTATGTGTAGCAGCACAAGCTGAGTTAGCTGTAGGTGAGCTGGGCTGTTTATTTCTGTATGTGTAGCAGACACACGCTGAGTTAGCTGTAGGTGAGCTGGTCTGTTTATTTCTGTATGTGTAGCAGGCACAAGCTGAGTTAGCTGTAGGTGAGCTGGGCTGTTTATTTCTGTATGTGTAGCAGCACAAGCTGAGTTAGCTGTAGGTGTGCTGGGCTGTTTATTTCTGTATGTGTAGCAGCACAAGCTGAGTTAGCTGTAGGTGAGCTGGGCTGTTTATTTCTGTATGTGTAGCACAAGCTGAGTTAGCTGTAGGTGAGCTGGGCTGTTTATTTCTGTATGTGTAGCAGCACAAGCTGAGTTAGCTGTAGGTGAGCTGGGCTGTTTATTTCTGTATGTGTAGCAGCACAAGCTGAGTTAGCTGTAGGTGAGCTGGGCTGTTTATTTCTGTATGTGTAGCAGCACACGCTGAGTTAGCTGTAGGTGAGCTGGGCTGTTTATTTCTGTATGTGTAGCAGGCACAAGCTGAGTTAGCTGTAGGTGAGCTGGGCTGTTTATTTCTGTATGTGTAGCACAAGCTGAGTTAGCTGTAGGTGAGCTGGGCTGTTTATTTCTGTATGTGTAGCAGCACAAGCTGAGTTAGCTGTAGGTGAGCTGGGCTGTTTATTTCTGTATGTGTAGCAGTACAAGCTGAGTTAGCTGTAGGTGAGCTGGGCTGTTTATTTCTGTATGTGTAGCAGGCACAAGCTGAGTTAGCTGTAGGTGAGCTGGGCTGTTTATTTCTGTATGTGTAGCAGCACAAGCTGAGTTAGCTGTAGGTGAGCTGGGCTGTTTATTTCTGTATGTGTAGCAGGCACAAGCTGAGTTAGCTGTAGGTGAGCTGGGCTGTTTATTTCTGTATGTGTAGCACAAGCTGAGTTAGCTGTAGGTGAGCTGGGCTGTTTATTTCTGTATGTGTAGCAGGCACAAGCTGAGTTAGCTGTAGGTGAGCTGGGCTGTTTATTTCTGTATGTGTAGCACAAGCTGAGTTAGCTGTAGGTGAGCTGGGCTGTTTATTTCTGTATGTGTAGCAGGCACAAGCTGAGTTAGCTGTAGGCCATCTGTCATATTCCCTCAGAGTCCATTCAGGGGCCGGGGGAATTTAGTGCAAGCTTGTCACAGTGTTCGCTTTAACCAGTGGCATACGATATGTGAGCCTACACCGGTCTAGTTATCTCCACACTGTTTCCTACACCGGTGTAGTTATCTCCACACTGTTTCCTACACCGGTGTAGTTATCTCCACACTGTTTCCTACCCCGGTGTAGTTATCTCCACACTGTCAATACCGGTATTTTGCTATTGCAGCTGCCCTCACTGTGTGTGTGTGTGTGTGTGTGTGTGTTTGCGTGCATGTGTTTGTGTGCTCACGTGTGTGTGTGCGTGCGTGTGCGTGTGTGTGCTCACGTGCGTGTGCGTGTGTGTGTGTGTGTGCTCACGTGTGTGTGTGTGTGTGTGTGTGTATGCTTCTTCCTTTCCTCCACAGTACTAACTTTGATGACGTGGAGCGCTTACGTGTGCTGGTGATGATGGCCGCTCAGGAGCTGTCCAATGGGATCTCTAACTCAGGTCACATGTATGCCATGATCAGAGCGGGTCGCACTCTAACCCCCAGCGGAGATCTGCAGGAGACGTTCGGCGGGATGGATCAGGTGAGCAGGACTGATCCTAGATCATATCCCGTCATCATAAAGCATCTCCGAATATGAGTGCTACTGATCTTGGATCAGTTTGAGCTTTTAACTTTAGATAAGGTTAACATCTGTACGTGGGAAAGTGCTGATCTAGAATCAGTTTTTTCCTGTCCACATCCAGCCATAGCCATTACGAGTTAAACAGCAAAACTGATCCTAGATCAGCCCTTCTACTCTGAGACACGTATACAGGTGCTGATCCCTGTTCTTATAGAGACGTTTTTGAATAGCATGTATAGTTTTATGGCCTATAGTTCAGAGATGTCTTATATCCGAGAGTGTGGATATATCTTTATGAAGAAATGTTGCCAGTTACATGACATTCTTTTCACTTATTATACTCACAAAAAAAGCACATATGTACAGTCAGACAGGTTTATAACCACAGAACAGGATCATTAACACTTGGTACCAGTCACTGTCCAGCTGTGCTCTTAGTCTGGTTAACTATCCAGACGAATGTACTTGACCTGGATTCATCTTGCTGTTGGCTCTATTGTTCTGGATTCATCTTGCTGTTGGCTCTATTGTTCTGGATTCACCTTGCTGTTGGCTCTATTGTTCTGGATTCACCTTGCTGTTGGCTCTATTGTTCTGGATTCACCTTGCTGTTGGCTCTATTGTTCTGGATTCACCTTGCTGTTGGCTCTATTGTTCTGGATTCACCTTGCTGTTGGCTCTATTGTTCTGGATTCATCTTGCTGTTGGCTCTATTGTTCTGGATTCACCTTGCTGTTGGCTCTATTGTTCTGGATTCACCTTGCTGTTGGCTCTATTGTTCTGGATTCACCTTGCTGTTGGCTCTATTGTTCTGGATTCACCTTGCTGTTGGCTCTATTGTTCTGGATTCATCTTGCTGTTGGCTCTATTGTTCTGGATTCACCTTGCTGTTGGCTCTATTGTTCTGGATTCACCTTGCTGTTGGCTCTATTGTTCTGGATTCACCTTGCTGTTGGCTTGCTATTGTTTTTTGTTTCCAGGTGAAATTCATGAAGAGGATAGCAGAGATGTCAGACCTGTCTCCAGTACTGAGGAAGTTACCCAGGATTAAGCGATACCTTCTGAGCGGGGAGAACATGAGGTGTGTGTGTGTGTGTGTGTGTGTGTGTGTGTGATTGACTGCTGAACATTATATTGACAGCTGAGCGTGATTTTATACCTGATCAGGTGAGAAATGTATGAGGGGACGGCTCTAGCTCTGTTTTTACCTGTTAGACAGGTGAGAAATTGGCTCTAGCTCTGTTTTTACCTGTTGGACAGGTGAGAAATGTGTGAGGGGACAGGTCTATGTCTGTTTTTACCTGTTGAACAGGTGAGAAATGGGCTCTCACTCTGTTTTTACCTGTTGGACAGGTGTGCAGTTAATGCCACGCCTGAGAAGATGTCAGATGCCTCCGTAGAGGTGGAGAAATTTATAAGCGGCATTTCCACCAGAAAGAAGGATCAGAATGCAGTGCGGCCCTATATTGTGGAGGTATAACCTGCTTCAGCATATCTTATAGGATCAGTAACAACAACATAAAATCACTTAAAATCATTCTATCATCGGCTTCCCGGCTTTGTGTGCATACGTTATGCTGCTCTGCAAGGGTTTGAGGTGTGTGACGTGACGTTTCTAATCTTCGCTCAAACAGAGGCCTCTGGACCCTTCAGCTGCTCCTGGAACTGCAGCGAGACGGAAGCTAGTTTCTGTAAGTGCAGTGGAAACTGCTGCCTTTTTAAATATTTCATATAAACCATAGGAGCAGTGCATTATAAATCATATGCATTTCCCACGGTTTCCCCCACTCACCAACGTACACCAGCCGCTCAATATGTTCTCTTTCTTTTTTTGAGGAATTTCTCTCCTCTGTTTCTCTCCCTCTCTCTATCTCTCTCCCTCTCTCGCTCTCTCTCTTTGTAGGAGCCACACTTTAAGCCGTGTCCACTCAAGACGTATTTCGAGCTCCCGTTTCCCGTGAACTACGTCAGCGAGTGTGTGCGCACCGCCCCGTTCTCTGACCCTGACTACGCCAGGTACCGCCCCCAAATCTCGCTCCCGAAACACACACCCTTATTTAGCGCTCTGAAACACACGCCCTTACTTAGCACTCTGAAACACACGCCCTTACTTAGCACTCTGAAACACACGCCCTTATTTAGCGCTCTGAAACACACGCCCTTATTTAGCGCTCTGAAACACACGCCCTTACTTAGCGCTCTGAAACACACGCCCTTACTTAGCGCTCTGAAACACACGCCCTTACTTAGCGCTCTGAAACACACGCCCTTACTTAGCGCTCTGAAACACACGCCCTTACTTAGCGCTCTGAAACACACGCCCTTACTTAGCGCTCTGAAACACACGCCCTTACTTAGCGCTCTGAAACACACGCCCTTACTTAGCGCTCTGAAACACACGCCCTTACTTAGCGCTCTGAAACACACGCCCTTACTTAGCGCTCTGAAACACACGCCCTTACTTAGCGCTCTGAAACACACGCCCTTACTTAGCGCTCTGAAACACACGCCCTTACTTAGCGCTCTGAAACACACGCCCTTACTTAGCGCTCTGAAACACACGCCCTTACTTAGCGCTCTGAAACACACGCCCTTACTTAGCGCTCTGAAACACACGCCCTTACTTAGCGCTCTGAAACACACGCCCTTACTTAGCGCTCTGAAACACACGCCCTTACTTAGCGCTCTGAAACACACGCCCTTACTTAGCGCTCTGAAACACACGCCCTTACTTAGCGCTCTGAAACACACGCCCTTACTTAGCGCTCTGAAACACACGCCCTTACTTAGCGCTCTGAAACACACGTCCTTACTTAGCGCTCTGAAACACACGCCCTTACTTAGCGCTCTGAAACACACGCCCTTACTTAGCGCTCTGAAACACACGCCCTTACTTAGCGCTCTGAAACACACGCCCTTACTTAGCGCTCTGAAACACACGTCCTTACTTAGCGCTCTGAAACACACGCCCTTATTTAGCGCTCTGAAACACACGCCCTTACTCTCCCTCTCAAACGCACGCCCTTACTCTCCCTCTCAAACGCACGCCCTTACTCTTCCTCTCAAACGCACGCCCTTACTCTTCCTCTCAAACGCACGCCCTTACTCTTCCTCTCAAACGCACGCCCTTACTCTTCCTCTCAAACGCACGCCCTTGCTCTTCCTCTCAAACGCACGCCCTTGCTCTTCCTCTCAAACGCACGCCCTTACTCTTCCTCTCAAACGCACGCCCTTACTCTTCCTCCCAAACGCACGCCCTTACTCTTCCTCTCAAACGCACGCCCTTACTCTTCCTCTGCACTCGTTTGCAGCCTCTGTATTCTCGGGCGCATGATGACCGCAAAGTTCCTGCACGGAGAGATCAGGGAGAAGGGCGGGGCCTATGGAGGCGGAGCCAGGATGAGCCGTGGGGGACTGTTCTCCTTCTACTCGTACAGGTGTGTGCTGGTAAATAAATTAGTCTCACCATCTCGCATCTAAAATAGCTCGATAGCTGAAGTCGGGTAACTAACTAGAGTGGGCTTGGTTCATGACGGAGGAGGATTCTTTATTGTAAACACACAGTAAGGCTAAAAATCACCTTTAAAGTATGTGTTGAAGAAAGATGTGTGTTCTGCTTGAGATGTTTGATTGTGCAATTTGGTAAAATAATTAAAGTAGAAAAAGATGGGAATTGGTAGCGGTATTAGCGTAACCAGCCACTCTTGATGGTTTATGACGTTCAGAGATCCCAACTCGGTGCAGACTCTGTCAGCCTTCAGGAGCGGGGTGGAGTGGGCCAAAGCGGGGACGTTTAGTCAGCAGGACATCGACGAGGCCAAGCTGAGCGTCTTCTCTGCTGTGGACTCTCCGGTGGCCCCTTCAGATAAAGGTGAGCTGCCCGCTGGCTCGGGGGCCCCCAGGGGCCCGACAAACCTCACAGCGCCCCACTCCTGTTTCAGCGGGCTACTGAAAGCCTGATTGGTCTGTTGATGCAGGCGATGTGTGCGGCCCACATTACATATCACTCCGCTGAGTTATTACATCATCCACTCACTTAGATTATCCAGGAGAAATAGCTGATTGAGGATCACATCTCTATTTCAAGTGGGACCGGCCAAGACAGAGCATCTTGGAACATTCTATGATATAGCAAAGCGCATGTAGAGTATTGCTAATATGTATTGCTATTTATATTTGTAAATGCCTATTCTGTTAACTCTTCTACTGCTGTGGGTTTGTTACTGTTTTCTGCCAGGGGGCTGCATGTGTAAATTAACTTAAATTGTAGCTAACTCTGCTGCAGAGCATTCCAGTAAATTGTTCTTAATTTTCTGTTAAATGTTGCACATTGTCCCTTTGAAATAAGCTAATTGCATGAATAAAACACGCAGTATGATGTTAAGATGGCAGTGTTGAATAACACCCTGCTCTCGTGTGTTTTGCAGGAATGAACCTGTTCCTGAACGGTATCTCAGACGAGCAGAAACAGAATCACAGGGAGCAGCTGTTTGCTGTCACTCATAAGAGCCTGACGGGCGTGGCCAGCAGGTAGATTATGACCTGATTACCGTAGAGTCTGTGTAACTGCAGAGGCAGCATCCCCGTTTCTGCTTCCAGAGTCAATCTGACGCATCGACGCCTTACTGTATACAACACGATCACTTGCGCAGAAATATTCTTATTCACATACAGCTATGCTTTAGCTAACGTTAACTACTTAGCTTACAGTGCTATAATAACTTTAGCTTACAGTGCGATAATAACTTTAGCTTGCAGTGCTATAATAACTTTAGCTTGCAGTGCTATAATAACTTTAGCTTGCAGTGCTATAATAACTTTAGCTTGCAGTGCTATAATAACTTTAGCTTACAGTGCGATAATAACTTTAGCTTGCAGTGCTATAATAACTTTAGCTTACAGTGCTATAATAACTTTAGCTTGCAGTGCTATAATAACTTTAGCTTGCAGTGCTATAATAACTTTAGCTTGCAGTGCTATAATAACTTTAGCTTGCAGTGCTATAATAACTTTAGCTTGCAGTGCTATAATAACTTTAGCTTGCAGTGCTATAATAACTTTAGCTTACAGTGCTATAATAACTTTAGCTTGCAGTGCTATAATAACTTTAGCTTACAGTGCGATAATAACTTTAGCTTGCAGTGCTATAATAACTTTAGCTTACAGTGCTATAATAACTTTAGCTTGCAGTGCTATAATAACTTTAGCTTGCAGTGCTATAATAACTTTAGCTTGCAGTGCTATAATAACTTTAGCTTACAGTGCTATAATAACTTTAGCTTGCA
This sequence comes from Ilyophis sp. 1 JC-2022, assembly GCA_022702515.1. NCBI lineage: Eukaryota > Metazoa > Chordata > Actinopteri > Anguilliformes > Synaphobranchidae > Ilyophis > Ilyophis sp. 1 JC-2022. The sequence goes on along the minus strand of CM040395.1, from coordinate 684,752 downwards.
GTGCTATAATAACTTTAGCTTACAGTGCTATAATAACTTTAGCTTGCAGTGCTATAATAACTTTAGCTTGCAGTGCTATAATAACTTTAGCTTGCAGTGCTATAATAACTTTAGCTTGCAGTGCTATAATAACTTTAGCTTGCAGTGCTATAATAACTTTAGCTTGCAGTGCTATAATAACTTTAGCTTACAGTGCTATAATAACTTTAGCTTACAGTGCTATAATAACTTTAGCTTACAGTGCTATAATAACTTTAGCTTACAGTGCTATAATAACTTTAGCTTGCAGTGCTATAATAACTTTAGCTTGCAGTGCTATAATAACTTTAGCTTGCAGTGCTATAATAACTTTAGCTTGCAGTGCTATAATAACTTTAGCTTGCAGTGCTATAATAACTTTAGCTTGCAGTGCTATAATAACTTTAGCTTACAGTGCTATAATAACTTTAGCTTGCAGTGCTATAATAACTTTAGCTTGCAGTGCTATAATAACTTTAGCTTGCAGTGCTATAATAACTTTAGCTTACAGTGCTATAATAACTTTAGCTTACAGTGCTATAATAACTTTAGCTTACAGTGCTATAATAACTTTAGCTTACAGTGCTATAATAACTTTAGCTTACAGTGCTATAATAACTTTAGCTTGCAGTGCTATAATAACTTTAGCTTGCAGTGCTATAATAACTTTAGCTTGCAGTGCTATAATAACTTTAGCTTGCAGTGCTATAATAACTTTAGCTTGCAGTGCTATAATAACTTTAGCTTGCAGTGCTATAATAACTTTAGCTTGCAGTGCTATAATAACTTTAGCTTACAGTGCTATAATAACTTTAGCTTGCAGTGCTATAATAACTTTAGCTTGCAGTGCTATAATAACTTTAGCTTGCAGTGCTATAATAACTTTAGCTTACAGTGCTATAATAACTTTAGCTTACAGTGCTATAATAACTTTAGCTTACAGTGCTATAATAACTTTAGCTTGCAGTGCTATAATAACTTTAGCTTGCAGTGCTATAATAACTTTAGCTTGCAGTGCTATAATAACTTTAGCTTGCAGTGCTATAATAACTTTAGCTTACAGTGCTATAATAACTTTAGCTTACAGTGCTATAATAACTTTAGCTTGCAGTGCTATAATAACTTTAGCTTACAGTGCTATAATAACTTTAGCTTGCAGTGCGATAATAACTAGCTTGCAGTGCTATAATAACTTTAGCTTACAGTGCTATAATAACTTTAGCTTACAGTGCTATAATAACTTTAGCTTACAGTGCTATAATAACTTTAGCTTGCAGTGCTATAATAACTTTAGCTTACAGTGCTATAATAACTTTAGCTTACAGTGCGATAATAACTTTAGCTTGCAGTGCTATAATAACTTTAGCTTGCAGTGCTATAATAACTTTAGCTTGCAGTGCTATAATAACTTTAGCTTGCAGTGCTATAATAACTTTAGCTTGCAGTGCTATAATAACTTTAGCTTACAGTGCTATAATAACTTTAGCTTGCAGTGCTATAATAACTTTAGCTTGCAGTGCGATAATAACTTTAGCTTGCAGTGCTATAATAACTTTAGCTTGCAGTGCTATAATAACTTTAGCTTGCAGTGCTATAATAACTTTAGCTTACAGTGCTATAATAACTTTAGCTTACAGTGCTATAATAACTTTAGCTTACAGTGCTATAATAACTTTAGCTTACAGTGCTATAATAACTTTAGCTTACAGTGCTATAATAACTTTAGCTTACAGTGCTATAATAACTTTAGCTTGCAGTGCTATAATAACTTTAGCTTGCAGTGCTATAATAACTTTAGCTTACAGTGCTATAATAACTTTAGCTTGCAGTGCTATAATAACTTTAGCTTGCAGTGCTATAATAACTTTAGCTTACAGTGCTATAATAACTTTAGCTTGCAGTGCGATAATAACTTTAGCTTGCAGTGCTATAATAACTTTAGCTTGCAGTGCTATAATAACTTTAGCTTACAGTGCTATAATAACTTTAGCTTGCAGTGCTATAATAACTTTAGCTTGCAGTGCTATAATAACTTTAGCTTGCAGTGCTATAATAACTTTAGCTTGCAGTGCTATAATAACTTTAGCTTACAGTGCTATAATAACTTTAGCTTGCAGTGCTATAATAACTTTAGCTTACAGTGCTATAATAACTTTAGCTTGCAGTGCTATAATAACTTTAGCTTGCAGTGCTATAATAACTTTAGCTTACAGTGCTATAATAACTTTAGCTTGCAGTGCTATAATAACTTTAGCTTGCAGTGCTATAATAACTTTAGCTTGCAGTGCTATAATAACTTTAGCTTGCAGTGCGATAATAACTTTAGCTTGCAGTGCTATAATAACTTTAGCTTACAGTGCGATAATAACTTTAGCTTACAGTGCTATAATAACTTTAGCTTGCAGTGCTATAATAACTGTAGCCAGCAGGCTAATAACGGATAAGAATGTTCTCGGCCTACGTGAATAAGTGTAGCCAGCTTAAAGATGACAATGTAGCTAATATTTATAACTTATAACAACTAACATTAGATCAGAACCGCAGTTACTATGACATTTGACGTTATCCTAAATATATATTCCACTGGATGCTGAAATTGCAACTTAGGCATTGTAACTAGATAGCAAGCCAACTAAAAGCTCGCCTTGTAGCTCGCTATCGTGTAGCTCGCTATTGTGGGTTAAGCAGGCTATCAGTGAAGTTTGTTATAGCCTACTATTTTTACGATGAATTATTGTGGTTTTTATGTAGCCTGCCTATAATATTGTATAACAATTAAATATCAACATATCAAGCCATTAGCAAGGAAAATGCATTTAGCTAGGCTACAGTGTGAATAGCTACAATAGATGGGTAGGAACAAAATATTTGTTCCTATCAACAGTGGAAGTAAGAGCCAGCCCACGATGCATTTATTCAATAGCTATCTATTGTAATTCACAACTGATAGCTAGCTTGGTAGGTAGCCTTGTTAGCTACCTTTATAGCTAACGGGCTACTAAGTTAAATAACGAAACAGTAACTACACGTAGGTAAGCGCAAAACTGTGTCTCAAAATGCGCAATCATGTGATAGCGTTGCATCCAATAAGGAGTCGATACATCACATGCCCCCGGAACCAGAAACACGAGGATGCAGGCTGCACTGTTACTGCTAATATGAGGTACTTCTCTCAGATTGATGTTTTGGGAATATGCCAATATTCAAATCAAACCACACTTCTAGACATCACTGATTGTAAAATGTAAATCTATATAAATGTTGCACGTCTGTGTGATTATGAATATCATCAGTACTGCAAGTGCCAGAGATGTTTGTGGTTTTGGTTTCATTACAACCAAAGAGCCTGAGGCTGTATATTCAGCCAGAGTCCTGGGGTACAGACCGTCTTTCCCTGCTGTAGACCATTCACTAATATTTCACACCCAGGCTAAAATCAACAGCGGAAGATTCTCGTCTGTTTCCCTGTTTATGCCTCTTGTTGACAGTTTCCGTGTCCAGTGATGTATTTACATGTGTTTTCGTGCTGACAGGTATCTGGGTGTTGGCCAGAGAACATATGGAGTAGCCATTTTGGGTCCGGAGAATGAAACCATCAAGAAGGATCCTTCCTGGGTGGTAAAATAATCCGAACATTTCTGGAGCAGTAAAAAAATGGCCCCATCTGTTCTACTGCAGGGGTTCCCAAACTTTTCCATGCCAAGGACCCCCAAATAGTCGTAGTCTCTGGCTGGGGCCCCCCTATTGCGAAATGTGCACCATGCTACGCAATAAAGTAGTACACGGATACTCGACTCGCTTTATGGATTTACTTTGCTGAATGTAAGAGCATTGAATGTGAGAGAGAGCCTAATTGGATTTAACTTGTTGAACGTGAGAGAAGGGCATCCTTGTGCTTTACAATTGATATTTTACTGGGCTATAAAAGGTAGGCTAACGTTTTAATTGTGCGTTGCTTGCATGCGTGCGTGTGTGTGTAGCCTACTTCTCACAAGGAGGTGTGTCGATTCAGTGATCCGTTAACGTTACCGCTGTTATATTCGGCAGTCAGACATTCAGCCGTGTTGTGTTGCACGAATTGACAGGCAGGATTCGCTTGTCCTGGATGCTTTGAACGCAGTTCTGATTGCATATGGGAGCAGTTTTCCAGTTCTCTCATTAGCTAGCATGTAACGTTAGCTAACGTTTGCTCGAGCAAGCTAGTAATTTTGTAGATTGCCTATCTAATCTATCCTCAGTAGGCTAGTCTTTCTTATCTTTGCCTGGGTATCAGCGTTTCAAAGTTATTTACACTAACATTTTCCCTCGAGCGCAATGGGCCATTCTGATAGAGGCTAAGGCTAGGTTAGACTCATTAACAACAACAACAACAATATGTTTTCACTTTATTCAGTCTGCCTATGTGTATCTGAAATGCTTCAGTGATTAACATATAGCCTACAATACCAAGGTAAAACACCATAGCTTCAGCGCGGTAAACAGTAACTTCACTTTATTCAAGCTATTATGCGTGTGTTAGAAATACTTCGGTGACAGATATTATACAAAGGTATAACACAGGTAACGTCAGCGCCGTAAACAGTAACTCCACTTTGATGCGCAGCAAGCAAAACAAAGGCAGAGTAGCTACCGTAACTCAACTCGAACGTTTCACAGTGCAGTGAAACAAAGGCAAGGAACCTTAACTGATGTTACGTCCTTCTGCCTTGGCTTCTGTAGCACTTTTGGAAGTTACGGCAAAGACAACCCACTATTTTCTCAAAAAAACAACACAATTGACTCAAGATATTTCTCCACATGATAAAGCGGGTCTTTATAGTTCCGAAAATGTAAAAAACAAATTTTCGACCAAAGATGAAGTTACGCCCTTTTGTCTTTGCACGGCAGTATAGACCCATCTGTTCTACTGTACCTAAAACATCAGTGCTATAGACCCATCTGTTCTACTGTACCTAAAACATCAGTGGTATAGACCCATCTGTTCTACTGTACCTAAAACATCAGTGCTATAGACCCATCTGTTCTACTGTACCTAAAACATCAGTGGTATAGACCCATCTGTTCTACTGTACCTAAAACATCAGTGCTATAGACCCATCTGTTCTACTGTACCTAAAACATCAGTGGTATAGACCCATCTGTTCTACTGTACCTAAAACATCAGTGCTATAGACCCATCTGTTCTACTGTACCTAAAACATCAGTGCTATAGACCCATCTGTTTTACTGTACCTAAAACATCAGTGCTATAGACCCATCTGTTCTACTGTACCTAAAACATCAGTGGTATAGACCCATCTGTTCTACTGTACCTAAAACATCAGTGCTATAGACCCATCTGTTCTACTGTACCTAAAACATCAGTGGTATAGACCCATCTGTTCTACTGTACCTAAAACATCAGTGCTATAGACCCATCTGTTCTACTGTACCTAAAACATCAGTGCTATAGACCCATCTGTTCTACTGTACCTAAAACATCAGTGCTATAGACCCATCTGTTCTACTGTACCTAAAACATCAGTGCTATAGACCCATCTGTTCTACTGTACCTAAAACATCAGTGCTATAGACTGCAGCATTCTGCAAACTAAAAGATAGCACTTCAAAATCAAGCATATTTTAGAGAGCAAAGATAATATGACTGACTGGTGAATGGCAGGTTGAGAATCAATCTGATCACCTGACGAGAGAAAAAACAATGTCATAATTTCAGTAAGTAACCAAACTTTGGTTAATACGCACAACTCGGCTCTCTTACCGCAGTTATGTGCTCAGTAAAACACCTCAACTCCCATTATTTAGTGGTATGAAACATTGTGGTTCATTGAATGTAGAGCTTCAGTCTAACAAATAAATGTTATTTATAGTCTCCTGTATCTGTGCCTAATGCATTATAGGTAATACATAAATTGTTGTTGATTTCATTACTGTATCCGGTCACCTAATTTGATTATTATTATGTCCTTATGTTATTTTTTGCAACATATAAAGGATTTCACTTTATTTCCACATGAAAAATGACACAAAAGGAAGAAGTACATATACGTTCTTCTTTAATGTCACACTCAATAACACTACAGCTTAGCATTGCATTACTCATAAATACAGCTTCACATTCAGCTTCACATCACCAGACCGGCACGCAGTCGGGTGGGGATACAAAGTGCCGTTACCGTGGAGACAAACAACAGACAGGACAGCAGGTGGCTCACTTCTTTACTGATTTACCAGGAGAACGTCCCGGAGCAAATGGCCATAAAAGCGCTGGAGCTGTGGAGCTATGCTTCCGGTACCTGACCTTCCTGTGTTGGGTCAGTAATATTAGGAGTGGGGGGTGGTGGAAAGTGCACGTGTAAAGGTAACGTGTGTGAGTGCAGGTTTGAAGGTAACTTGTGAGTGAGTGAGTGAGTGAGTGTGCAGGTTTGAAGGTAACGTGTGTGTGTGTGTGAGTGTGTGAGTGTGAGTGAGTGCAGGTTTGAAGGTAACTTGTTGGGGGAGGTGGAAGAGGGAGTGCAGGTGCAAAGGTAACTTGTGTGGAGGTGTGTGTGAGTGAAAGAGTGTGTGAAAGTGTGGGGGGAGTGGAAAGTGCAGGTGTAAAGGTAACTTTATATTAAAGCACCTAAGCGGGTATCAGTGCTCTCTTGGACAGGTGTTCCATCTATGGTAGAGAAATGGGGCGGGGTTCAGATGGCGGGGTCGGATTCTTTGGGCCTGTTGCGCACCAGGTGCTCCAGCTGGCCGGAGTCGGACACGTCGTAGCTCGTCTTGTACTTGGCCAGGATCTTCATCAGGGGGCGGAGCTTCAGCCACCACTGCTCCTTTGGAATTCTGTGACTGGAGGGAGAAACGAGATGTTACAGCTAATGTAGCACAGGGGCTAATGTAGCACAGAGGCGAATATAGCACAGGGGCTAATGTAGCACAGAGGCTAATGTAGCACAGGGGCTAATGTCGCACAGAGGCTAATGTAGAACAGGGGCTGATGTAGCACTGGGGCTAAAATTGTATGAAAGAATGTTTGATTGTTATTTTAATATTGCTAAAATCCTGCTATTTAACAGCAAAAAGCAAACGCAAGCTAATATTTTCTACTTGAGAGAAAGAAAAATATTTTAAGTCTCATTACAAGACTAAAACACTTGTTACGAATTACGTTCTTTTGCAGTGTATGGCTGCTGGGTTTGGTTGAAATGAAATGTACTGAGAGCCCTGATGAACGTGTATGAGGAGAAGTTGTAAGAGGAGGAGGTGTAAGAGGTGTCGTACATGAAGTCCGTCTCGTCCTTGAGCTGGTTAATGGGCTGGAAAAGCAGCGCACGCCGACGCATTCCCAGTAGGCAAGCAGAGTCCTCCGAGTTAGCAAACACCTTCCCTACAACACACACAACACCGTCATTACACACACACCTTCCCTACAACACACACAACACCGTCATTACACACACACCTTCTCTACAACACACACAACACCGTCATTACACACACACCTTCCCTACAACACACACAACACCGTCATTACACACACACCTTCCCTACAACACAACACCATCATTACACACACACCTTCCCTACAACACAACACCATCATTACACACACACCTTCCCTACAACACAACACCGTCATTACACACACACCTTCCCTACAACACACACAACACCGTCATTACACACACACCTTCCCTACAACACACACAACACCATCATTACACACACACCTTCCCTACAACACACACAGCACCGTCATTACACACACACCTTCCCTACAACACACACAACACCGTCATTACACACACACCTTCCCTACAACACACACAACACCGTCATTACACACACACCTTCCCTACAACACAACACCGTCATTACACACACACCTTCCCTACAACACACACAACACCGTCATTACACACACACCTTCCCTACAACACACACAACACCGTCATTACACACACACCTTCCCTACAACACAACACTGTCATTACACACACACCTTCCCTACAACACACACAACACCGTCATTACACACACACCTTCCCTACAACACACACAACACCGTCATTACACACACACCTTCCCTACAACACAACACTGTCATTACACACACACCTTCCCTACAACACACACAACACCGTCATTACACACACACCTTCCCTACACACACACCTTCCCTACAACACACACAACACCGTCATTACACACACACCTTCCCTACAACACACACAACACCGTCATTACACACACACCTTCCCTACAACACACACAACACTGTCATTACACACACACCTTCCCTACAACACACACAACACCGTCATTACACACACACCTTCCCTACAACACACACAACATCGTCATTACACACACACTTTCCCTACAAAACACACAACACCGTCATTACACACACACCTTCCCTACAACACACACAACACCGTCATTACACACACCTTCCCTACAACACAACACCGTCATTACACACACACCTTCCCTGCAACACACACAACACCGTCATTACACACACACCTTCCCTACAACACACACAACACCGTCATTACACACACACCTTCCCTACAACACACACAACACCGTCATTACACACACCTTCCCTACAACACAACACCGTCATTACACACACACCTTCCCTACAACACAACACTGTCATTACACACACACCTTCCCTACAACACAACACCGTCATTACACACACACCTTCCCTGCAACACACACAACACCGTCATTACACACACACCTTCCCTACAACACAACACTGTCATTACACACACACCTTCCCTACAACACACACAACACCGTCATTCCACACACACCTTCCCTACAACACACACAACACCGTCATTACACACACACCTTCCCTACAACACAACACCGTCATTACACACACACCTTCCCTACAACACAACACCGTCATTACACACACACCTTCCCTACACAACACCTTCATTACACACACACCTTCCCTACAACACAACACTGTCATTACACACACACCTTCCCTACAACACAACACTGTCATTACACACACACCTTCCCTACAACACAACACCAGCATTACACACACACCTTCCCTACACAACAACAC
>CM040395.1:633143-670643 GCA_022702515.1 Ilyophis sp. 1 JC-2022 | reverse complement strand
TCATGGATATTTGCCGTAGTAATTGTGGGCTATATGCTAACCGAAGGAGAAAGACGACACGTAGTCTAGCTACCGGGTCTGGCCAGGGGCAGCCACTGTGGTGGAGGGAGAGAAAGGGGGAGGAGGAGAAGGGCAGGGTCGAGTAGCCTATATGAAATGTTTTAGCTGTCACACGGTTGTCTGTGTGCGTGGCAAAAGTCTATAAAGTTCCCAAAAAATCTTATTCCGACTCCTGTGTGGATTTCCTGATTACTGATAGCCAAGTTATATAAATAACGAGGAAAACAGACGAGGTCTGCCTGTAGCGATCGTTTTGGAGAGAACTCTTCAGACTTCATGAGTTGCTATACTGCATAGACTACGACAAATTTATTTTAAAGATGTTTGCTGAAATGACGTAATGTATTGTTATGTTGTGGTTAACCCTTTATATTAGTGGCAGAGATCAAGAGGCAGTGGAAAAATCTCAGGGACACGTATGTCCGTAAAAGGAGGGAAGAGAAGGAGAGCATGTTGTAGACAAAACAAACTTTACATAAGTAAAAACGGACACATAATAAGCCCGGTTCAATATTTAGCCAATGTAATTTAAGCATTCTCTGTTTTTAACGTTCTGGTAGAGGGAAAAAAAAACACTTTCGTTCCGTGATGGACCGAACGGATAACCAGGTCGTCATCGCTCGACGAAGAGTAATCCATTTTTATTCGCAGGGATTTTCAACCGCGAAAAAGAACGCGAGTTCGTTTTTTCGCATCGTCGCAGGTGTGTCAGGTTTTTACGCGAAATGTTCGCCGACAAATTTTTCGCATTTCCGCCTCACTTATTCGTTACGTCCCCGATGTGTCACGGCCTTAATTGGTGAAATCAGCTGGCTGAGTTAATGGGTGGAAGAAACACATAGCAGGACTTTTCCTTTCTGATCCCTGGATTTTACATCTCTGTACTTCTGTCTCTGGTACTGCTGATACGGGAGGAGGAGGGGCGATAAATTGGCAGATGCGAACCCCACTGTGATGCTCAATACATGGCCGGTTAGTCACGTCAAAATTTATTTTGAAATACAATATTTTTCCCACTGATTTTACTTGTCTCAATTTAAGGAATTACTTTTAAGGGTAATTTCCAAATATATAAAAAGTTCATTAAAAATAAATAAATAAACATCAATATTGTTGCATCTAACATCACTATAAAAACAAACAATCAGTGGTTATGGTAACCAAAAAATGAAATGAACACTAACACGAAAAATCTAATAAACTGTGATTTATGAGCTTCTAAAACGCACTTAACCATCTACGACTGGTCTGGAGTAATCGTTAATCTACGAGCGTTTCTAAGAGCGTCTTAAGTTAAGTTGCTTTTTAGAAATGCACCCAAAGTTCAAGAAGCTTCGTATGAAGGGTTTTACGACCGTCTTAGCCTTACGATGCTTTTGGGAAACGCACCCCTGGTTGATTCATTAGCATGTGAATGAACAGGAATTAACTGTTCTGGTTGACGATGTTCTGGTGTTGTTGGGTATTTTGGTGTTTGATAGTGTTCTGGTGTTGTTTGGTATTTTGGTGTTTGATGCTCTAATGGTGTTGTTGGGTATTGTGGTGTTTTATGGTGTTCTGGTGTTGTTGGGTATTTTGGTGTTTTATGGTGTTCTGGTGTTGTTGGGTATTTTGGTGTTTGATGGATGTTCTGGTGTTGTTGTTGGGTATTTTGGTGTTTGATGGATGTTCTGGTGTTTGTTGGGTATTTTAGTGTTTGATTGATGTTCTGGTGTTGTTGGGTATTTTGGTGTTTAATGGATGTTCTGGTGTTGTTGGGTATTTTGGTGTTTGATGGTGTTCTGGTGTTGTTTGGTATTTTGGTGTTTGATGCTCTAATGGTGTTGTTGGGTATTGTGGTGTTTTATGGTGTTCTGGTGTTGTTGGGTATTTTGGTGTTTGATGGATGTTCTGGTGTTGTTGTTGGGTATTTTGGTGTTTGATGGATGTTCTGGTGTTTGTTGGGTATTTTAGTGTTTGATTGATGTTCTGGTGTTGTTGGGTATTTTGGTGTTTGATGGATGTTCTGGTGTTGTTGTTGGGTATTTTGGTGTTTGATGTATGTTCTGATGGGTTGTTGGGTATTCTGGTGTTGTTGGGTATTTTGGTGTTTGATGGATGTTCTGATGGGTTGTTGGGTATTTTGGTGTTTGATGGATGTTGTGGTGTTGTTGGGTATTTTGGTGTTTAATGGATGTTCTGGTGTTGTTGGGTATTTTGACGTTTGATGGATGTTCTGGTGTTGTTGGGTATTTTGGTGTTTGATGGTGTTCTGGTGTTGTTGGGTATTTTGGTGTTTGATGGATGTTCTGGTGTTGGGTATTTTGGTGTTTGATGGATGTTCTGGTGTTGTTGTTGGGTATTTTGGTGTTTGATGGATGTTCTGGTGTTTGTTGGGTATTTTAGTGTTTGATTGATGTTCTGGTGTTGTTGGGTATTTTGGTGTTTGATGGATGTTGTGGTGTTGTTGGGTATTTTGGTGTTTGATGGATGTTCTGATGGGTTGTTGGGTATTCTGGTGTTGTTGGGTATTTTGGTGTTTGATGGATGTTCTGATGGGTTGTTGGGTATTTTGATGTCTGATTGATGTTCTGGTGTTGTTGGGTATTTTGGTGTTTGATGGATGTTGTGGTGTTGTTGGGTATTTTGGTGTTTAATGGATGTTCTGGTGTTGTTGGGTATTTTGATGTTTGATGGATGTTCTGGTGTTGTTGGGAATTTTGGTGTTTGATGGATGTTCTGGTGTTGTTTTGGGGTATTTTGGTATTTGATGGATGTTCTGGTGTTGTTGGGTATTTTGGTGTTTGATGGATGTTCTGGTGTTGTTGTTGGGTATTTTGGTGTTTGATGGATGTTCTGGTGTTGTTGTTGGGTATTTTGGTGTTTGATGGATGTTGTGGTGTTGTTGGGTATGTTGGTGTTTTTTTTGTTTTTTTTTAAAATTTGTTTCTGATTTTTCCCTTTTTTCTCCCAATTTAGTAGCCAATTGAACCCCTATTCTAATTCAATTCCCCCCCGTGTAGCAACCGCTAGAGAACCACCGCTGCACAACCCCGTCAATCGGTATATTTTAGGGAGGGCGCTACGTCCTCTACAGGGCGCAGCTCCTGACCGTGACACGCCCTGGGTTCTACTGTGCGCAGCGATTCTCTCCGAGCCCCTCCCCCCACCCGGAAGCGACCGCCAATTGTCGCTTCCACAGGGCACCGGCCACGCTCGGCTATGGCAGGACCGGGGCGCGAACCCCGATCCTCGGAGTACAACTGCGCTGACTGAAAGTCAGCGCTCTTTACTGCTGTACCACCGCGGCAGCCCGGGTATGTTGGTGTTTGATGGATGTTCTGGTGTTGTTGTTGGGTATTTTGGTGTTTGATGGATGTTCTGGTGTTGTTGTTGGGTATTTTGGTGTTTGATGGATGTTCTGGTGTTGTTGTTGGGTATTTTGGTGTTTGATGGATGTTCTGGTGTTGTTGGGTATTTTGGTGTTTGCTTATTTAAACAGTACTGTACCTGGAGGTCTCGGATGTCGAAGGGCTCCTCGTAAATGTACGCGGCGTCTGCTCCAGCCGCTAGCCCCCCCACGCTGGCCAGATATCCGCAGTAGCCCCCCATGGTCTCGATGATGAAGACCCGCCGCTTGGTCCCGCTCGCTGACTGCTTGATGCGATCGCACGTCTGACAGGCACACTCACAGGAGTCAATCACAACCCAAATGTGCTAAACCGCCAAAACGGTCACTGCGCTTGCACAGTCTGAGTAGGGAGGATTACACAATCTGAGTAAGGGGGATTACACAGTCTGAGTAAGGGGGATTACACAGTCTGAGTAAGGGGGATTACACAGTCTGAGTAGGGAGGATTACACAGTCTGAGTAAGGGGGATTACACAGTCTGAGTAAGGGGGATTACAGTCTGAGTAGGGAGGATTACAGTCTGAGTAAGGGGGATTACACAGTCTGAGTAAGGAGGATTACAGTCTGAGTAGGGAGGATTACAGTCTGAGTAAGGGGGATTACACAGTCTGAGTAGGGAGGATTACAGTCTGAGTAGGGAGGATTACAGTCTGAGTAAGGGGGATTACACAGTCTGAGTAGGGAGGATTACAAAGTCTGAGTAGGGAGGATTACACAGTCTGAGTAAGGGGGATTACAGTCTGAGTAGGGAGGATTACACAGTCTGAGTAAGGGGGATTACAGTCTGAGTAGGGAGGATTACACAGTCTGAGTAAGGGGGATTACAGTCTGAGTAGGGAGGATTACACAGTCTGAGTAAGGGGGATTACACAGGCTTCTCCAGAATCCCCAGGGAAGGAAAGAGTTCCATGGATTCCAGTGTTTCTGATTCCTCCATTTATTATATTGTTTTTTTATTTTGTGTGCAATAACTTAATCAATATTCTTTAGTGAATGTTTCTGAGCTATGAAACACGGAAATCCCACGGAACTCTTCATCACTGAGCCTTCCGGCCATTAAAATAACAGCACTAGCAAACAGGTAGACATTAGAATAACAGCACTAGAAAACAGGTAGACATTAAAATAACAGCACTAGAAAACAGGTAGACATTAAAATAACAGCACTAGCAAACAGGTAGACTGTAACACAGAACAGCGCACTGCCAAGCCAAACATACATCAACATAACATGTTAAATACAGCAAATGTGTCAAGCCTTGTCAGGCACATGCATTGTCAGGCTTTGATATTCTGCAGCTCAAAGTACAGTATTAGCCTACCAGTCAGTCCTGCTTTCTTACCACAGCAGAGTAGTTATTTAATCAAATACGGCTTTAGTTTCAGTACTGCTGATCTCGGTTTACCCTGGGAGAACTTAATTTGCAGAGTGCGTATTATGCATAGTTGAACTCAAAACCTTTTCATAGGAAAGTTTAATAGCTCCTGCTGTTTTACGCTCCCATGTGGGCTCTTATTTTCCACCAGGAGTTGAGAATCTCCCTGAAGGGGTCACACATCTGTTCGGGAACATATTTTACCCAAAAGGACCCCTTTTTTTTAAGAGTGGGACTGTAAAAAACTATGCATAATACGCACTCTGGCGTTCTAAACCGCTTGTGTACGCACTCTGCACTCTGTATGGCGTTCTAAACCGCTTGTGTTTTTGTGTTTTTCTGAATCACTTCCTCCCCTTGTCTGTTGTATCTCGTGTATTATTGTATAAATATACAGATCTATCGTGTATTATTGTATAAAGATACAGATCTATTGATTTAGTCATTGATCAAGTTTAGCATTACTTGCAGTTTCGCACATTTGTGGCGACTGAAAGTTTAGTATAAAGAGGAAAATAGACTCCGCAGGGTTATGTTTAAGGGGATCGTTCACTTTGAAGGTTTTTCTTTTACATATTTCAGTATGTACAATATGTTTTCGATTGGCCCAGACATTTTTCTGTGTGATGAAGGATATTTTCAATATTTCCAGAATTGTTTGTTGACCTGCAGCTTTACATTGGCAGGTATCTGGGGGTTTATGGTTTAAAGTAAGAATTACTTTAAATAACTCCAAAGCAGCTTGTGCACAGTATGTGTGCATATTACTCCATTATTGTTCATTATTATTATTAAAATATTATGTTTAATATTAATATTAAAGTCTAATATTATTTTTGGGTGGAACAAACTCCCAAAACGCTGTATACTTGCCACTGTAATGCACTGGGCCACTGAAAAATCTACTCAGGAACAGGAAGTAAACTGTCCCATTCAGTACTCATCTTACTATGAAAATGCACTACACTGCCAATATATCAAAACTGAAATATATCAAGACCGGAAAATATATTATTATATTAAACATACAAATTATTGCTGCCTTAAAATATACACTTTCAAAAATACATTGCTGTGAAAAATACTTATATTCTCCAAAAGGTTCACATATTAGTAATATATTGAAAGATATGCAACTTCTGTAAGTGTCCAGTTAAAGACACATGCCGGTTAACTGCAGTAGAGTAAAATAATAATGTTGAACTGCATTCTGCGGTTGGTGATTTTTGCAGGGCGATTGAAGCATTGAGATCTTACCTCCACGATGGCGTTGAGCGAGGTGTCCACTCCGATACTGAAATCAGTACCTGGCACATTGTTACTTATGGTAGCAGGGACCACACAGAGAGGGACGCAAAACTCCTGATGGTTGCAGCGAGCCTCGTAAAGCTCAACCAGGCACTCCACAGCCTGGAGCAGGCAGCACAGAGCCAGTTAGACCACCAGGGGGCGACCACGGGTTCACACCCAGGTACACTCCTATCGCCCGCACGCTCCTGCCTGTGCCCCTGCCTGTGCCCCTGCCTGTGTGACGAGGGCTTTGGCTTCCCATTGGCCGAGAGGAAAACGGGGGCCGGGCTGATGGCACCCATGGTAGGACTCATTTTACAGACAGGGGGCGCTGCCAGGAAAGGTTAGGGCTACTGCAGACACAGAGACGGCGCTATAAGCACAATGGTGGTCAAGCCTGGTCCAATCCAACTTTTTGTTGTCCTTAACAGCACAAATCCATGATTTGCAGGTTATTAATTGAGTTAAAAATATATATCAAAGAATTCTCATTAATCTTTGATACATATAAATCATTAATACATAAAAATATTAACTGTAACAGGCTTATTATAATAATAATAATAACAATACTACTGTGATTTAATGGCCTGTTTTTCTGAGGGGGGGTAATTAAGTTTTTCCCCTTCTCTTCTCTCTACTTTGGAATCTCCCCTTTTTTGCCACTCAATTAGTTTTTCATACAGTTGTTTCAAACAATTTCCAAGCTTAATGAGAGTCCTGTATATTAATAACAATAAGCAACTAAAATTTAATTTGTGATTATAGGTATAAAAAAATAAAAAAACGTGACTTGATTAGAAATGTTAAAGCATTTTTTATAAAGCCAGCAACATGCATGTAGCAAAATTTTCTTAATTCCATCATTGTATACAGCATGCAATGTATTTTCTTGCCAATATATAATGCAAACAAACATAATTAATGGACTGCTACTTCTACACACATACCATGCCCTCCCCTGTTATTGGCACCCCTGGTAAAGATGCGTAAATAGGGTTATAAAACATTCACCGTTTGGTGAATTAGCTTAATCTCACACTGAAAAAATGAGAAAAATCCAACCTTTAATTGAAGTAAATTTATTATGAGAAAAATAAATCCCTCATCAAGAAATAATTATTTTTAACAAAACCATGTGTGCCACAATTATTGGCACCCCTGCATTTATATATAGAATAAGGTAATAATTTTTAATATTTGGTCACATATCCTTTGCATGCCATGACTTCCAGATGTCTGTGACCCAACAACATCAAAAGACTCTTGATATCTTATTTTCTGGTACTCTTACAAGCAATACTATAACGTTTCTGCATTTGAATGGATCTCTATGGGAATTGGGGGGTGGGACTAAATTTGTATTAATGATCAAATTGATAAAAAAATCATATGTCAAATTTTCCTATATTGAACTCTATGGAAAAATAAGCCGCGAGAAGAAACTCTTAAAGTTATCCATCCATATCTACTGTATTTCTGGCAGCAGAGTGATGGTTTAAGGCTTGTTTGATACGTCAGACCCTTGACTTGGAGCCATTTAGCCAACCATGTGTTCCATACTGTTCCAGTGTAATTTACAGCTAGATCTAGTCCCACTCATGGCACGCAAAGGATATGCGACCAAATGTTAAAAATGATAACTTTATTCTATATATAAATGCAGGGGTGCCAATAATTGTGGCACACATTAAAAATAATTATTTCTTGATGAGGGATTTTCTCATAATAAATTTACTTCAATTAAAAGTTGGATTTTTCTAATTTTTTCATTGTGAGATTAAGCTATTTCACCAAACGGTGAATTTTTTATAACCCTTTTTATTCATCTTTACCAGGGGTGCCAATAATAGTGGAGGGCACTGTAACTGCACCTCTAAATACAGCATATTTATGCTCAAAGAGCAGGTTTGTGTAGTTAGTGAGTTAGTGGGTGGGCTCTACTGCACAGAGCAGAGTGAAATGTGGAGTTGAACCCCAGAGTTGACCACACATCGTTTGTGTACTAAACAAGCACAGCAAGGAGCAGACTAAACAACATCGCAGGGAGTACCATGCCACGTCACAGCATGCCGTGAGCGTTACTTACCTGGGCACAGGTGCACGCTGGGACTCTGTTTTTACCAGCAACACCGGCCATGGTGAGCCAAAAACACGCCTTTACCCAATAAAACCTGCTTTCTTCTCAGTCATATTCCAGCAAGATATTATTCTTATATAACTACACTGCAGCATAGGAATCTGAAGTCCTTTAATCCATCAGTTAAAGTTCCCTTGCCTGGTTTCTTGGGTCTGAATTAGTTGCCAATTTTAAGGTGGAAAGAAAACCCAGCAGACCCAGTGTCTGTGCAGGATCAGGTGGTTTTAGCATGTACTGTGAAATAGGTGCTTCCCGTGTTTGCCTAACATGTATGTTGTATGTTAGTACTGTGAAATAGGTGCTTCCCGTGTTTGCCTAACATGTATGTTGTATGTTAGTACTGTGAAATAGGTGCTTCCCGTGTTTGCCTAACATGTATGTTGTATGTTAGTACTGTGGAATAGGTGCTTCCTGTGTTTGCCTAACATGTATGTTGTATGTTAGTACTGTGGAATAGGTGCTTCCTGTGTTTGCCTAACATGTAGTTGTATGTTAGTACTGTGGAATAGGTGCTTCCCGTGTTTGCCTAACATGTATGTTGTATGTTAGTACTGTGGAATAGGTGCTTCCCGTGTTTGCCTAACATGTATGTTGTATGTTAGTACTGTGAAATAGGTGCTTCCCGTGTTTGCCTAACATGTATGTTGTATGTTAGTACTGTGGAATAGGTGCTTCCCGTGTTTGCCTAACATGTATGTTGTATGTTAGTACTGTGGAATAGGTGCTTCCTGTGTTTGCCTAACATGTAGTTGTATGTTAGTACTGTGGAATAGGTGCTTCCCGTGTTTGCCTAACATGTATGTTGTATGTTAGTACTGTGGAATAGGTGCTTCCCGTGTTTGCCTAACATGTATGTTGTATGTTAGTACTGTGGAATAGGTGCTTCCCGTGTTTGCCTAACATGTAGTTGCATGTTAGTACTGTTGAATAGGTGCTTCCCGTGTTTGCCTAACATGCATGTTGTATGTTAGTACTGTGGAATAGGTGCTTCCCGTGTTTGCCTAACATGTAGTTGTATGTTAGTACTGTGGAATAGGTGCTTGCCGTGTTTGCCTAACATGTAGTTGTATGTTAGTACTGTGGAATAGGTGCTTCCCGTGTTTGCCTAACATGTAGTTGTTTGTTAGTACTGTGGAATAGGTGCTTCCTGTGTTTGCCTAACATGTATGTTGTATGTTAGTACTGTGGAATAGGTGCTTCCCGTGTTTGCCTAACATGTAGTTGTATGTTAGTACTGTGGAATAGGTGCTTCCCGTGTTTGCCTAACATGTAGTTGTATGTTAGTACTATGCGCAGAATGATTTGGTCCGACATCAAATAACATTTACAAAATTTGCCTTGCTTCTGGATTTACCAACAAATTTCTGTATATCATATCAATAAATTTCTGTTGGAGCCTCTATTAGTTATTTTTGTTATCGTCACATTTTCCATCTCAAGATGGGATTTTGGGGTTTTTAATTTAACAATTTTTTTTTCCATATTTGCTAGCCAATTGGACCCTATGCAATTAAATTCCCCCTGTGTAGCAACCGCTAGAGAATCGCCGGGTACTACGTCCTCTTCAGGGCACGACTCCTCAAGCTCCTAACCCTGATTCCAGCTCTTCCAGGGCTGTCTTATGTGCGACAATTCTCTCCAAGTCCCTCCCCCCACCCAGGGAGCAGCCGCCAATTGCCGCTCCCTCAAGGCACCGGCCATACTCGGATCTGGCAGGACCGGGGATCGAACCCCCGATCCTCAGGGCGCAACCACACAGACAGAAAGTCTGTGCCTTAGCCCGCTGCACCACCGCGGCGCCAAGGGGTCGTCTGTGTACTGTTTTCTGATTGGCCAGGCTGTGATGCTGGTAAAAAAAGAAAAGCCCCGAGCCGTGACCAATGGTCCCAAATTTTGATTGGCTGCCGTGCCACGCCCCTCACACTTACATCAGTTATAGCATTCAGAGCTGTGTCTGCTCCAATGCTGAGATCTGAACCCGGAATATTGTTGGAGACAGTGGCGGGAACCATAACCATGGGTACACAGAGCTCGTCATGTGACCCTCGCGCCGCTACCAGTTCCATCAGTCCCAGGTAGGCCTGCAGGTCAGAGCCGATCCTGTGTTACTGGGGGAGACGGGTCAGAACTGGGCCAGAGCCGGGCCTGTGTTACTGCAGGAGACGGATGGCAGGAGAGCCAGCTCTATCGCCGCGGACGGCGGGGCACAGACAGGAACACAGGCGGACACAAGGGGGCGCCACACAGGGTGATGGGCTTTTAAACATGGAGATGGAGGTGCAGAATGGTGAAGAAAATGCTCGTACATCAAAAATAAGGCACATTACTGTGTGTGTATGTGTGTGTGTGTGTGTGTGTGTGTGTGTGAGAGAGAGAGTGTGTGTGTGTGTGTGAGAGTGTGTGTGTGTGTGTGTGTGTGTGTGTGTGTGTGTGTGTGTGTGTGTGTGAGAGAGAGAGTGTGTGTGTGTGTGAGAGAGAGTGTGTGTGTGTGTGTGTGTGTGTGTGTGTGTGTGTGTGTGTGTGTGTGTGTGTGTGTGTGTGTGTGTGTGAGAGAGAGAGTGTGTGTGTGTGTGTGTGTGTGTGATGGATCGATTGGTTCTATTTTCATTTCACATATTTTTTGAATGGTTTTGTTGATTAGGTTAGTGTTCTAGAGGGTTAGATCAGCTGATGTGACATTCAAAAAATAGAAAATTAAATATGAACCAATTAATGCAGACTGTGTGCTTATGGAATTAATACAGACTGTGTGCTTATGGTTCTAAGAGGTGTGTGTGAGTTTGGTTTTACATGGTGATTTACCACACTGATGGATTGCATGGATTTAATGAGGCGGAACAGGATTTATGATCAGAAAAACTGAAGAGAATGTGCAGGATAACTGAGGAAAAGGTAGAGTATAAATGAAGATAATGTGCAGGATAACTGAGGAAAAGGTAGAGTATAAATGAAGAGAATGTGCAGGATAACTGAGGAAAAGGTAGAGTATAAATGAAGAGAATGTGCAGGATAACTGAGGAAAAGGTAGAGTATAAATGAAGAGAATGTGCAGGATAACTGAGGAAAAGGTAGAGTATAAATGAAGATAATGTGCAGGATAACTGAGGAAAAGGTAGAGTATAAATGAAGATAATGTGCAGGATAACTGAGGAAAAGGTAGAGTATAAATGAAGAGAATGTGCAGGATAACTGAGGAAAAGGTAGAGTATAAATGAAGAGAATGTGCAGGATAACTGAGGAAAAGGTAGAGTATAAATGAAGAGAATGTGCAGGATAACTGAGGAAAAGGTAGAGTATAAATGAAGAGAATGTGCAGGATAACTGAGGAAAAGGTAGAGTATAAATGAAGAGAATGTGCAGGATAACTGAGGAAAAGGTAGAGTATAAATGAAGATAATGTGCAGGATAACTGAGGAAAAGGTAGAGTATAAATGAAGAGAATGTGCAGGATAACTGAGGAAAAGGTAGAGTATAAATGAAGAGAATGTGCAGGATAACTGAGGAAAAGGTAGAGTATAAATGAAGAGAATGTGCAGGATAACTGAGGAAAAGGTAGAGTATAAATGAAGATAATGTGCAGGATAACTGCAGAGTATGTACAGAATATGCACAGTGTTTCCTGACAGAATATGACAAAGGAACAGATCTAAGGAAGATGGTTGGTCAGGAGCAGCATTACTGTGAGTCAATCACTAAACATGATAAACAGTCAATTTACAACTAAATATGATCTTTTTCAAATTATATTGTTAATATTATTAATTATCCAAAACAAATCCACTCTGGAATTATTCTAATTTAAACATACACATCAAATCATACTTGCATACTGTATAAAATCAATCCTCTTCAATGATACATCATATGCACTCAATTTATTAAAACAATTCATAAAACAACTTATCAACGTACCTCAAATCCACCGATTACCAGCAATGCATTGATGTTATGTATTCGCATTTGTTCAGCAATTTTTTCAATGTGTTTTGCAGGAAGTGTTCTGGAAATAAATGAGCAAAAATGAAACTGAAAATACTATAAATTCTGAGCAGTAAAGTATAATTTGAGCAATGTCTTATAACAAGGAGGATGGTTCTGTATAACAGGGCTTAACACACAGTGACTCATGCCCCATTGGTGAATACAAACAGTGGCTCATGCCTCATTGGTTGATCCAAACAGTGGCTCATGCCTCATTGGTGGATCCAAACAGTGGCTCATGCCTCATTGGTGGATCCAAACAGTGGCTCATGCCTCATTGGTGGATCCAAACAGTGGCTCATGCCTCATTGGTGGATCCAAACAGTGGCTCATGCCTCATTGGTGGATCCAAACAGTGGCTCATGCCTCATTGGTGGACCGAAACAGTGGCTCATGCCTCATTGGTGGATCTAAACAGTGGCTCATGCCTCATTGGTGGATCCAAACAGTGGCTCATGCCCCATTGGTGGATCCAAACAGTAGCTCATGCCCCATTGGGAAATACTGAGCTGGGTAATTAAATGAAAAAACAACTGTATAAAATACACACCACATAAACTGCACTAGTTACAGTGTACATGCAATTAATTTGACATATGATTTTAAAATATATATTTTCCACATGTGAACATATATGTCACATTTTTAAGTAGAGATGGATCACGGTAAATGCATTTACACATTAAAGTGGGTTCAGTAAATGGGCCCAGAGAGTCACTGCTGTAAAACAGGATCCATAAAAATGAGCCCCTTACCGTTTTGTTCCTAAGAGAGAGCCGCCTTGGCCTGTCCAGCCCCCCACATCTCCCCATTTGATCTCCTTAATCTGAGGGGAGGAGAGTCATGGACACACTGCTGTCATATAACAGCCATACGATCATACTTATCAGGAGAGTCATGGACACACTGCTGTCATATAACAGCCATACGATCATACTTATCAGGAGAGTCATGGACACACTGCTGTCATATAACAGCCATACGATCATACTTATCAGGAGAGTCATGGACACACTGCTGTCATATAACAGCCATACGATCATACTTATCAGGAGAGTCATGGACACACTGCTGTCATATAACAGCCATACTATCATACTTATCAGGAGAGTCATGGACACACTGCTGTCATATAACAGCCATACGATCATACTTATCAGGAGAGTCATGGACACACTGCTGTCATATAACAGCCATACTATCATACTTATCAGGAGAGTCATGGACACACTGCTGTCATATAACAGCCATACGATCATACTTATCAGGAGAGTCATGGACACACTGCTGTCATATAACAGCCATACGATCATACTTATCAGGAGAGTCATGGACACACTGCTGTCATATAACAGCCATACTATCATACTTATCAGGAGAGTCATGGACACACTGCTGTCATATAAGAGCCACACTATCATACTTATCAGGAGAGTCATGGACACACTGCTGTCATATAACAGCCATACGATCATAATTATCTTTGTGGGAAGATGCTTTGCTGAAATGCGCATTGTGAGAGATTATGGTAGAAAGACTTTATGATTCACAAGCTTAGTTTAGCAGCAGGCAGGCTAGTAAGATCATTTTAGATTCTGTTACCACATCAGGAGAGGAAATTGCACTGAGCAGTGACTAAGAAATAGCCGCCTGCCTGTTGCCAGGGAGATTTAGGTCAAACTCTCCAGGTCAAACCAGGGTCATCTGATGATGGGGGAGGATGACTGTCCTGGACAGTCATGTGACCAAAATAAAACAAGAGGATGAACAAACCATTTCAGATGCTACATGCTACTGTGGTAAATGACTGTAGTTAATTCCTGTATTACAATACAGCCACAACCAAACAAAACATTTTTTCAAGGAATACAACAGTCCTCTAAACATGGACATGCTTTATAATAAATTACATCTGGATCTCTTTTTACAAGACCCAAAATGACAGCTGAGAAGAGATAAATACGGTGTACCAACATCTTAGACGGTCATTACAGTAATCTCTTTTTATTTTATTATTCCTTTGGGAACATGGCTGCATTTTAGTCAATTACAGCCCAGTACACAGAGTTACAGAAACTCTACGTAAATCCAGCTCTTACTGGGAGACCACACTGGTGCCAGAGGAGATAAATCATTCATGAAATTATATTAATTAAATAAATGAACCCTGTTTTATGTCATTAAGATTACTTTCATTACTTTGTAAGTACCGGTACATACAGGTTCAGGGAACTAACAGACATCATTAAGAAGATAGCCTAGCTGTGTGCCTCCGCATTGAGCTCTAATTCCACAGAGAGGTGGACAGTGAGAGTGATTGCTTTACTGTAATCTGAGTGCTGTATTGTGATTGGTTTACTGTAATCTGAGTGCTGTATTGTGATTGGTTTACTGTAATCTGACTGCTGTATTGTGATTGGTTTACTGTAATCTGAGTGCGGTATTGTGATTGGTTTACTGTAATCTGAGTGCGGTATTGTGATTGGTTTACTGTAATCTGAGTGCTGTATTGTGATTGGTTTACTGTAATCTGAGTGCTGTATTGTGATTGGTTTACTGTAATCTGACTGCTGTATTGTGATTGGTTTACTGTAATCTGAGTGTTTTACCTTCCTGACCGGTCTTACCCTCACTATAAAGGAGAAACAGCCGTCATGCGTGTGCGTCAACACACGCTCTGACAAGAATTACAATAGTCAACACACTCTGACACGCAGTACACTGGTCAACACACACTCTGACACACAGTACACTGGTCAACACACACTCTGACACGCAGTACACTGGTCAACACACACTCTGACACGCAGTACACTGGTCAACACACACTCTGACACGCATTACACTGGTCAACACACACTCTGACACACAGTACACTGGTCAACACACACTCTGACACACAGTACACTGGTCAACACACACTCTGACACGCAGTACACTGGTCAACACACACACTGACACGCAGTACACTGGTCAACACACACTCTGACACACAGTACACTGGTCAACACACACTCTGACACACAGTACACTGGTCAACACACACTCTGACACACAGTACACTGGTCAACACACACTCTGACACACAGTACACTGGTCAACACACACTCTGACACACAGTACACTGGTCAACACACACTCTGACACACAGTACACTGGTCAACACACACTCTGACACACAGTACACTGGTCAACACACACTCTGACACACAGTACACTGGTCAACACACACTCTGACACACAGTACACTGGTCAACACACACTCTGACACGCAGTACACTGGTCAACACACACTCTGACACGCATTACACTGGTCAACACACACTCTGACACGCATTACACTGGTCAACACACACTCTGACACACAGTACACTGGTCAACACACACTCTGACACACAGTACACTGGTCAACACACACTCTGACACGCAGTACACTGGTCAACACACACTGACACACAGTACACTGGTCAACACACACTCTGACACACAGTACACTGGTCAACACACACTCTGACACACAGTACACTGGTCAACACACACTCTGACACACAGTACACTGGTCAACACACACTCTGACACACAGTACACTGGTCAACACACACTCTGACACACAGTACACTGGTCAACACACACTCTGACACGCAGTACACTGGTCAACACACACTCTGACACACAGTACACTGGTCAACACACACTCTGACACACAGTACACTGGTCAACACACACTCTGACACGCATTACACTGGTCAACACACACTCTGACACACAGTACACTGGTCAACACACACTCTGACACGCATTACACTGGTCAACACACACTCTGACACACAGTACACTGGTCAACACACACTCTGACACACAGTACACTGGTCAACACACACTCTGACACGCAGTACACTGGTCAACACACACTCTGACACACAGTACACTGGTCAACACACACTCTGACACACAGTACACTGGTCAACACACACTCTGACACACAGTACACTGGTCAACACACACTCTGACACGCATTACACTGGTCAACACACACTCTGACACGCATTACACTGGTCAACACACACTCTGACACGCATTACACTGGTCAACACACACTCTGACACGCAGTACACTGGTCAACACACACTCTGACAGACAGTACACTGGTCAACACACACTCTGACACACAGTACACTGGTCAACACACACTCTGACACGCAGTACACTGGTCAACACACACTCTGACACACAGTACACTGGTCAACACACACTCTGACACACAGTACACTGGTCAACACACACTCTGACACGCATTACACTGGTCAACACACACTCTGACACACAGTACACTGGTCAACACACACTCTGACACACAGTACACTGGTCAACACACACTCTGACACACAGTACACTGGTCAACACACACTCTGACACACAGTACACTGGTCAACACACACTCTGACACACAGTACACTGGTCAACACGCTCTGACACACATTACACTGGTCAACACACACTCTGACACGCATTACACTGGTCAACACACACTCTGACACGCAGTACACTGGTCAACACACACTCTGACACGCATTACACTGGTCAACACACACTCTGACACACAGTACACTGGTCAACACACACTCTGACACACAGTACACTGGTCAACACACACTCTGACACACAGTACACTGGTCAACACACACTCTGACACACAGTACACTGGTCAACACACACTCTGACACACAGTACACTGGTCAACACGCTCTGACACACATTACACTGGTCAACACACACTCTGACACGCATTACACTGGTCAACACACACTCTGACACGCAGTACACTGGTCAACACACACTCTGACACGCATTACACTGGTCAACACACACTCTGACACACAGTACACTGGTCAACACACACTCTGACACGCAGTACACTGGTCAACACACACTCTGACACGCATTACACTGGTCAACACACACTCTGACACACAGTACACTGGTCAACACACACTCTGACACGCAGTACACTGGTCAACACACACTCTGACACGCATTACACTGGTCAACACACACTCTGACACACAGTACACTGGTCAACACACACTCTGACACGCATTACACTGGTCAACACACACTCTGACACGCATTACACTGGTCAACACACACTCTGACACGCAGTACACTGGTCAACACACACTCTGACACGCATTACACTGGTCAACACACACTCTGACACACAGTACACTGGTCAACACACACTCTGACACACAGTACACTGGTCAACACACACTCTGACACACAGTACACTGGTCAACACACACTCTGACACACAGTACACTGGTCAACACACACTCTGACACGCATTACACTGGTCAACACACACTCTGACACACAGTACACTGGTCAACACACACTCTGACACACAGTACACTGGTCAACACACACTCTGACACGCAGTACACTGGTCAACACACACTCTGACACGCATTACACTGGTCAACACACACTCTGACACGCAGTACACTGGTCAACACACACTCTGACACGCATTACACTGGTCAACACACACTCTGACACACAGTACACTGGTCAACACACACTCTGACACACAGTACACTGGTCAACACACACTCTGACACGCAGTACACTGGTCAACACACACTCTGACACACAGTACACTGGTCAACACACACTCTGACACGCAGTACACTGGTCAACACACACTCTGACACACAGTACACTGGTCAACACACTCTGACACACATTACACTGGTCAACACACACTCTGACACGCATTACACTGGTCAACACACTCTGACACACAGTACACTGGTCAACACACACTCTGACACACAGTACACTGGTCAACACACACTCTGACACACAGTACACTGGTCAACACACACTCTGACACGCATTACACTGGTCAACACACACTCTGACACACAGTACACTGGTCAACACACACTCTGACACACAGTACACTGGTCAACACACACTCTGACACACAGTACACTGGTCAACACACACTCTGACACGCAGTACACTGGTCAACACACACACTGACACGCAGTACACTGGTCAACACACACTCTGACACACAGTACACTGGTCAACACACACTCTGACACACAGTACACTGGTCAACACACACTCTGACACACAGTACACTGGTCAACACACACTCTGACACACAGTACACTGGTCAACACACACTCTGACACACAGTACACTGGTCAACACACACTCTGACACACAGTACACTGGTCAACACACACTCTGACACACAGTACACTGGTCAACACACACTCTGACACACAGTACACTGGTCAACACACACTCTGACACGCAGTACACTGGTCAACACACACTCTGACACGCATTACACTGGTCAACACACACTCTGACACGCATTACACTGGTCAACACACACTCTGACACACAGTACACTGGTCAACACACACTCTGACACACAGTACACTGGTCAACACACACTCTGACACGCAGTACACTGGTCAACACACACTGACACACAGTACACTGGTCAACACACACTCTGACACACAGTACACTGGTCAACACACACTCTGACACACAGTACACTGGTCAACACACACTCTGACACACAGTACACTGGTCAACACACACTCTGACACACAGTACACTGGTCAACACACACTCTGACACACAGTACACTGGTCAACACACACTCTGACACGCAGTACACTGGTCAACACACACTCTGACACACAGTACACTGGTCAACACACACTCTGACACACAGTACACTGGTCAACACACACTCTGACACGCATTACACTGGTCAACACACACTCTGACACACAGTACACTGGTCAACACACACTCTGACACGCATTACACTGGTCAACACACACTCTGACACACAGTACACTGGTCAACACACACTCTGACACACAGTACACTGGTCAACACACACTCTGACACGCAGTACACTGGTCAACACACACTCTGACACACAGTACACTGGTCAACACACACTCTGACACACAGTACACTGGTCAACACACACTCTGACACACAGTACACTGGTCAACACACACTCTGACACGCATTACACTGGTCAACACACACTCTGACACGCATTACACTGGTCAACACACACTCTGACACGCATTACACTGGTCAACACACACTCTGACACGCAGTACACTGGTCAACACACACTCTGACAGACAGTACACTGGTCAACACACACTCTGACACACAGTACACTGGTCAACACACACTCTGACACGCAGTACACTGGTCAACACACACTCTGACACACAGTACACTGGTCAACACACACTCTGACACACAGTACACTGGTCAACACACACTCTGACACGCATTACACTGGTCAACACACACTCTGACACACAGTACACTGGTCAACACACACTCTGACACACAGTACACTGGTCAACACACACTCTGACACACAGTACACTGGTCAACACACACTCTGACACGCATTACACTGGTCAACACACACTCTGACACACAGTACACTGGTCAACACACACTCTGACACACAGTACACTGGTCAACACACACTCTGACACACAGTACACTGGTCAACACACACTCTGACACACAGTACACTGGTCAACACACACTCTGACACACAGTACACTGGTCAACACACACTCTGACTCTCATTACACTGGTCAACACACACTCTGACACGCATTACACTGGTCAACACACACTCTGACACGCAGTACACTGGTCAACACACACTCTGACACGCATTACACTGGTCAACACACACTCTGACACACAGTACACTGGTCAACACACACTCTGACACACAGTACACTGGTCAACACACACTCTGACACACAGTACACTGGTCAACACACACTCTGACACACAGTACACTGGTCAACACACACTCTGACACACAGTACACTGGTCAACACACACTCTGACACACATTACACTGGTCAACACACACTCTGACACGCATTACACTGGTCAACACACACTCTGACACGCAGTACACTGGTCAACACACACTCTGACACGCAGTACACTGGTCAACACACACTCTGACACACAGTACACTGGTCAACACACACTCTGACACACAGTACACTGGTCAACACACACTCTGACACGCATTACACTGGTCAACACACACTCTGACACGCATTACACTGGTCAACACACACTCTGACACGCAGTACACTGGTCAACACACACTCTGACACACAGTACACTGGTCAACACACACTCTGACACACAGTACACTGGTCAACACACACTCTGACACACAGTACACTGGTCAACACACACTCTGACACGCAGTACACTGGTCAACACACACTCTGACACACAGTACACTGGTCAACACACACTCTGACACGCAGTACACTGGTCAACACACACTCTGACACGCATTACACTGGTCAACACACACTCTGACACACAGTACACTGGTCAACACACACTCTGACACACAGTACACTGGTCAACACACACTCTGACACACAGTACACTGGTCAACACACACTCTGACACACAGTACACTGGTCAACACACACTCTGACACACAGTACACTGGTCAACACACACTCTGACACACATTACACTGGTCAACACACACTCTGACACGCATTACACTGGTCAACACACACTCTGACACGCAGTACACTGGTCAACACACACTCTGACACGCAGTACACTGGTCAACACACACTCTGACACACAGTACACTGGTCAACACACACTCTGACACACAGTACACTGGTCAACACACACTCTGACACACAGTACACTGGTCAACACACTCTGACACGCATTACACTGGTCAACACACACTCTGACACGCAGTACACTGGTCAACACACACTCTGACACACAGTACACTGGTCAACACACACTCTGACACGCAGTACACTGGTCAACACACACTCTGACACGCAGTACACTGGTCAACACACACTCTGACACGCAGTACACTGGTCAACACACACTCTGACACGCATTACACTGGTCAACACACACTCTGACACACAGTACACTGGTCAACACACACTCTGACACGCAGTACACTGGTCAACACACACTCTGACACGCATTACACTGGTCAACACACACTCTGACACACAGTACACTGGTCAACACACACTCTGACACACAGTACACTGGTCAACACACACTCTGACACGCATTACACTGGTCAACACACACTCTGACACGCAGTACACTGGTCAACACACACTCTGACACGCATTACACTGGTCAACACACACTCTGACACACAGTACACTGGTCAACACACACTCTGACACACAGTACACTGGTCAACACACACTCTGACACGCAGTACACTGGTCAACACACACTCTGACACACAGTACACTGGTCAACACACACTCTGACACGCAGTACACTGGTCAACACACACTCTGACACACAGTACACTGGTCAACACACTCTGACACACATTACACTGGTCAACACACACTCTGACACGCATTACACTGGTCAACACACTCTGACACACAGTACACTGGTCAACACACACTCTGACACACAGTACACTGGTCAACACACACTCTGACACACAGTACACTGGTCAACACACACTCTGACACGCATTACACTGGTCAACACACACTCTGACACACAGTACACTGGTCAACACACACTCTGACACACAGTACACTGGTCAACACACACTCTGACACACAGTACACTGGTCAACACACACTCTGACACGCAGTACACTGGTCAACACACACACTGACACGCAGTACACTGGTCAACACACACTCTGACACACAGTACACTGGTCAACACACACTCTGACACACAGTACACTGGTCAACACACACTCTGACACACAGTACACTGGTCAACACACACTCTGACACACAGTACACTG
The DNA here is from genome assembly GCA_022702515.1 of Ilyophis sp. 1 JC-2022. NCBI lineage: Eukaryota > Metazoa > Chordata > Actinopteri > Anguilliformes > Synaphobranchidae > Ilyophis > Ilyophis sp. 1 JC-2022. The sequence goes on along the minus strand of CM040395.1, from coordinate 648,507 downwards.
GTCAACACACACTCTGACACACAGTACACTGGTCAACACACACTCTGACACACAGTACACTGGTCAACACACACTCTGACACACAGTACACTGGTCAACACACACTCTGACACACAGTACACTGGTCAACACACACTCTGACACACAGTACACTGGTCAACACACACTCTGACACGCAGTACACTGGTCAACACACACTCTGACACGCATTACACTGGTCAACACACACTCTGACACGCATTACACTGGTCAACACACACTCTGACACACAGTACACTGGTCAACACACACTCTGACACACAGTACACTGGTCAACACACACTCTGACACGCAGTACACTGGTCAACACACACTGACACACAGTACACTGGTCAACACACACTCTGACACACAGTACACTGGTCAACACACACTCTGACACACAGTACACTGGTCAACACACACTCTGACACACAGTACACTGGTCAACACACACTCTGACACACAGTACACTGGTCAACACACACTCTGACACACAGTACACTGGTCAACACACACTCTGACACGCAGTACACTGGTCCACACACACTCTGACACACAGTACACTGGTCAACACACACTCTGACACACAGTACACTGGTCAACACACACTCTGACACGCATTACACTGGTCAACACACACTCTGACACACAGTACACTGGTCAACACACACTCTGACACGCATTACACTGGTCAACACACACTCTGACACACAGTACACTGGTCAACACACACTCTGACACACAGTACACTGGTCAACACACACTCTGACACGCAGTACACTGGTCAACACACACTCTGACACACAGTACACTGGTCAACACACACTCTGACACACAGTACACTGGTCAACACACACTCTGACACACAGTACACTGGTCAACACACACTCTGACACGCATTACACTGGTCAACACACACTCTGACACGCATTACACTGGTCAACACACACTCTGACACGCATTACACTGGTCAACACACACTCTGACACGCAGTACACTGGTCAACACACACTCTGACAGACAGTACACTGGTCAACACACACTCTGACACACAGTACACTGGTCAACACACACTCTGACACGCAGTACACTGGTCAACACACACTCTGACACACAGTACACTGGTCAACACACACTCTGACACACAGTACACTGGTCAACACACACTCTGACACGCATTACACTGGTCAACACACACTCTGACACACAGTACACTGGTCAACACACACTCTGACACACAGTACACTGGTCAACACACACTCTGACACACAGTACACTGGTCAACACACACTCTGACACGCATTACACTGGTCAACACACACTCTGACACACAGTACACTGGTCAACACACACTCTGACACACAGTACACTGGTCAACACACACTCTGACACACAGTACACTGGTCAACACACACTCTGACACACAGTACACTGGTCAACACACACTCTGACACACAGTACACTGGTCAACACGCTCTGACACACATTACACTGGTCAACACACACTCTGACACGCATTACACTGGTCAACACACACTCTGACACGCAGTACACTGGTCAACACACACTCTGACACGCATTACACTGGTCAACACACACTCTGACACACAGTACACTGGTCAACACACACTCTGACACACAGTACACTGGTCAACACACACTCTGACACACAGTACACTGGTCAACACACACTCTGACACACAGTACACTGGTCAACACACACTCTGACACACAGTACACTGGTCAACACACACTCTGACACACATTACACTGGTCAACACACACTCTGACACGCATTACACTGGTCAACACACACTCTGACACGCAGTACACTGGTCAACACACACTCTGACACACAGTACACTGGTCAACACACACTCTGACACGCAGTACACTGTCAAACACACTCTGACACTCATTACACTGGTCAACACACACTCTGACACACAGTACACTGGTCAACACACACTCTGACACGCAGTACACTGGTCAACACACACTCTGACACGCATTACACTGGTCAACACACACTCTGACACACAGTACACTGGTCAACACACACTCTGACACGCAGTACACTGGTCAACACACACTCTGACACGCAGTACACTGGTCAACACACACTCTGACACACAGTACACTGGTCAACACACACTCTGACACGCAGTACACTGGTCAACACACACTCTGACACACAGTACACTGGTCAACACACACTCTGACACACAGTACACTGGTCAACACACACTCTGACACACAGTACACTGGTCAACACACACTCTGACACACAGTACACTGGTCAACACACACTCTGACACACAGTACACTGGTCAACACACACTCTGACACACAGTACACTGGTCAACACACACTCTGACACACAGTACACTGGTCAACACACACTCTGACACACAGTACACTGGTCAACACACACTCTGACACGCAGTACACTGGTCAACACACACTCTGACACACACAGTACACTGGTCAACACACACTCTGACACACAGTACACTGGTCAACACACACTCTGACACACAGTACACTGGTCAACACACACTCTGACACACAGTACACTGGTCAACACACACTCTGACACACAGTACACTGGTCAACACACACTCTGACACACAGTACACTGGTCAACACACACTCTGACACGCAGTACACTGGTCAACACACACTCTGACACACAGTACACTGGTCAACACACACTCTGACACACAGTACACTGGTCAACACACACTCTGACACACAGTACACTGGTCAACACACACTCTGACACACAGTACACTGGTCAACACACACTCTGACACACAGTACACTGGTCAACACACACTCTGACACACAGTACACTGGTCAACACACACTCTGACACACAGTACACTGGTCAACACACACTCTGACACACAGTACACTGGTCAACACACACTCTGACACACAGTACACTGGTCAACACACACTCTGACACGCAGTACACTGGTCAACACACACTCTGACACACAGTACACTGGTCAACACACACTCTGACACACAGTACACTGGTCAACACACACAAAGACACAAATAACTGCTCAAACCAAACTCTCTGACGCAGTACACTGGTCAACACACACTCTGACACACAGTACACTGGTCAACACACACTCTGACACACAGTACACTGGTCAACACACACTCTGACACGCAGTACACTGGTCAACACACACTCTGACACGCAGTACACTGGTCAACACACACACTCTGACACACAGTACACTGGTCAACACACACTCTGACACACGCAGTACACTGGTCAACACACACTCTGACACGCAGTACACTGGTCAACACACACTCTGACACACAGTACACTGGTCAACACACACTCTGACACACAGTACACTGGTCAACACACACTCTGACACGCATTACACTGGTCAACACACACTCTGACACACATTACACTGGTCAACACACACTCTGACACACAGTACACTGGTCAACACACACTCTGACACACAGTACACTGGTCAACACACACTCTGACACGCAGTACACTGGTCAACACACACTCTGACACGCAGTACACTGGTCAACACACACTCTGACACACAGTACACTGGTCAACACACACTCTGACACACAGTACACTGGTCAACACACACTCTGACACACAGTACACTGGTCAACACACACTCTGACACGCAGTACACTGGTCAACACACACTCTGACACACAGTACACTGGTCAACACACACTCTGACACACAGTACACTGGTCAACACACACTCTGACACACAGTACACTGGTCAACACACACTCTGACACACAGTACACTGGTCAACACACACTCTGACACGCAGTACACTGGTCAACACACACTCTGACACACAGTACACTGGTCAACACACACTCTGACACGCAGTACACTGGTCAACACACACTCTGACACGCAGTACACTGGTCAACACACACTCTGACACACAGTACACTGGTCAACACACACTCTGACACGCAGTACACTGGTCAACACACACTCTGACACACAGTACACTGGTCAACACACACTCTGACACACAGTACACTGGTCAACACACACTCTGACACGCAGTACACTGGTCAACACACACTCTGACACGCAGTACACTGGTCAACACACACTCTGACACGCATTACACTGGTCAACACACACTCTGACACACAGTACACTGGTCAACACACACTCTGACACACAGTACACTGGTCAACACACACTCTGACACACAGTACACTGGTCAACACACACTCTGACACACAGTACACTGGTCAACACACACTCTGACACACAGTACACTGGTCAACACACACTCTGACACGCAGTACACTGGTCAACACACACTCTGACACACAGTACACTGGTCAACACACACTCTGACACACAGTACACTGGTCAACACACACTCTGACACGCAGTACACTGGTCAACACACACTCTGACAGACAGTACACTGGTCAACACACACTCTGACACACAGTACACTGGTCAACACACACTCTGACACGCAGTACACTGGTCAACACACACTCTGACACACAGTACACTGGTCAACACACACTCTGACACACAGTACACTGGTCAACACACACTCTGACACACAGTACACTGGTCAACACACACTCTGACACACAGTACACTGGTCAACACACACTCTGACACACAGTACACTGGTCAACACACACTCTGACACACAGTACACTGGTCAAAACATGTGTTACACACTTTCCACCAGTCTGTCTTAATCATTATATGCAAAGGGGATGATAAACAATCTTCTTCTGTTCATAAGATCCACATTAATCAACATGCATACATACTGTACACACGTGTCCATGACTCTCCTATATACGTGCGTATGTTATATGTGAGGCATGGACGTGCGTATGTTATATGTGAGGCACGGACGTGCGTGTGTTATACGTGAGGCACGGACGTGCGTATGTTATATGTGAGGCATGGACGTGCGTATGTTATATGTGAGGCATGGACGTGCGTGTGTTATACGTGAGGCATGGACGTGCGTGTGTTATACGTGAGGCATGGACGTGCGTGTGTTATACGTGAGGCATGGACGTGCGTGTGTTATACGTGAGGCATGGACGTGCGTGTGTTATACGTGAGGCACGGACGTGCGTATGTTATATGTGAGGCATGGACGTGCGTATGTTATATGTGAGGCATGGACGTGCGTGTGTTATACGTGAGGCATGGACGTGCGTGTGTTATACGTGAGGCACGGACGTGCGTATGTTATATGTGAGGCATGGACGTGCGTATGTTATATGTGAGGCATGGACGTGCGTATGTTATATGTGAGGCATGGACGTGCGTATGTTATATGTGAGGCATGGACGTGCGTGTGTTATATGTGAGGCATGGACGTGCGTATGTTATACGTGAGGCATGGACGTGCGTATGTTTTACATGAGGCATGGACGCGCGTATGTTATATGTGAGCTGGTTTTGCGGAGGCGAGGTACCTTACCTGTCCCTTGTAGAAACCCTCGAACCCGTCGTTAACGGCGAACATCTTGTGTCCCTCAGTGATGCCGACCCGGACAGCCGCGCGCACAGCGGCGTTCATGCCCGCCGCTGGGGCGCCCACGTTCAGCACCGCTACGTTGAAAGTGCTCTGCGGAACCACAGCGCGCGGTCACATGACCACACACAACCACACCACGTTCATCGACCACACAGAGCAGCACCACCAGATGGCGCCATGGAGCAGGTATGAAAATATGCATTTGCATGTATGAATTTCCTATGTAATAATAATAAACCTATTTATTTGTATAGTTTATATCTCTGCTACCTGCAATGCAACCAACACCTACAGCAGTTTGATTATATTTTATAAATTTTTTGGGAGGTATGTATTCGTTTGTATTCTGTAACATGACGGCTACATTTTAGCCTATTCTTGAGACTAATGTCTATTCAAACAGTGAAATGACCGAGGAGGACAGAGAAGAGGAGCACAGCAGAGGAGAGGAGAAAAGAAAGGAGGAGAAGGAGGAGAGGAGTGGACAGGAGTAGAGGAGGAGATAGGAGTAGAGGAGGAGATAGGTGTGCGCTCATATAACAGTTTATCTCCCTCTGTTTATGGTCACATGTTGAGCATCAATGAGAGGTCAGACTGTTAGTGCTGCGCTACCTAAACCCCAGCTCAATATGAGAGGTCAGACTGTTAGCGCTGCGCTACCTAAACCCCAGCTCAATATGAGAGGTCAGACTGTTAGCGCTACGCTAACTAAACCCCAGCTCAATATGAGAGGTCAGACTGTTAGCGCTGCGCTAACTAAACCCCAGCTCAATATGAGAGGTCAGACTGTTAGCGCTGCGCTACCTAAACCCCAGCTCAATATGAGAGGTCAGACTGTTAGCGCTGCGCTAACTAAACCCCAGCTCAATATGAGAGGTCAGACTGTTAGCGCTGCGCTAACTAAACCCCAGCTCAATATGAGAGGTCAGACTGTTAGCGCTGCGCTAACTAAACCCCAGCTCAATATGAGAGGTCAGACTGTTAGCACTGCGCTACCTAAACCCCAGCTCAATATGAGAGGTCAGACTGTTAGCGCTGCGCTACCTAAACCCCAGCTCAATATGAGAGGTCAGACTGTTAGCGCTGCGCTAACTAAACCCCAGCTCAATATGAGAGGTCAGACTGTTAGCGCTGCGCTAACTAAACCCCAGCTCAATATGAGAGGTCAGACTGTTAGCGCTGCGCTAACTAAACCCCAGCTCAATATGAGAGGTCAGACTGTTAGCGCTGCGCTAACTAAACCCCTCTCCTTCCATGGAGTGGACACCCTGAACAGCACCTTTTTTCAAAAAGGCCTTAGCTCTCTAATTAATATTATAATAGTATAATTTATATAATTCCCCATGTAATTAAAATGTGAAGCCAGTGTACAGTAAGGGAAGTGTGGAGATTGTGGAGAAGTGGCTTTCTCAAATTTGTAAGCATTATCATTTCTGGAGGTAGCAAAGTGAACTGAAATAATTTGAAAGACTAAACCGCTAACAAGTTTGTGCTCTGAGGTGCGATCTGGTGAACAGCACGTGTGGTCTTATTTCACATGAACCACACAGTCACTTTATTAAACCCCTCATCATAATCCGCACAGCTTCATATGTACTGTACACATATAGATGTATATTCTAGTACATACTGATGCAGATCAGTACATATTCTAGTACATACTGATGCAGATCAGTACATATTCTAGTACATACTGATGCAGATCAGTACATATTCTAGTACATACTGATGCAGATCAGTACATATTCTAGTACATACTCTACATGAAGAATCATCCTGACAGGCAGAGAGGGACAGAAACATTGCACGGATATATTAGTGACACAAAAAGACCACCATACCGCCACAAATGCATAAGGCAAAAACTGCATTTGCTGGCAAGCTCCGTGCTCAATATACCTGGTCCTAAACGCACACATTAAAGGATCGCTAGAAAGATATAAAGACAGGTTAGAGCCCCGTACATGTGCGCATGTTCAACAGAACTGCTGTGAAAGTGGCTGTAATGGTTTTACAATAAAATGGTGACTTACATTGGGAAGCTGGGAGTCTGGTTTATGGTGACTTACATTGGGAAGCTGGGAGTCTGGTTTATGGTGACTTACATTGGGAAGCTGGGAGTCTGGTTTATGGTGACTTACATTGGGAAGCTCGGAGTCTGGTTTATGGTGACTTACATTGGGAAGCTGGGAGTCTGGTTTATGGTGACTTACATTGGGAAGCTGGGAGTCTGGTTTATGGTGACTTACATTGGGAAGCTGGGAGTCTGGTTTATGGTGACTTACATTGGGAAGCTGGGAGTCTGGTTTATGGTGACTTACATTGGGAAGCTGGGAGTCTGGTTTATGGTGACTTACATTGGGAAGCTGGGAGTCTGGTTTATGGTGACTTACATTGGGAAGCTGGGAGTCTGGTTTATGGTGACTTACATTGGGAAGCTGGGAGTCTGGTTTATGGTGACTTACATTGGGAAGCTGGGAGTCTGGTTTATGGTGACTTACATTGGGAAGCTCGGAGTCTGGTTTATGGTGACTTACATTGGGAAGCTCGGAGTCTGGTTTATGGTGACTTACATTGGGAAGCTCGGAGTCTGGTTTATGGTGACTTACATTGGGAAGCTCGGAGTCTGGTTTATGGTGACTTACATTGGGAAGCTCGGAGTCTGGTTTATGGTGACTTACATTGGGAAGCTGGGAGTCTGGTTTATGGTGACTTACATTGGGAAGCTCGGAGTCTGGTTTATGGTGACTTACATTGGGAAGCTGGGAGTCTGGTTTATGGTGACTTACATTGGGAAGCTGGGAGTCTGGTTTATGGTGACTTACATTGGGAAGCTCGGAGTCTGGTTTATGGTGACTTACATTGGGAAGCTGGGAGTCTGGTTTATGGTGACTTACATTGGGAAGCTCGGAGTCTGGTTTATGGTGACTTACATTGGGAAGCTCGGAGTCTGGTTTATGGTGAGCCAGAAGCTTGTAAGTGTTCAGATTGTTCTCAAAACTCCTAAAGCATAATGGGAAGAAAATAACATTATTTAAAATTGCAGACAACATCCATTACCTCATTATACTAAAATAATTATTCTAAATATTTAACTAGTTTGAACAGATTTTTTATATCCCTGGAAATATCCAAGAAAACATAATTGTAAACCCTTGACGTACCACTGTTGATAACACAGAAGCCTTACTGTAGATTGCACGTCATTCAGACGTTAAAACAACATTAAGATGTAAAAGAAATTGAAAGAAAATTAAATATAAACTGGTAATCATAAGGGTCGTTTCCGCAGCCTGGGTTCTGGTCAAAGCTCTATCACAAACGCTCACACTCGCGTATCACAAGCGCTCACACTCGCGTATCACAAACGCTCACACTCGCGTGTCACAAACGCTCACACTCGCGTATCACAAGCGTTCACACTCGCGTATCACAAACGCTCACACTCGCGTATCACAAGCGCTCACACTCACGTATCACAAACGCTCACACTCGCGTATCACAAACGCTCACACTCACACTCGCGTATCACAAGCGCTCACACTCACGTATCACAAGCGCTCACACTCGCGTATCACAAACGCTCACACTCACGCTCGCGTATCGAAAGCGCTCACAAACGTGTATCTTATATGATGTGAGTTCCCCCCCCCTGATTAGTTCCCTATCATGTTGCCATTGTTTTTGCGGGAGAGCAGGTTGTCATGGTAAACAGGGAAAGGGGACGGCTCATACAGTACCTCCCCCGCAGTTTCACGGCCTCCTCAAACTTCTTCTCATCCATGGCCTTCTGCACCTCCTGCGTCTGTTAGCAGAGCGGCGTTCTGTTAAACTTTGACCTCTCCACATGCCAATATTAGGGGTGAGTCAGAATATTAGATTATTCGATTATTAGAGTCCGGCCCGGTGCAGGCTACGTCTTCTTTCTATGACAAACCTCGAGCTGAAAAAATATCCGCGAAAATCGCTGGCATGCCATGGACACTAGATAACAGCAGTGTAATCCTTGCAAAGGGTAGGTGCATAAAGTACTGAAAACAGGGAAAACGGCCGTTATTTCGTTGTTTGCGGCTATCCTATTTCATGTGCTTTGGCGTGTTTTGATTATAGCCTAGGTGTGTGTTTATAGCACATTATAGCCTACTTGTATTTTGAAATATCGTTCTTTTTTTATTTCATATAAATATGTAATTTTCTTGATCTACGTGTTTTATATTATATAATTGTTACTTGTAAATTGTTGCCTGAATTGCCACAATTTCATTGTTAATAGGCCTACAATTGAATAAATAGCCTATTTAATACAGCCTAATGCATCTTGCGTGCATTTTATTTACGGTCTTTTCTTAAATCTGTAGTTTTTAATTTCAGACAAACATGAATACTGTAATTGTGACAGATACGTCTACCACTAGGGGTCCAACGTGGATCGGGTTAAAGAAATCTGTTAATCCAAGTTGGCTTTAGCGAATTTACCAAGACGAGAAGGGTGACAGCGGGAGGAGGGAGGAGGGTTAAGCCGACACAACCCGCAAGATGAAACCATGTGTTAAGCATTCACTATTTAAGATCAGAAAAATGAAGGCAAATTCATAGGCCTACAACAATATTGTTGCTTATTTGACGCCTTCTCCATTCAGAGTGACGTGCAGTCGCTTAACTTTTACCGCAAAAAAGGTGTACCCCAAACACACGCACACAGTTCGGCTGTTTTTTTCAGCCCGGGGCCAAACTGACTCCCCTCACAGAAAACAGAAGGGCGAATTCCTCTCGGCCACGCTAACAAGCTCTGGAGAACAGCCACTGTCACCACCGCCGAATGATTTAAAAAAAGCTTCTTTATCTGTAACAGAGAAAGGCTAGAGACCAGAGAGAGACGCCTGGCCGAGCTCCAGGACCTACCATCTGCACACACTCCATAAGGGGCAGGCGCACGGCCTGGTTTCCAGAGAGAGACACCACACACGCGGGCGTGTCCATAGAGGCCTCCAGCAGAGCCAGGACTGCCTCTACACCCATTCGACTGGCCTGGAACAGAGAAGACCACAGAAGGCACAGTTTGGATCATTTCCTTCTTACATTATTTTCTCATGTCATGGATGAAATTTGTATGAATTCACTCGTATCTTGGTTCTAGGTTAGTATATTTAGCTAGTGCTTCAGTATGAGGGGCCATTTAGGCCATAATTCATACTCACTCTCACATACATATATACTCACTTTCACATACGTATATACTCACTCTCATATACATATTCTCACTCTCACATACATATTCTCACTCTCACATACATATATACTCACTCTCACATGTGAGAATTCACTCGTATCTTGGTTCTAGGTTCGCATATTTAGCTAGTGCTTCAGTGATGAACCACCGTGCTACACAGTTTTGCATGTGTTCGCAACTCTAATGCTAATGCTTTAATGCTACATTCACGCTAAACAGTTAGCACCCTTTTGCAGCTGAGTTTGAGGTATGTTTTCCCCTGTTTGATTGGTGTGTGGAATTGTAAACAGAAGTAGTGAGTAACGTGTTTACATTACATTACAGGCATTTAGCAGACGCTCTTATCCAGAGCGACTTACACAACTTTTTATTTTATTTTTAACATTTTTACACACCATCTTTTATAGATCTATATATTATATATATTTATATATTTATTGAGCTGGATATATACTGAAGCAATTCAGGTTAAGTACCTTGTTCAAGGGTACAACTGCAGTGTCCTACCTGGGAATCGAACCTGCAACCTTTGTGTAACAAGCCTAGTTCCCTACCCACTGCACTACACTGTAAGAGTTGGTGTCACATCATTCATAATCAACATATCGGGAGCGCACTTTGTAAACTGGACGGTCAGTACTGCGCCATTTCAGTTTTGTAAACAGTTTATAACCCTCGGCTCATCCTGCAGAATTAACTGAGGCCTTATCTGTGACGGAGCCGGGCGGAGCCGGGCGGAGCCTGCGTCCCCTCACCAGAATCCTGTCGAAAGCGGACGGGGTCCCCCCTCTCTGGACGTGTCCCAGGATGGTCACACGTGTGTCGAATCCCAGACACCGCACGACCAGCTGTGAGAGAAGGTCAAGGTCACGGTCAGCGAGATTAAACTGGTTTCTGCTCCTCAAGTGCTTTGTAAATACCTCGGTATCAGATAACACAAAATATTTGAAGTTTAAAAAAGACGTTGTAAAAATCTAATCTAATCTAATAAGCATAATACATCTACTGTTACTGAGAGATGACTGGATCTCAAAGATCAAAAACATAAAAAAGTCTATTTGCACTGTGTGTGACAGGGCACTCTTTCTATGGGACATAATTCTACCAGAAATACCTGGGAAACGGCCTTATAGACAACAACAAACAGGAGATAATGGCATGCATGACACAGCTGAAAGACAGACATGCTCCAAGATTCAGAAAAGATGCAAAACAGACATGCTAAATTTCAGTCATGTTAAGATAAATAAACCCTTATGCTATGTTCTATGAAGAAACACAGACACTATACCAACCTGAGTAACAAATTCTCAACGATTTCTTCTGGGAACATAGTGAGAAAACACTATTTCACAGCACAGACAGGACCACACACACACACACACACACACACACACACACGCACACAGTGCAGCACCTGAGTGTGATTATAAAATGGGCTGAAAGGGGACAGAAGAATACTTGAATCACACTGTGCTATAGGCTTCAAGCACTGGTCTTATTAACCAGTTGTTCTGATACACAATGCGGAAAGGTCAATGAAATTCAATAAAACAATTAAGCCAATTAAACATCCTGGTTTATTGACCTTGTATGTCCACTTCCTGTATTTATTGTTTTTTTCATTGGTCAGGCAGAGGAGAGCTTTTAAAATGTCAAAGGACACGTCCATAAAAATGGCTGCTAATACAGGTGTGACAGGTAGAATCTGCCGTGATGAATGCAGAGTGACGTTACCATAGATATAGAACCATAGATTAGTTATTGATTATTGATTACCAATTATGACATCACAGTGGGTTAGAAAGAAAGACATGGCACTTTTCCCATAGGTTCCTACTATAGCTGGCTAGGAACTGTACCCAGGTAAGATGGCTGCCAAATTGTTCCATTTCAGAATACCAAATTACTATTACATCACATGATATGTCACATCTATAGTTCTGTATCTATGGATGTTACTCAGAAGATTGAGCTGGAATGTTCCAGAGATGCAGGGAAACACAGGGTGATATGTAGTGGGAAACACAGGGTGGTATGTAGCGGGAAACACAGGGTGGTATGTAGCGGGAAACACAGGGTAGTATGTAGCGGGAAACACAGGGCGGTATGTAGTGGGAAACACAGGGCGGTATGTCGTGGGAAACACAGGGTGGTATATAGTGGGAAACACAGGGTGGTATGTAGTGGGAAACACAGGGCGGTATGTAGTGGGAAACACAGGGCGGTATGTCGTGGGAAACACAGGGTGGTATGTAGTGGGAAACACAGGGTGGTATGTCATGGGAAACACAGGGTGGTATGTAGTGGGAAACACAGGGTGGTATGTAGCGGGTGGCAGTCAGGCGGGGAGCTGAAGCGTTGGGCCTGATGTACTCACGTCCTTAATTTGGTCTGTGGTAATCGCCTTGTTGTTTGAATCAATCGCCCCTTCAGCTACAATAATGATGTTCAGCCTTTTCTTTCCTGCTCGATTCTGCAAGGATGAGGGGAAAAAAACATGACCGGAAATAATTAAAGACGTTTTTCTGCATGAGGCTTTGAAAAAGCCAGCGCCCGTGTGCGAGAAGGCAGTCATAAAACCGCAGAAGCAAGCTCGTAGCTGGCACGTTGCGCACAAGGCTTTTATCTCATTAATCAGGTTCGGTGGTGAACAGTTTGGCATGACCGTGTGATTTAGGGTTTATTCAGAAAGCTGCTCGTCAAGTCTCACGACCGCTCCAGACCAACGGGCCCCGCATTGTGACGTCACCTTGAAGTGACCTTCAGGTTCTCACATCCTTGAGAAAACGAGGTTATAGCACATCTGAGAAAACTGGAGGTTATCGCACATCTGTGCCTCTCAAGAGCTCTTTCAGCCGCTATGATGATGTTCAGCCTGGACTCTGAACAGCGAGACACACACTGTCGTAAAGCCAGCGAGACACACACTGTCGTAAAGCCAGCGAGACACACACTGTCGTAAAGCCAGCGAGACACACACTGTCGTAAAGCCAGCGAGACACACACTGTCGTAAAGCCAGCGAGACACACACTGTCGTAAAGCCAGCGAGACGTACACTGTCGTAAAGCCAGCGAGACACACACTGTCGTAAAGCCAGCGAGACACACACTGTCGTAAAGCCAGCGAGACGCACACTGTCGTAAAGCCAGCGAGACGCACACTGTCGTAAAGCCAGCGAGACACACACTGTCGTAAAGCCAGCGAGACACACACTGTCGTAAAGCCAGCGAGACACACACTGTCGTAAAGCCAGCGAGACGTACACTGTCGTAAAGCCAGCGAGACGCACACTGTCGTAAAGCCAGCGAGACACACACAGCATTGCAGCATGGTATAAAACGTTCCCTGAGACCGTATTGACACAAAACATATACGATCACACAGTAAAATACCTTACTGCCTAATCAATAACCATACTGCCTAATCAATAACCCTACTGCCTAATCAATAACCCTACTGCCTAATCAATAACCCTACTGCTTAATCAATAACCCTACTGCCTAATCAATAACCCTACTGCCTAATCAATAACCCTACTGCCTAATCAATAACCCTACTGCCTAATCAATAACCCTACTGCCTAATCAATAACCCTACTGCTTAATCAATAACCCTACTGCCTAATCAATAACCTTACTGCCTAATCAATAACCCTACTGCCTAATCAATAACCCTACTGCTTAATCAATAACCCTACTGCCTAATCAATAACCCGACTGCCTAATCAATAACCCTACTGCCTAATCAATAACCCTACTGCCTAATTAATAACCATACTGCCTAATCAATAACCCTACTGCCTAATCAATAACACAAAGAGCAAATTAGTGTCCAATAATTTGTCCAGTATTTGGGTTTCGTAATCGAGCGACGGATCCGACTGGCACCGTTAATAGCAATTGAACACTGCAAGATAAACTTGTGTAGGTAAAGAGACATCAACACAATTGAAAGGAATTAAAAATGCATGAAAAGTTCATAAAGTATTCATAATTAAAGGAGATTAACAATAGTGTGGCGACTCTTTGGAGATATAACAGAGTAAGACTCTGTGTTTTCTGTGTGGCTGTCTGTACCTCAGACAGTGTGAGTGTGTGCAGTGTGTGTGTGTGTGTGTGTGTACTAAGGATGCAGCGGTATACCGCGGTATGAAAATGGATGGTTATCGTACCGTAGACATTTGCTTATCTAAGGTTTTGAATTCTATGGCTTTCCATGTTATTTTAGCACAAACACAACTCAGTGAAAATGAGACGGCTACTCTCATGCTGCGTGAGACATTACATTACATTATATTATAGGCATTATACTACACTGCCGCCCCCAGACGAGACGTTTCCTCCTCACTCAGCATTCAGTCATTCAGCACGTGAGTCGCACACACAACAGACGCGCGCTTATTGCTTTAAAAAGGTCCTGCATCCTTTATTCCTCCATTTATTTTTCTCAAAGGAGAGATATAGATATGCATACTTACATTTATTTAAGTTATGAAAAATATATTTTTCAAGTAAATAAAAAAAATTCTTTCAATATAAAGTACATATC
>CM040395.1:518143-630643 GCA_022702515.1 Ilyophis sp. 1 JC-2022 | reverse complement strand
ACAGGCCAAAGCACTCACCAGGGCTAGATACCTACAATATACACACAATTAGGACCCAATCTGCCCCACAGGCCAAAGCACTCACCAGGGCTAGATACCTACAATATACACACAATATACACACAATTAGGACCCAATCTGCCCCACAGGCCAAAGCACTCACCAGGGCTAGATACCTACAATATACACACAATTAGGACCCAATCTGCCCCACAGGCCAAAGCACTCACCAGGGCTAGATACCTACAATATACACACAATATACACACAATTAGGACCCAATCTGCCCCACAGGCCAAACCACTCACCAGGGCTAGATACCTACAATATACACACAATTAGGACCCAATCTGCCCCACAGGCCAAACCACTCACCAGGGCTAGATACCTACAATATACACACAATTAGGACCCAATCTGCCCCACAGGCCAAACCACTCACCAGGGCTAGATACCTACAATATACACACAATTAGGACCCAATCTGCCCCACAGGCCAAAGCACTCACCAGGGCTAGATACCTACAATATACACACAATATACACACAATTAGGACCCAATCTGCCCCACAGGCCAAACCACTCACCAGGGCTAGATACCTACAATATACACACAATTAGGACCCAATCTGCCCCACAGGCCAAAGCACTCACCAGGGCTAGATACCTACAATATACACACAATTAGGACCCAATCTGCCCCACAGGCCAAACCACTCACCAGGGCTAGATACCTACAATATACACACAATTAGGACCCAATCTGCCCCACAAGCCAAAGCACTCACCAGGGCTAGATACCTACAATATACACACAATTAGGACCCAATCTGCCCCTCAAGCCAAAGCACTCACCAGGGCTAGATACCTACAATATACACACAATTAGGACCCAATCTGCCCCACAAGCCAAACCACTCACCAGGGCTAGATACCTACAATATACACACAATATACACACGATACAATATACACACATATATACACACATGATACAATATACACACAATATACACACGATACAATATACACACATATATACACACATGATACAATATACACACATATATACACACATAATACAATATACACACATATATACACACATGATACAATATACACACATGATCACACACTCACACACACACACACACACATACACACATACACGCACACACACATAATCACACACACACACACACACACACATACACACACACATGATCACACACATACACACACACGCACACACATACACGCACACACACATAATCACACACACACACGCACACATAATCACACACACACACACATAATCACACACACATACACACATGATCACAATCCAGGTTTTAAATAGCACATGCACAGCACACGTCCTCTACATACCCACAATGCCTTCCCATGACCTCCAGCACAAATGTCCTCTGGTGGCTGAAAGATACGACAAACATGGTGTGAGCAAAACTACATACAGTACATTCTAATGTTCCTCAAAAATGTCAGACTGAACATTCTAATGTTCCTCAAAAACAGCAGACTGAACATTCTGATGTTCCTCACCCCTGGACTGCTTAGCACAGCATAAAGACGCACCTCTGTGCAGTGGTCATAATGGCGTCCACCACTTCAATGATTCTGTGCAGGGCGGAGTCTGTCCCAATCGTCATGTCCGTGCCGCAGAAGTCGTTGTCAATGGATCCCACCATGCCCACGATGTGCAGGGAGGAGTACGTCCCAGCCGCCTCCACGTCAATCAACCCTGTCCCAGTACACACACACAAACCCTTGTGTTTGTGTCTCAGTGCACAAACCCAAACACACACACACACAAACCCTTTCCGAAATCGCACTGCCTGGAATGGGCCACTAACGGCTTCTATTTATTTCACAATCATGTGCTTATCAATCTTTAAGAAAGGGTGGTGTTCTAAAAAGCATAGCATTACTATATGTACACACATATGTATTACTATGAACTGTGGGAGCCTGACAGCCTATCCCAGTAGCCTCTTTAGTCTGTGTATCCCATGATGCTCTCTGCTCTGTGTATCCCATGATGCTCTCTGCTCTGTGTATCCCATGATGCTCTCTGCTCTCTGCATCCCATAATGCTCTATTCTCTGGGTATCCCATGATGCTCTCTGGCCTGGGTATCCCATAATGCTCTCTGCTCTGTGCATCCCATGATGCTCTCTGCTCTGGGTATCCCATAATGCTCTCTGCTCTGTGCATCCCATGATGCTCTCTGGCCTGGGTATCCCATAATGCTCTCTGCTCTGTGCATCCCATGATGCTCTCTGGCCTGGGTATCCCATAATGCTCTCTGCTCTGTGCATCCCATGATGCTCTCTGGCCTGGGTATCCCATGATGCTCTCTGGCCTGGGTATCCCATAATGCTCCCTGCTCTAGGTATCCCATGATGCTCTCTGGCCTGGATATCCCATAATGCTTTCTGCTCTGTGCATCCCATGATGCTCTCTGGCCTGGGTATCCCATGATGCTCCCTGTTCTCTTACCCTGCTGGATGAGCTCCTCCAGCAGTCCGCTCCATTCCTCCCTGAAGAGATTGGCTCCTGTCAGGCTGCCATCTCCTCCAATCACACACAGGTTGGTGATTCCCCGTTTCACAAGGTTACAGGCCGCCTTCAGACGCCCCTCCCGCGACCGGAACTCCTTACAGCGGGCGCTGCCAATCACCGTGCCACCCTGCCCAAAAAATCTGCTTTTACCTGCTTAAAAAATCTTCTTTCACCTGCTTAAAAAAATCAGCTTTCACCTGCCCTAAACCTCCTCTCCTCTGCTTTTGATTCTGTAATTATATTCTTTAATTATTTATATTACTGAATATTTTTTTCCACACCAACATCACTGATATGAAAAAATGACGAAAGCCCTCAGGCAAAGGAAATGGTGCGTGGTCAAAAAATGACGTTTAAACAATTATACACATGGACCGCACTCCTTATTTATTATTCAAACAAACAAACGCGAACATTTCGGCCTCAGCCTTCGTCAGCGCATACATCCCTGATATGACCATTATCAGTTACATTACACCCTACATGTTCTGATATGATTCTTACTGTACCTGGAACATCAATAACAGGACTATGGAATACCTGTGATATTTTTATATCTGTCTGTCTGTCTGTCTGTCTGTCTTGTTTAGGTTCCCATGGCTCTGTTCTTACCATTTGCAGCATGCTGGAGACACTTTCCCATGTCGCCTCCTCGATGCTATCACCACCATCCACCATACCCTGGTACCCCTGCAGGAGAGCCAACCACACATTACACATGTGCACTGACTGCTTTTTAACTAACATGCACACTGACTGCTTTTCAACTAACATGCACACTGTCTGCTTTTTAACTACCATGCACACTGACTGCTTTTTAACATGCACACTGACTGCTTTTTAACTAACATGCACACTGACTGCTTTTTAACTAACATGCACACTGACTGCTTTTTAACATGCACACTGACTGCTTTTTAACTAACATGCACACTGACTGCTTTTTAACTACCATGCACACTGACTGCTTTTTAACTACCATGCACACTGACTGCTTTTTAACATGCACACTGACTGCTTTTTAACATGCACACTGACTGCTTTTTAACTAACATGCACACTGACTGCTTTTTAACTAACATGCACACTGACTGCTTTTTAACTAACATGCACACTGACTGCTTTTTAACTTACATGCACATTGACTGCTTTTTAACTAACATGCACATTGACTGCTTTTTAACTAACATGCACACTGACTGCTTTTTAACTAACATGCACACTGACTGCTTTTTAACTAACATGCACACTGACTGCTTTTTAACTAACATGCACACTGACTGCTTTTTAACATGCACACTGACTGCTTTTTACCTAACATGCACACTGACTGCTTTTTAACTAACATGCACACTGACTGCTTTTTAACTAACATGCACACTGACTGCTTTTTATCCGTTACACCTGAAATGTATCACATCTTTAGCTGTATCTTTGTGTGTTCTTATTGGAAATCAACAGTTATTATATTTATAATTCAACCAATATTTTTTATCACTGTTTTATTCCACTTTGGGTGTGTATAGTATGATAGGTGTGCTTTCTGGAGTGCAGTCAGGTCCAGACTCCAATTTAATCCTCCAGAAAGCCCTTTACCGGAAGACGTTTACAGGAAGAGAAGACGCGGTCAATCTCATAACAAAGGAGCAGAACAGCTCTAAATGTACGGTCCTGCGTTGGTGCAGAGCCAGGCTTGGATCAGCTCCAGCCATTATCCACACAAGATCGTCCCTTTATCCATTAGAGGCAGTATCAACAGGAAATTGCATGTCTTGTGTCTGAGAATGAAAATATCTGTTAAACCTCCAAACCTTAAAACAGAGGTATCAACAGGGAGGGCTGAGTCTGCAGGTTTCTCATCTCTTTTTAATGAGCAAACAAGCTATGTGGCCATTTAACAATTAAATTACGTACTTAAGTGCTGAAACGCACAAGATCTGCTCTGTGTCTCTCACACCACCCTGCTGAAGTGCTTCTATGAATAGGTGTTCCCTCTCGCTTGGAATCAAAGATTGATTGGCACAAGTGTCCTCTTTTCAGAACAAATATACAGATCACCTGAAGCTGACCAGAGCAAAAGAGGACGCGCCGTTACTGTGAGAGCCGAAGAGGACGCTCCGTTACTGTGAGTGAGAGCTGAAGAGGACGCTCCGTTACTGTGAGTGAGAGCCGAAGAGGACGCTCCGTTACTGTGAGTGAGAGCTGAAGAGGACGCTCCGTTACTGTGAGTGAGAGCCGAAGAGGACGCTCC
This sequence comes from Ilyophis sp. 1 JC-2022, assembly GCA_022702515.1. Classification (NCBI taxonomy): domain Eukaryota; kingdom Metazoa; phylum Chordata; class Actinopteri; order Anguilliformes; family Synaphobranchidae; genus Ilyophis; species Ilyophis sp. 1 JC-2022. The sequence continues at coordinate 625,809 of CM040395.1, read as the reverse complement.
GTTACTGTGAGTGAGAGCTGAAGAGGACGCTCCGTTACTGTGAGTGAGAGCCGAAGAGGACGCTCCGTTACTGTGAGTGAGAGCTGAAGAGGACGCTCCGTTACTGTGAGTGAGAGCCGAAGAGGACGCTCCGTTACTGTGAGTGAGAGCTGAAGAGGACGCTCCGTTACTGTGAGTGAGAGCCGAAGAGGACGCTCCGTTACTGTGAGTGAGAGCTGAAGAGGACGCGGCGTTACTGTGAGTGAGAGCTGAAGAGGACGCGGCGTTACTGTGAGTGAGAGCTGAAGAGGACGCTCCGTTACTGTGAGTGAGAGCTGAAGAGGACGCGGCGTTACTGTGAGTGAGAGCTGAAGAGGACGCTCCGTTACTGTGAGAGAGCTGAAGAGGACGCTCCATTACTGTGAGTGAGAGCTGAAGAGGACGCAACGTTACTGTGAGTGAGAGCCAAAGAGGATGCTCCGTTACTGTGAGTGAGAGCCAAAGAGGACGCTCCGTTACTGTGAGTGAGAGCTGAAGAGGACGCGCCATTACTGTGAGTGCTATTCAATTTTATAAATTTGTGTCTGAAGCTCACCTCATGGATGAAGTAGACTTTGGCCCCGACGTAGATTCCCATACGAACCACGGCCCTCACAGCAGCATTCATCCCTGCAAATGGTAAACACAGAGATTTCCTATAAAAACAGACACAGAGATTTCCTATAAAAACAGACACAGAGATTTCCTATAAAAACAGACACAGAGATTTCCTATAAAAACAGACACAGAGATTTCCTATAAAAACAGACACAGAGATTTCCTATAAAAACAGACACAGAGATTTCCTATAAAAACAGACACAGAGATTTCCTATAAAAACAGAGTACACTGATCAGTCCACCAACTAGCGCCTAGCACACCATTCACCACACGCTTGTGCAAACAGCACCTAGCACACCATTCACCACACGCTTGTGCAAACAGCACCTAGCACACCATTCACCACACGCTTGTGCAAACAGCACCTAGCACACCATTGGCCACACGCTTGTGCAAACAGCACCTAGCACACCATTCACCACGTGCTTGTGCAAACAGCACCTAGCACACCATCACCACACGCTTGTGCAAACAGCACCTAGCACACCATTCACCACACGCTTGTGCAAACAGCACCTAGCACACCATTGGCCACACGCTTGTGCAAACAGCACCTAGCACACCATTCACCACGTGCTTGTGCAAACAGCACCTAGCACACCATTCACCACACGCTTGTGCAAACAGCACCTAGCACACCATTCGCCACACGCTTGTGCAAACAGCACATAGCACACCATTTGTGCACCATCACTACACTCCCGATTTTGAGCTGTGAAGAGAAGATGGAGGCTACTGAGCTGGGGTAGCAGACTCTCAGATGGGGGGTGTTTAAGTTAACAGTCACCATACTCCTGGTACATGGCTGCTTGCTTATTTCTTTGTTCTGAATAATGTACAGCATACAGGCTGCTACCACGTTCTGCCCTCCTCACCATTTACAAAACTCTATTTGAACCACACCTCAACTATTGTAACTATTGTAACATTATCTGGAGCAACACCTACCCAAGCCACCTTACAAAACTCGAAATTCTCCAAAAAAAAAATATTCGTGCCATCTCATGGTCACGAGCTAATTCACCTACCCGTCATTTGTTCGCCCTATATGGCATTCTGCGGCTTAAAGAACTCAACTACTTCCACAATGCCTGCACGATGTATAAGGTGGTCTCAGGTTTAAATAATAAACTCTGTGAGCTCATCCCGGTCTTCAGTCCCCTCTACACCCACGACACCAGAAACAAACATCTTATTTCTGGTAAAAAACGGAAACTGGTTTGCACTAGAATGAGTGTGGTGTATCAAGGACCGCGGATCTGGAACGAGCTAAACACTAGTCTTAAAATATCACGGTCCATCTCTATTTTCAAACATCATTTAAAAGAAAAACTATGTAGCTCATATCAATAATTATAATTATACATATATGCTAATTCTGGGATTTTATTGTTGTCTATATGTAGGTGTCTGTATTGCTATTGTATGTATATGAATGTGTCTGTATTTTTTATTGTTTGTATATGTATGTATCTGTATTTTTACCATATGAAATGTTATGTTGAATGTCCCATGGCTCCCTACAATAAGCTTTTCATAGCTTCCCAGGGAGACCAGTTCACATTCCCACATTGGATATAAGCAAGCATGTAATGTAGCTTACATTGTACAAACGTGAATGTGAATGTGAATAAAGAATAAAGAAAGAGGTGGTCAGTGGAGTGACACTAGAAGAGAGTAGTCCATTTATTTGTTTCAGTTTCAAGAACTGTCAGAGACCCTTGAGTAGTTCCACATCTAGTAGCGCTCAACGTGACATTAGTACTGGAATGAGACAAAGAGATTTCCTATAAAAACAGACACAGAGATTTCCTATAAAAACAGAGTACACTGATCAGTCCACCAACTAGCGCCTAGCACACCATTCACCACACGCTTGTGCAAACAGCACCTAGCACACCATTCACCACACGCTTGTGCAAACAGCACCTAGCACACCATTCACCACACGCTTGTGCAAACAGCACCTAGCACACCATTCACCACACGCTTGTGCAAACAGCACCTAGCACACCATTGGCCACACGCTTGTGCAAACAGCACCTAGCACACCATTCACCACGTGCTTGTGCAAACAGCACCTAGCACACCATCACCACACGCTTGTGCAAACAGCACCTAGCACACCATTCATCACACGCTTGTGCAAACAGCACCTAGCACACCATTCACCACACGCTTGTGCAAACAGCACATAGCACACCATTTGTGCACCATCACTACACTCCCGATTTTGAGCTGTGAAGAGAAGATGGAGGCTACTGAGCTGGGGTAGCAGACTCTCAGATGGGGGGTGTTTAAGTTAACAGTCATGGCTGTACATGGCTGCTTGCTTATTTCTTTGTTCTGAATAATGTACAGCATACAGGCTGTTGAGGTGGTCAGTGGAGTGACACTAGAAGAGAGTAGTCCATTTATTTGTTTCAGTTTCAAGAACTGTCAGAGACCCTTGAGTAGTTCCACATCTAGTAGCGCTCAACGTGACATTAGTACTGGAATGAGACAAAGGTCTCATGGTTCAAAGGTTCAAACCGTAGTTCCAAAATGTTACACTGAGCCACTTTTAATTCAGTCAGAATATGAGTAGCAGCCAAGCTTGGACACAGACAGGCTGTTCTCTCAGCATTCCCCTGTACAGCTCCTGACCGACCCCCCCCCGCCCCCCCCACCTGCTGACTCCTCGTCCCACAGAGCACATGGCTCCCGGATGGCCAGCATTTCAAAGAATGTGGGAGACATCACGCCTCAGCCCCAGAATGTCAAAGTCACTGCATGCCGCTCTCCAGCACAGTCAGAGCGCGCCGCTCTTCTGCACAAACTGTTTCCTCCGCAGTTCTAGCGAAAAGGAATCCACCCCCCCCCCCCCCCAGCAGTACCTACCAGCACTGCAGAAATAAATAATGGCAGCTCTGGTTTCAGACGGCTCACCAAGTTTACAAACAGTCAGGAGCTATCTGGTGCCATAATGCCGTTGCTAGGATACCAAACGAGATAATTTACCCAGAGCCCAGTATATATTAAAACGGGTTAAGAAACAGTGCTGTGGTATAACCAGCTGAATACTACCATCTTAAGTCTACCTCCCACACAGCACACAAATATATAAAAATATTTAGAAAATAGGTCATTCTCTTTCTGTAACGGGTGATATTAACAGACAGCAGAAAACTTAAGTTTAGTGATTTTTCTTAAGTTTAGTGATTTTTCTTAAGTTTAGTGATTTTTCTTAAGTTTAGTGATTTTTCTTAAGTTTAGTGATTTTTCTTAGAGTAATTTTCTTTGATTGCAGTTATTTTATTTTGACACGTGAATTAGTGAGTCATGGAATTGATCTAATTAAATTAATCGATTTCTTACAATGAAAGACGTTTCAACCAAACTACACTTGTAATATATAACTCCTCCTCAACAGACTATAATCCAAACTGAGAATAACCAAATGCCTTTTTAAAGAAGCAGAATTCACAAATCAATTTTTTGTATATTCAGTATACTATACATTATTTACATATAATTTATGTGCAAATATACATATTTTGTATACATGTGTGTGTTACAGTGCAGAGGAGGCCTAGGTTGGGTATATAAGAAATATTTTAATTCCAATTTAAAACTGTCATAACCGCAAGTTCTGAGGCAGCAAAAAGGCTCTAGATTCATGTGCAAGTCACTGGGCAGTACATGCATGTCCTGGTTATTAGAGATCTGTGCTTGCTGTGAGGATACACAGGCATAGTTCCCACGGCAGTTTGAGCAGTGGAGCAGAATTACATTGACACAATTTGGCCGATAGCCAAAACTCTAGGCGCAAGCAAAACGCGCCCATTAAAGCATTAAAGCTCTCGTTACAGGGAAAAACGCAATAGGTGCAGCTAAAAGAAGTATGTAGAAGTAAGTAGAAGTATGTAAGTCGCTCTGGATAAGAGCGTCTGCTAAATGCCTATAATGTAATGTAATGTAAAAAGACAGACACAAAGGCTTTGGCCTGCTGAACAACTCCACAACTCACTGTGGAAAAACAGTGATTCTTCTCAACAACAAAAAAATATATATATCAAACATTGGGGCCGCACTGACCAGCAAACCACAGGTGCTTAATTCTGTTTTGTGTGTATGTGTGCCTATAGTTATGAGGAAATTTGTACTTTAATGAACTCCTGGCACGTTTCTTATTCTCACAGCAAACTTTCCCCACTCCGCTCCACTCACACATGTTGCTATCAACACACAGAGAAGCGTGTAACCTTGAAATGTCATTCTCAATGTCGTGCTCAATGCTTTTAGTTCCTTCAGTTCTGTTGGGAAAAAAAGCAACACATACATTCCTGACCCAGTGGACCTGAACCCTCATTCATCCAAAATCAGTCTAGGGAACAACTATTAATATTGTAATAATAATACTATTAACGTTTATATTATTATTATTGTTGTTGTTGCATAACATTACAAAATTATTTTATTTTTGCATAACATTACAGAATTATTTTGTTGTTGCATAACGTTAAATAATTATTTTGAGTTCGTGTAAAACTCCACCTTCATGTCACATTACAACAATCTGAAACACAGCTGTGTTTTTTATTTTTATAAAAGCGTATCTTGTCGTACAACATCGTGTTCAAATCTCACATTAGTAGAGTGTAGGCCTACCTCTTAGAAACTGGTTAAATTGAGCAGTCTTCCTATTCTAGTCACGCTCCTTTTAATGTTGCGGGATTTACACGTCAGTGACGCATTGTGGAAGTCCCTGCAATGACTACTAGCAGCCCCTCACGTAGACACGTCTCGGTCCTCAACCTCAAGTCGTTCGGCGTATAGCCTAGCTACTCCATTGAGCGCATCTTAATGCGCAATACAAATGTAGCATTCTACACAGTGCTTGGGATTATTATAAACAGCATAATGGGCTATAATAACAAGGATGGGGCGAAATAACCTGTTTCAGCTATTTCGCGTTATGATGGCAATGTCTTGCAAGCCACTGCTGACTTCCTGTTTGGGAAAATAAAAGTTGTAGCCGAGGCTACATCATTAACGAAGACACTATTTAATTCTAGGAATTATTGACTATATAGCACGACAACTCGTCAAGCAAATGTCAGGCGCATCTCGCTATGGGCACCTCCCTCGCGAGCCTTATCGATCTATGGAAATGCCACGCGCTTCTCTGAGGCTGGGCTCTGGCTACCTAACGTTACGTGATCACACTGCAGTGCAATGTTCATCTAAAGTGCATATTTTCGCTATATATATAAGTGCATATTTCGCTGTGATAACTCCAGGCTACTTCAAAGTCGCCTATACTGAAAAAATAAGATAGCGGTAGCAATTATGGGACATTATGGTAGTTGTTACTCATTTTGGGTGGAAATATTAGCTACTTTAATTGCTCTATAACCTGTGGATATAATTTAATAGTTCGCTAGTATGCTACTCCTAGGCTATACAGCACACTTGTTGCGCGCATATCAATTTCTTACTTAACACGTTACCAAATGGATATAGGCTACATCCGTGACAATCTTTCGTCTTGACACATCCAGTAATACAATATAAGAGAAACGAACCCTACGTCAGTTACAGTACCTTGAGCATCTCCTCCGCTGGTCAGAACAGCGATGGATTTCCCCGCACCGCTGAGATTCTCAAAGAATTTCTTGTCAGATTGCGGCATTTTCCCGGTTTGTAATTAAAAAACAGAAATGGCTGTATATTTAGATCTGTCTAATTCACTGTAGGTTATAAACAATTACAGGAAAAGTGCCGCTATCAGCAATGGTGAAGTTCAATTGTAGCGGCGACCGGCCCCTCTCTCGTTTCCGTTCACCGCCCAGCACCGTTGCACAAAGCAGAAGTATACGATAGGTACAGCCAACTAAGCATCGTAATGATAAATGGACGGTTTCGTTATCCAATAGCTTCTCGGATCACGTCTCCTCGCAGCTACTTTGACCAATTAAAGTCAGTAAGGCGAGGCGTAGGGTGTGGAAACGGCAAGCAAAACGTCATATTTCATAACTATTAATAATTAAATTAAAGACGTCAAAATTCCGTGGCACAGTCGCGCTGTAAAACCATTGAAATATTGACCTCAGAAAACGTGCCTCATGTCTCGTAGACCTATATTGTCACAGATACTTTTAAGTGTATTACAGGTTTACTTTTACTCAAAACCGAGATTATGTCTAGCCTATCCCTTCTGTACGTGCAGGATGGTTAGTAGCCAATCTAGAAGCGGTTTTAGGATTTGAACGGTACATGTATTGTAAGGTATCTGCACGTACAGTTGACTTGCCATGATTTCTGAGATGGGGGGGGGCGACTATTTTAAAAATGTGTGTGTGGGCTTTGGACCTGGGCTTTGGACCACAGCCCTGGCCAATCAGAACCACAGCCCTGGGCTTTGGACCACAGCCCTGGCCAATCAGAACCACAGCCCTGGGCTTTGGACCACAGCAGACGGTGTGTACTTGGGTTTATCCCTCACAGAACTACCTGTCCAAGACATTCAAAAGCAACTTAGCATTCGATTAAACTGCCGTACTGTCTTCACCACAGTACGGCATTACAACAGGAACAGCTGAAGTTTATTTCACTGATAAAGAGTAGCTGTTCCAGTTGTTACGGTCTAGGCTCGGGAGGATTAAAGCTGAGGTTTAATTTCCTGCTAAGTTGTTAGCAACTGACACTAGGATGTTCAGAGCGCAGGGACTGGGGCCACTACTCGCAAAAATAGACCAAATGGTCACTTAATAACCAATCTCACTACAAACAGGCAAGCAGATAAAACTCTCTGTGAAGCTCTTTAAATGGGAAAAAGTACATTGTAAAAGACTCATATCTGAACACAGTAAGAGAAATGTAATTAGTAGGCGTTTAGGAATGGTGGGTTTAAAAAAAAAACTTAAAATAAATTCTAAGTTAGTGTTCCGGAACTCCATTACTTGATTGTGACATCAGCATTAAAATGTTCAGTTAAGAATGTTCTCATCACATATTTGTGATCTTACACTTTTTGTCTTAGATTATTATAATTGTACTTTACATACATGCTGCATGCTATTTTATATAGCTACAGGTGTGGATATACGTTACATACATACTGCATGCTGCATACTATTTTATATAACTACAGGTGTGGATATACTTTCCAAACATGCTGCATGCTATTTTATATAGCTACAGGTGTGGATATACTTTCCAAACATGCTGCATGCTATTTTATATAGCTACAGGTGTGGATATACTTTACATACATGCTGCATGCTATTTTATATAGCTACAGGTGTGGATATACTTTACATACATGCTGCATGCTATTTTATATAGCTACAGGTGTGGATATACTTTACATACATACTGCATGCTATTTTATATAGCTACAGGTGTGGATATACTTTACATACATACTGCATACTATTTCAGGTGTGGATATACTTTACATACATACTGCATACTATTTTATATAGCTACAGGTGTGGATATACTTTACATACATACTGAATACTATTTTATATAGCTACAGGTGTGGATATACTTTACATACATGCTGCATGCTATTTTATATAGCTACAGGTGTGGATATACTTTACATACATACTGCATACTATTTTATATAGCTACAGGTGTGGATATACTTTACATACATACTGCATACTATTTTATATAGCTACAGGTGTGGATATACTTTACATACATACTGCATGCTATTTTATATAGCTACAGGTGTGGATATACTTTACATACATACTGCATACTATTTTATATAGCTACAGGTGTGGATATACTTTACATACTGCATACTATTTTATATAGCTACAGGTGTGGATATACTTTACTTCCATACTGCATACTATTTTATATAGCTACAGGTGTGGATATACTTTACTTCCATACTGCATACTATTTTTTATGCTATTTGTAACCGTTTGTCTGCAATGTTTGTTAAACAGATAAATGATGCCACTACCATCCACCTTCATTCTTATTTGCTAAATCAGCTTTCTCTAGTTCTTTTGTTAAAACATTAGGCTAAAATAGCACAGGGTGACATCTATTGTCAAATTAGCGGTACTACAACAGAGAAGGCCAAACAAATGAACGAGAGCAGGGTTTCCATGTGTTGTCTTTTTAACTGTACTGATTGCATAACGGACTCTATTAATGAGTTAATGAGAGCCACAGGTCAGGAGTAACAAAGGACTGGTAAAATCAGAGTAAAAATGAGTTTCTGACGCTAGACTGTGCCTGAGGCAGGAAGTGGCTTTTCCCTGCAGTACAAGATAAGAACGATCTCATATCTCATATAGAGCTGCCATGTTTTGGGTAGGGGGTGTGGGGGGTTGTTGGAAGGACATGGGCCAGATGTGGGCCTTGTTGCGTTATGGTCTGGCCCCAAATGTTAGTCTACACCACATGAGTGTTCAACAAAGATGCCGTATTACAGCAGGTCAGTTTACAGCAGGTAATTTCATGTTTGCAAAAATCCACCAAGACTTTACAGCTGAATACTTATTCATAAATGCGTGTCTGTCTGTGTGTGCATGTATACATGCGTGTGTGTCTGTGTGTGCATGCATGCATGTGTGTGTGTCTGTGTGTGCATGCATGCATGCATGTGTGTCTGTGTGTGCATGCATGCGTGTGTGCGTGTGTGTGTGTGCATGCATGCATGCATGTGTATATATGTGTGTGTGTGTGTGCACGCACAGGGATGCAAGTGCATATGTCTGCAAAATGACAAATACAAACATAACAGCAAAAATAGCTCATGTTTTCTGATCACTGACAAAATATCTAATACATATTGAAATATAAATGACCAGCTTGCATCCTTGTGCTCAGAAATCACAAGAATAGGTTTGCAGATTGGAGAGTTGATAAATGGCGCCCTCTTGTGGTTAACTGCTAGAGTTGATAAATGGCGCCCTCTTGTGGTTAACTGCTAGAGTTGATAAATGGCACCCTCTTGTGGTTAACTGCGAGAGTTCATAAATGGCGCCCTCTTGTGGTTAACTACTAGAGTAGATAAATGGCGCCCTCTTGTGGTTAACTGCGAGCGTAGATAAATGGCACCCTCTAGTGGTTAACTGCTAGAGTTGATGAATGGCGCCCTCTTGTAGTTAACTGCCAGAGTTGATGAATGGCGCCCTCTTGTGGTTAACTGCTAGAGTTGATAAATGGCGCCCTCTTGTGGTTAACTACTAGAGTAGATAAATGGCGCCCTCTTGTGGTTAACTGCTAGAGTTGATAAATGGCGCCCTCTTGTGGTTAACTGCTAGAGTTAATAAATGGCGCCCTCTTGTGGTTAACTGCTAGAGTAGATAAATGGTGCCCTCTTGTGGTTAACTGCTAGAGTTGATAAATGGCGCCCTCTTGTGGTTAACTGCTAGAGTAGATAAATGGCGCCCTCTTGTGGTTAACTGCTAGAGTTGATAAATGGCGCCCTCTTGTGGTTAACTGCTAGAGTAGATAAATGGCGCCCTCTTGTGGTTAACTGCTAGAGTTGATAAATGGCGCCATTTATATGTTTAAGTCTGTTTTTCATCATATAATTTTTCACACTCTAACCTCCCTAACTACCCTACTAATCTCTATACGAAGGATTATTTTTCTGTTGAATATTGAATAGCTTTTGTGTTGACGCGCTCTTTGGCATGCGGTTGTTAATGACATTACAATGTTGTTTCTCTATATTTTTCATATTTTGTAAAGCTTTAGTAAAATGTTTGTGTGACAGAAGAGTTTGTCATATTAGGCTACTGTCACCCCCTACTGTTCTCAGGCTCGAACATTGGTAGTGTTTTTACTGCACTTGAGTTATTTTATGACGAGAATGGTATTAATTAAATATCAATTAAACGATTGATTCATCCATTGATCAGTCAATAACTAAATCAATAAATTAATTAATTAATCAATCAATTCAACATTCAAGAAATGAATAATTGCATCACTCAGATAGTAATAATAAATAGTCAATCACTAAAATATTATTTAATTTATCTCCCCTCACAATGGAATTGTTACAGTGTGACTAGTATTTAAAAATGTTGAATTATTCTTTCTTTTTTTTGGACAAATTTATTGTACCTGCAATCATAAATTCGCTCCACCTGTTTCAGAAATTGTTTCTTTATTTCTTTATTCTGAAATAAACTGCAAGAAATAAATTGTCAGGATAGTGCCCAGAAAAATTATTGGCAACCCTGGAACATATGAGCAAAAAAAACTATTAAACATCATTTATCAGCACGACCTTACGGTCAAAATATGGGAAAATTCTAAACTTTAAATTAGGTTAAATTATTCAAAAGAAAAAATGATTGGCAATGCTTAAAATAGTTACAAACAAAACCTAAGTATATTCGTATTTGCTCACCCTGTATGACCCTCCCACACACATTTGGGGGGACACCCGTATGTCTGACAAGAAACAGCACCTCGTTGCCACCTCATCCACCAGATACGATTCATCAAGTACCTGTGTGTGTTCAACCAGAAAATAGTTTGACACTAAATGATGAAACTGTCACTACTCACAAACCATGCACTGTGTATAGAGTGTATAAGTGACCATAGCCATGCACTGTGTATAGAGTGTACAAGTGACCATAGCCATGCACTGTGTCTAGAGCAGGGGTAGGCAACCCTGGTCCTAGAGAGCCGCAGGGTCTGCTGGTTTTTGTTGTTACTCGCCATTTAATTGATCAATTAAAGCAGTTAATTACACAGTTAACTCACCTCACCTGGTTTCTTTGGTCAAAGTAGTTGCTGTATTTAAGGTGAAAACAAAAACCAGCAGACCCTGCGGCTCTCCAGGACCAGGGTTGCCTACCCCTGGTCTAGAGTGTATAAGTGACCATAGCCATGCACTGTGTCTAGAGTGTACAAGTGATCATAGCCATGCACCATGTATAGAGTGTACAAGTGATCATAGCCATGCACTGTGTATAGAGTGTACAAGTGATCATAGCCATGCACCATGTATAGAGTGTACAAGTGATCATAGCCATGCACTGTGTATAGAGTGTACAAGTGATCATAGCCATGCACCATGTATAGAGTGTACAAGTGATCATAGCCATGCACTGTGTATAGAGTGTACAAGTGATCATAGCCATGCACCATGTATAGAGTGTACAAGTGATCATAGCCATGCACTGTGTATAGAGTGTACAAGTGATCATAGCTATGCACCATGTATAGAGTGTACAAGTGACCATAGCCATGCACTGTGTATAGAGTGTATAAGTGACCATAGCCATGCACCATGTATAGAGTGTACAAGTGACCATAGCCATGCACTGTGTATAGAGTGTATAAGTGATCATAGCCATGCACCATGTATAGAGTGTATAAGTGACCATAGCCATACTCTGTGTATAGAGTGTACAAGTGATCATAGCCATGCACCATGTATAGAGTGTACAAGTGATCATACCCATGCACTGTGTATAGAGTGTACAAGTGATCATAGCCATGCACTGTGTATAGAGTGTACAAGTGACCATAGCCATGCACCATGTATAGAGTGTATAAGTGATCATAGCCATGCACTGTGTATAGAGTGTATAAGTGATCATAGCCATGCACTGTGTATAGAGTGTATAAGTGACCATAGCCATGCACTGTGTATAGAGTGTATACGTGATCATAGCCATGCACTGTGTATAGAGTGTATAAGTGACCATAGCCATGCACTGTGTATAGAGTGTATAAGTGATCATAGCCATGCACTGTGTATAGAGTGTATAAGTGACCATACCCATGCACTGTGTATAGAGTGTATAAGTGATCATAGCCATGCACTGTGTATAGAGTGTATAAGTGATCATAGCCATGCACTGTGTATAGAGTGTATAAGTGAACATAGCCATGCACCATGTATAGAGTGTACAAGTGATCATAGCCATGCACTGTGTATAGAGTGTATAAGTGATCATAGCCATGCACTGTGTATAGAGTGTATAAGTGATCATAGCCATGCACTGTGTATAGAGTGTATACGTGATCATAGCCATGCACTGTGTATAGAGTGTATAAGTGATCATAGCCATGCACTGTGCATAGAGTGTATAAGTGATCATAGCCATGCACTGTGTATAGAGTGTATAAGTGATCATAGCCATGCACTGTGTATAGAGTGTATACGTGATCATAGCCATGCACTGTGTATAGAGTGTATACGTGATCATAGCCATGCACTGTGTATAGAGTGTATAAGTGATCATAGCCATGCACTGTGTATAGAGTGTATAAGTGATCATAGCCATGCACTGTGTATAGAGTGTATACGTGATCATAGCCATGCACTGTGTATAGAGTGTATAAGTGATCATAGCCATGCACTGTGCATAGAGTGTATAAGTGATCATAGCCATGCACTGTGTATAGAGTGTATAAGTGATCATAGCCATGCACTGTGTATAGAGTGTATACGTGATCATAGCCATGCACTGTGTATAGAGTGTATAAGTGATCATAGCCATGCACTGTGTATAGAGTGTATAAGTGATCATAGCCATGCACTGTGTATAGAGTGTATAAGTGATCATAGCCATGCACTGTGTATAGAGTGTATAAGTGATCATAGCCATGCACTGTGTATAGAGTGTATAAGTGATCATAGCCATGCACTGTGTATAGAGTGTGTGTGTAAGTCCGGCATCAGTTGGTGCAGCGACAGAGCAGCAGGAGACAAGACTTCAGTTCCCCCAGGTTTATTTACAGATGTCGTGCAAGCAAACCCAGAACCAGTGCAGAATATGTACAGGTGAACTAGGACTGACACTACAAAAATATTTACAACAAGAACTACAAACGGGAAAAAACAAACAAAAAAAACAGCACATGGAAGCTATGCCTATTCGGCCCTACTTAGCTGGGTGGCTAGCGTATCCACTCAGCACACACCAAATGTAACTACAACCCCCAGAAGGCCTCATACTCATACAGGCTTATATCGCCAAAGCCCCTCCCCAGGAGATTTCATTACAATAAAAAATATATTTTCTGTCCTTTATCCATATTTTTTATTTTAAACATGTATTCCAAAAATAAACAATACATAAACAACAACCTTACACAAATAAACTAGAATAATGAATAGTCTATTATGCAAAACCGTAGCAAAACATTTATTCTCCCCCTTTCCATGTTGTCCACATACTTTCTCCCAACACCCCCATAAAAAAGCCCTATGGTTTGGCCCGCGCTTCCTTGAAAGGCTTCCAGAAAAAACTGGCGGAATGTTTGGTTCGTTTGTTATATTTAAATATAATACAAATAAAATAATGTTCAACACAAATGTCACCGTCTGCATTGAACATTACAGTTTTTGTCAACAAATTACGAGTTGTTTACAAAAACCAAATGTACCGCTACCAACTTCTTTCAACAGAAATTGCGACTTTTTTAACAGAATTTTTAATTCGCGGTAAAACGCACATCGTCTTTTTCCCGCTTTTACAGCAGAGTTCAGTTAATATGCATTCACAGTTTGCCTCCTTAACACACACACACACACACACACACACACACAATGGTAAGTACATTTGCACTCCTTTTCACGTTACTTTATAAAGTATTGCAAAGGTACAATGTCAGGTACAATGCAAATACATGTACTCGAAATGTTCAGGCAGTTTGGCATATTTCCGGGTAGGAGATGAGTGGTAGTGGGGGAGTGGAGGAAGGGACGTGGGGAGTGAAGAATATTGATGAAGAGGGAGCCAAGCTGCCACCAGAGTCCCCTAATGATGACATCACAGATCAGCGATGCAGTGAGCAGGCTGCAGAAGCAGCTGTAGTTCCATCATGTACCACCAGAGGGGAGCATACTGCAGCTCTTGTCAGAGAATCGCCTGCATTGGCAAAGGAGCACAGCCCTGCTCCAGGATCAGCTGACCCATCCACCCTGATCAAAAGCATCAAAAATAAACACTGTGTTCGTGAGTCAATTCTCAGAAGTACTCTCTCTTATGTGTAAGAATGTTTTGATCAAAAATGTTCTGATAATATTGGTGTGAAATTGCAGATATGTATTTATTTATTTTTATGTTCTATATCTATTTCAACTCACAAAATACTCTTTATATGACCCTTGTGTCTGAAGGCCTGCACTGAGAGGCGCTTCTCTGGCGGATGCAGTGCAGGTTGTGTCTGAAGGCCTGCACTGAGAGGCACTTCTCTGGCCCATGCAGTGCAGGTTGTGTCTGAAGGCCTGCACTGAGAGGCGCTTCTCTGGCACATGCAGTGCAGGTTGTGTCTGAAGGCCTGCACTGAGAGGCGCTTCTCTGGCGCATGCAGTGCAGGTTGTGTCTGAAGGCCTGCACTGAGAGGCGCTTCTCTGGCGGATGCAGTGCAGGTTGTGTCTGAAGGCCTGCACTGAGAGGCACTTCTCTGGCCCATGCAGTGCAGGTTGTGTCTGAAGGCCTGCACTGAGAGGCGCTTCTCTGGTGGATGCAGTGCAGGTTGTGTCTGAAGGCCTGCACTGAGAGGCGCTTCTCTGGCGCATGCAGTGCAGGTTGTGTCTGAAGGCCTGCACTGAGAGGCGCTTCTCTGGCGGATGCAGTGCAGGTTGTGTCTGAAGGCCTGCACTGAGAGGCGCTTCTCTGGCACATGCAGTGCAGGTTGTGTCTGAAGGCCTGCACTGAGAGGCGCTTCTCTGGCGGATGCAGTGCAGGTTGTGTCTGAAGGCCTGCACTGAGAGGCGCTTCTCTGGCACATGCAGTGCAGGTCAGGCCCACTGATCAGTGGATTGGGACTGGCTGGCCTCCGTAGGCGTCAGCAATTGTGCCTGTGACCCATAATTCCTTTTTTCTTCTGATGCTGCTGAACATGTGACATGTGCAGCATCTAGAGCAAGGTTCTTCAACCGGGGACCTGGGACTGTACATGTACCAGGGTTATTCAACCGGGGACCTGGGACTGTACATGTACCAGGGTTATTCAACCGGGGACCTGGGACCGAACATGTACCAGGGTTATTCAACCGGGGACCTGGGACCGAACATGTACCAGGGTTATTCAACCGGGGACCTGGGACTGTACATGTACCAGGGTTATTCAACCGGGGACCTGGGACCGAACATGTACCAGGGTTATTCAACTGGGGACCTGGGACTGTACATGTACCAGGGTTATTCAACCGGGGACCTGGGACCGAACATGTACCAGGGTTATTCAACTGGGGACCTGGGACTGTACATGTACCAGGGTTATTCAACCGGGGACATGGGACTGTACATGTACCAGGGTTATTCAACCGGGGACCTGGGACTGTACATGTACCAGGGTTATTCAACTGGGGACCTGGGACTGTACATGTACCAGGGTTATTCAACCGGGGACCTGGGACCGAACATGTACCAGGGTTATTCAACTGGGGACATGGGACTGTACATGTACCAGGGTTATTCAACCGGGGACCTGGGACCGAACATGTACCAGGGTTATTCAACTGGGGACCTGGGACTGTACATGTACCAGGGTTATTCAACCGGGGACATGGGACTGTACATGTACCAGGGTTATTCAACCGGGGACCTGGGACTGAACATGTACCAGGGTTATTCAACTGGGGACCTGGGACTGTACATGTACCAGGGTTATTCAACCGGGGACCTGGGACCGAACATGTACCAGGGTTATTCAACTGGGGACCTGGGACTGTACATGTACCAGGGTTATTCAACCGGGGACATGGGACTGTACATGTACCAGGGCTATTTAACTGGGGACCTGGGACCATACATGTACCAGGGTTATTCAACCGGGGACCAAAGCCAAATAAAGTATTATTGGCCCTTTGATCATTCTGAAGGGAAAAAAAAGTTTAATTGAAACGCATTAAAAATGTACATCGTGTCACTGCACCTTCCCCTATAAGTAATACAGTATCTATGCATTTTAAGAATAAATATTGTTGGAATTCATGTACAATACTTGTATGAATCCATTTCAAAATTGTTTGACGTACATGTGCCATTTAAAAAAAAAATAATAATAATAATTTAAAAAAAGAATTACCCCCCCAAAGTAAGAAGTTTCAGATCCATATCTAGAGAGGGACCCTGCCCCCTGCCCCTGTTTCTCTGGCCTGGGGGGTCACATGTGGCTGTGATTAGGAGGGCAGAGATAGCGCACCCTTCTGGAATTTACCGTTCGCTTGTTGAGGGATAGCGGGGTAACAACTGTGTGAGAATTAAGAGGAGTTTCCAAAAAATAATAGATTAAAACCTTGCAAAAGAGAGAGAGAGAAGTCAGAGAAAGTGAGGGAATGATATTGGGAGTATGGAAGGAGAAAGAGAGCTAGAGAAACAAGTCAGAGAAAGTGAGGGAATGTTCATCTGTGTTGAATCATTAGATTTAAAGCTGAGTTAAAGCAGGTTGTTCATCTGTGTTGAATCATAAGAGTTAAAGCTGAGAGGAAGCATGTTGTTCATCTGTGTTGAATCATAAGAGTTAAAGCTGAGAGGAAGCATGTTGTTCATCTGTGTTGAATCATTAGAGTTAAAGCTGAGAGGAAGCATGTTGTTCATCTGTGTTGAATCATTAGAGTTAAAGCTGAGAGGAAGCATGTTGTTCATCTGTGTTGAATCATTAGAGTTAAAGCTGAGAGGAAGCAGGTTGTTCATCTGTGTTGAATCATTAGATTTAAAGCTGAGTTAAAGCAGGTTGTTCATCTGTGTTGAATCATTAGATTTAAAGCTGAGTTAAAGCAGGTTGTTCATCTGTGTTGAATCATTAGATTTAAAGCTGAGTTAACGCAGGTTGTTCATCTGTGTTGAATCATACGAGTTAAAGCTGAGAGGAAGCATGTTGTTCATCTGTGTTGAATCATACGAGTTAAAGCTGAGAGGAAGCAGGTTGTTCATCTGTGTTGAATGATACGAGTTAAAGCTGAGAGGAAGCATGTTGTTCATCTGTGTTGAATCATAAGAGTTAAAGCTGAGAGGAAGCATGTTGTTCATCTGTGTTGAATCATAAGAGTTAAAGCTGAGAGGAAGCATGTTGTTCATCTGTGTTGAATCATAAGAGTTAAAGCTGAGAGGAAGCAGGTTGTTCATCTGTGTTGAATGATACGAGTTAAAGCTGAGAGGAAGCAGGTTGTTCATCTGTGTTGAATCATTAGATTTTAAGCTGAGAGGAAGCATGTTGTTCATCTGTGTTGAATCATAAGAGTTAAAGCTGAGAGGAAGCAGGTTGTTCATCTGTGTTGAATCATTAGATTTAAAGCTGAGAGGAAGCATGTTGTTCATCTGTGTTGAATCATAAGAGTTAAAGCTGAGAGGAAGCATGTTGTTCATCTGTGTTGAATCATACGAGTTAAAGCTGAGAGGAAGCATGTTGTTCATCTGTGTTGAATCATACGAGTTAAAGCTGAGAGGAATCATGTTGTTCTTCTGTGTTGAATCATAAGAGTTAAAGCTGAGAGGAAGCATGTTGTTCATATGTGTTGAATCATACGAGTTAAAGCTGAGAGGAAGCATGTTGTTCATCTGTGTTGAATCATACGAGTTAAAGCTGAGAGGAAGCATGTTGTTCATCTGTGTTGAATCATTAGAGTTAAAGCTGAGAGGAAGCATGTTGTTCATCTGTGTTGAATCATACGAGTTAAAGCTGAGAGGAAGCAGGTTGTTCATCTGTGTTGAATCATACGAGTTAAAGCTGAGAGGAAGCATGTTGTTCATCTGTGTTGAATCATTAGATTTAAAGCTGAGTTAAAGCAGGTTGTTCATCTGTGTTGAATCATAAGAGTTAAAGCTGAGAGGAAGCATGTTGTTCATCTGTGTTGAATCATAAGAGTTAAAGCTGAGAGGAAGCATGTTGTTCATCTGTGTTGAATCATTAGTTAAAGCTGAGAGGAATCATGTTGTTCTTCTGTGTTGAATCATAAGAGTTAAAGCTGAGAGGAAGCATGTTGTTCATCTGTGTTGAATCATTAGTTAAAGCTGAGAGGAATCATGTTGTTCTTCTGTGTTGAATCATAAGAGTTAAAGCTGAGAGGAAGCATGTTGTTCATCTGTGTTGAATCATAAGAGTTAAAGCTGAGAGGAAGCATGTTGTTCATCTGTGTTGAATCATTAGATTTAAAGCTGAGTTAAAGCAGGTTGTTCATCTGTGTTGAATCATAAGAGTTAAAGCTGAGAGGAAGCATGTTGTTCATCTGTGTTGAATCATAAGAGTTAAAGCTGAGAGGAAGCATGTTGTTCATCTGTGTTGAATCATTAGTTAAAGCTGAGATGAAGCATGTTGTTCATCTGTGTTGAATCATAAGAGTTAAAGCTGAGAGGAATCATGTTGTTCTTCTGTGTTGAATCATAAGAGTTAAAGCTGAGAGGAAGCATGTTGTTCATCTGTGTTGAATCATAAGAGTTAAAGCTGAGAGGAAACATGTTGTTCATCTGTGTTGAATCATAAGAGTTAAAGCTGAGAGGAAGCATGTTGTTCATCTGTGTTGAATCATAAGAGTTAAAGCTGAGAGGAAGCATGTTGTTCATCTGTGTTGAATCATAAGAGTTAAAGCTGAGAGGAAGCATGTTGTTCATCTGTGTTGAATCATAAGAGTTAAAGCTGAGAGGAAGCATGTTGTTCATATGTGTTGAATCATACGAGTTAAAGCTGAGAGGAAGCATGTTGTTCATCTGTGTTGAATCATACGAGTTAAAGCTGAGAGGAAGCATGTTGTTCATCTGTGTTGAATCATTAGAGTTAAAGCTGAGAGGAAGCATGTTGTTCATCTGTGTTGAATCATACGAGTTAAAGCTGAGAGGAAGCAGGTTGTTCATCTGTGTTGAATCATACGAGTTAAAGCTGAGAGGAAGCATGTTGTTCATCTGTGTTGAATCATTAGATTTAAAGCTGAGTTAAAGCAGGTTGTTCATCTGTGTTGAATCATAAGAGTTAAAGCTGAGAGGAAGCATGTTGTTCATCTGTGTTGAATCATAAGAGTTAAAGCTGAGAGGAAGCATGTTGTTCATCTGTGTTGAATCATTAGTTAAAGCTGAGAGGAATCATGTTGTTCTTCTGTGTTGAATCATAAGAGTTAAAGCTGAGAGGAAGCATGTTGTTCATCTGTGTTGAATCATTAGTTAAAGCTGAGAGGAATCATGTTGTTCTTCTGTGTTGAATCATAAGAGTTAAAGCTGAGAGGAAGCATGTTGTTCATCTGTGTTGAATCATAAGAGTTAAAGCTGAGAGGAAGCATGTTGTTCATCTGTGTTGAATCATTAGATTTAAAGCTGAGTTAAAGCAGGTTGTTCATCTGTGTTGAATCATAAGAGTTAAAGCTGAGAGGAAGCATGTTGTTCATCTGTGTTGAATCATAAGAGTTAAAGCTGAGAGGAAGCATGTTGTTCATCTGTGTTGAATCATTAGTTAAAGCTGAGATGAAGCATGTTGTTCATCTGTGTTGAATCATAAGAGTTAAAGCTGAGAGGAATCATGTTGTTCTTCTGTGTTGAATCATAAGAGTTAAAGCTGAGAGGAAGCATGTTGTTCATCTGTGTTGAATCATAAGAGTTAAAGCTGAGAGGAAGCATGTTGTTCATCTGTGTTGAATCATTAGAGTTAAAGCTGAGATGAAGCATGTTGTTCATCTGTGTTGAATCATTAGAGTTAAAGCTGAGTTAAAGCAGGTTGTTCATCTGTGTTGAATCATAAGAGTTAAAGCTGAGAGGAAGCATGTTGTTCATCTGTGTTGAATCATAAGAGTTAAAGCTGAGAGGAAGCATGTTGTTCATCTGTGTTGAATCATAAGAGTTAAAGCTGAGAGGAAGCATGTTGTTCATCTGTGTTGAATCATTAGTTAAAGCTGAGATGAAGCATGTTGTTCATCTGTGTTGAATCATAAGAGTTAAAGCTGAGAGGAATCATGTTGTTCTTCTGTGTTGAATCATAAGAGTTAAAGCTGAGAGGAAGCAGGTTGTTCATCTGTGTTGAATCATAAGAGTTAAAGCTGAGAGGAAGCATGTTGTTCATCTGTGTTGAATCATAAGAGTTAAAGCTGAGAGGAAGCATGTTGTTCATCTGTGTTGAATCATTAGTTAAAGCTGAGATGAAGCATGTTGTTCATCTGTGTTGAATCATAAGAGTTAAAGCTGAGAGGAATCATGTTGTTCTTCTGTGTTGAATCATAAGAGTTAAAGCTGAGAGGAAGCATGTTGTTCATCTGTGTTGAATCATAAGAGTTAAAGCTGAGAGGAAGCATGTTGTTCATCTGTGTTGAATCATTAGAGTTAAAGCTGAGATGAAGCATGTTGTTCATCTGTGTTGAATCATTAGAGTTAAAGCTGAGTTAAAGCAGGTTGTTCATCTGTGTTGAATCATAAGAGTTAAAGCTGAGAGGAAGCATGTTGTTCATCTGTGTTGAATCATAAGAGTTAAAGCTGAGAGGAAGCATGTTGTTCATCTGTGTTGAATCATAAGAGTTAAAGCTGAGAGGAAGCATGTTGTTCATCTGTGTTGAATCATTAGTTAAAGCTGAGATGAAGCATGTTGTTCATCTGTGTTGAATCATAAGAGTTAAAGCTGAGAGGAATCATGTTGTTCTTCTGTGTTGAATCATAAGAGTTAAAGCTGAGAGGAAGCATGTTGTTCATCTGTGTTGAATCATTAGTTAAAGCTGAGAGGAAGCATGTTGTTCATCTGTGTTGAATCATAAGAGTTAAAGCTGAGAGGAAGCATGTTGTTCATCTGTGTTGAATCATAAGAGTTAAAGCTGAGAGGAAGCATGTTGTTCATCTGTGTTGAATCATAAGAGTTAAAGCTGAGAGGAAGCATGTTGTTCATCTGTGTTGAATCATAAGAGTTAAAGCTGAGAGGAAGCATGTTGTTCATCTGTGTTGAATCATAAGAGTTAAAGCTGAGAGGAAGCATGTTGTTCATCTGTGTTGAATCATAAGAGTTAAAGCTGAGAGGAAGCATGTTGTTCATCTGTGTTGAATCATAAGAGTTAAAGCTGAGATGAAGCAGGTTGCCTCCTTTGAGGTGACAGATGGAAGCAGACACTAGGAGAGGGAGAATAGCACATATCTGCACACAGAGACGCTAATTACAGGGCTGCTCTGGAGGAACACCATCATCAAACCTTTTATTCTCACAGCGTCAGCCCAACGACAATCTCACGCTCTTTTAAAATAATGACACGATCTCAATGTGTTTCCATTTTCATGTGAAACAACATTAGAGACAGAGAAGTTAGGGTTCACCCCCCATCTCTCTCTCACTCTCACTCACTCTCTCTCTCTCTCTCACTCTCTCTCACTCTCTCTCACTCACTCTCTCTCTCTCTCTCACTCTCTCTCTCTCTAATGAAATAGTTTAATGAGAGCACATGCCGCATTGCCATCATCTGGCTTAAATGACTCATGATATTAATGTCCTGTTTGTGTCTGCTCGCACTGTGTATAGTAATGTCCTGTTTGTGTCTGCTCGCACTGTGTATAGTAATGTCCTGTTTGTGTCTGCTCGCACTGTGTATATTAATGTCCTGTTTGTGTCTGCTCGCACTGTATATTAATGTCCTGTTTGTGTCTGCTCGCACTGTGTATATTAATGTCCTGTTTGTGTCTGCTCGCACTGTGTATATTAATGTCCTGTTTGTGTCTGCTCGCACTGTGTATAGTAATGTCCTGTTTGTGTCTGCTCGCACTGTGTATATTAATGTCCTGTTTGTGTCTGCTCTGCTCGCACTGTGTATATTAATGTCCTGTTTGTGTCTGCTCGCACTGTGTATAGTAATGTCCTGTTTGTGTCTGCTCGCACTGTGTATAGTAATGTCCTGTTTGTGTCTGCTCGCACTGTGTATAGTAATGTCCTGTTTGTGTCTGCTCGCACTGTGTATAGTAATGTCCTGTTTGTGTCTGCTCGCACTGTGTATATTAATGTCCTGTTTGTGTCTGCTCGCACTGTGTATATTAATGTCCTGTTTGTGTCTGCTCGCACTGTGTATAGTAATGTCCTGTTTGTGTCTGCTCGCACTGTGTATAGTAATGTCCTGTTTGTGTCTGCTCGCACTGTGTATAGTAATGTCCTGTTTGTGTCTGCTCGCACTGTGTATATTAATGTCCTGTTTGTGTCTGCTCGCACTGTGTATAGTAATGTCCTGTTTGTGTCTGCTCGCACTGTGTATAGTAATGTCCTGTTTGTGTCTGCTCGCACTGTGTATATTAATGTCCTGTTTGTGTCTGCTCGCACTGTGTATATTAATGTCCTGTTTGTGTCTGCTCGCACTGTGTATATTAATGTCCTGTTTGTGTCTGCTCGCACTGTGTATATTAATGTCCTGTTTGTGTCTGCTCGCACTGTGTATAGTAATGTCCTGTTTGTGTCTGCTCGCACTGTGTATAGTAATGTCCTGTTTGTGTCTGCTCGCACTGTGTATAGTAATGTCCTGTTTGTGTCTGCTCGCACTGTGTATAGTAATGTCCTGTTTGTGTCTGCTCGCACTGTGTATATTAATGTCCTGTTTGTGTCTGCTCGCACTGTGTATATTAATGTCCTGTTTGTGTCTGCTCGCACTGTGTATAGTAATGTCCTGTTTGTGTCTGCTCGCACTGTGTATAGTAATGTCCTGTTTGTGTCTGCTCGCACTGTGTATAGTAATGTCCTGTTTGTGTCTGCTCGCACTGTGTATAGTAATGTCCTGTTTGTGTCTGCTCGCACTGTGTATATTAATGTCCTGTTTGTGTCTGCTCGCACTGTGTATATTAATGTCCTGTTTGTGTCTGCTCGCACTGTGTATAGTAATGTCCTGTTTGTGTCTGCTCGCACTGTGTATATTAATGTCCTGTTTGTGTCTGCTCGCACTGTGTATATTCGGCAGTTTTTTTTTTTTATATCCAACTCACTATTCGCTTATTACTGAATTAGGCCCAGAGTGGGCAAAGAGGGCTATATCCATATCTGGATTTCAAGCCAACTTTTGCTCTTGATTATTTAATCAGCCAAATAATTTATTTGAGTTGTCATATTGGACATTTTCTCAGAGGCTGTGATGTGTAATTCTCACATGGAAATTCATCGGATAAAAGACGGTCTCATCGACACGTCAACTCCGTACAAGTTCTGGCATCTCCTTTTCCCACCGTCTAATCTCCTGGAATGTGACGTCTGATAACGGCTGGCGGAATTTCGATAGGGACAGAGTGAGTGTATCCTTGGAAAGGCATTCCTAATGGTCAGGCTGACATGAAGCCTTGATCTGTGTTTATGTAGCAGACCTGGGTCACAAACGTATTTCAAACACTTTAATCTGTTTAGATGCAGAAAACGCTCCTGCTGGTGCAACTAAACGTGCTACTAACCAAAACTTTCAAAAACAATCGTATCTGAACGTTTGCAAATTTATTAATTTCTTAGATTCACAGTAATGTGCAGGAAGCTCAATGGTATCTAAAGGTTTAAAATATTTTTTGCATTGCCTTTTTTAAGTTACATACTGTAGATGCTGATAGATGGGAAAGCACAGAAACCTGTAAACACTGGAGTTTAACACCCCTGTATTACCCATCATGCACTGCTGTGAGATGCAGGGATTACCCATCATGCACTGCTGTGAGATGCAGAGGTTACCCAACATGCACTGCTGTGAGATGCAGAGATTACCCATCATGCACAGCTGTGAGATGCAGAGATTACCCAACATGCACGGCTGTGAGATGCAGAGATTACCCAACATGCACGGCTGTGAGATGCAGAGATTACCCAACATGCACTGCTGTGAGATGCAGAGATTACCCAACATGCACGGCTGTGAGATGCAGAGATTACCCAACATGCACGGCTGTGAGATGCAGAGATTACCCAACATGCACGGCTGTGAGATGCAGAGATTACCCAACATGCACAGCTGTGAGATGCAGAGATTACCCAACATGCACGGCTGTGAGATGCAGAGATTACCCAACATGCACGGCTGTGAGACAGGGCCTGGGCCTTCACCGGACTCCCGCTCTTTTCTGTGCTAATGGATCCTGGTCTGATGAAGGCTGTAGTTGTGGCCCAGTCACAGGGCTGTGTGCACAGTGCTCCAGTTTTGTCAGGCTTTTTAAAGCCACATTTATTTTATTATAAATAAACACACTTATATCATTATTTTATTATAAATGTGATATCTTTACTTTTAGCACACAGTGTGCAATGCATTGTGGGGAGAAAATGAGCCTTTCATAAGTTTATACAGAAGTGCACATTTGTGCTTATAGAGCACTTAATGTACATGAACTTTTATTTTGTAGCATTCATGATGTTTCTTTGTGTTAGTCGGTCAATCACAGTGGCATTACCCACAATCCATCTCTCTTCCTGCTGCCTGCCAAGCAGAGAGGTGGTGGCTGCCATGTTTTTAGCCGTTGGTATGAATTTTACAGGAAGCGCTCACACATCTTGGTTCTGTTCTGTGGGCTGGACGGGGGTGGGGCATGGTAGAGGGGGCAGTGGGTTCTTCCATCAAAAAGGAAATTATGTCATGTCCACAAAAAAACACTATATTCTCTTTATTATGTTGCGTTCATAATGAACTGTGTGTGTGAGGACCCTCTTACTGTGTGTGTGAGGTCCCTCTGTGTGTGTGTGAGAACCCACTTACTGTGTGTATGTGTGTGTGAGGTTTCTCTGTGTGTGTGTGTGTGTGTGAGGTTTCTCTGTATGTGTGTGTGTGTGTGTGTGGACCCACTAACTGGGAAACTTTTCCTGTGTTGACTATTAAATCTACAGCCCTCGTCCTGGACAGCTGCAAAGTCTGCTAGTTTCTGTGGTCTCTCAGTAATTAATTGAAAGCAGCTCAATTACACAGTTAACTCACCTTGCTTTGAATTGGTTCCTGATTTTAAGGTGAAAACAAAAAACCAACAGACCCTGTGGTTCTCCAGCACCAGGGAGAATCCTGTGGTACCATTTGGGAGGCACTTGAGGCCAAAGACCTCCCCTCATTTGACATTTGTGTGTGTGTGCGTGCGTGCATGCGTGCGTGTGTGTCGAGGGAGGGGGGGGCTTCGTTTGTTTGAACCCCAAAATGGAAGCACCTGTTGGGCTCCCCTGAGCAATGTACTTATCTCGATATTGCTTCAGTTAAATAACCCGCTGTATAAATGGATTATGAGTTATAACATAAGCCTATATTAGTCCCTTCAAGATAAGGGTATTTGCTAAGGAAGGAAGGATGCTATCGTTGCACTTGTGCTAAACGGTTTAAGGCCAGGAGTTCTGTGCAACGGGGAAGGTTAGCTGAGGACAAGGGCACAGGAGAGAAGGAACTTAGCAGAACTAAAAGGAATTATTTAGATCTCAAGGTCACTTTCTGTCTCCCTGTCAGGTAATGGGATTCCAGGGCTCTACATTCTCATAGGTGTGCACCTGCATGGATAAAATACAGGGTTTTTCACCTTTTCGTAGGTATACGGGCATATAAGGTTATGATACGGGAAATATAGGCCGTGGGAAAAGCAAGGAGTTTTTATGATCTAAAAATGCACTTTATGACAACAAACCATGAAGACGCAGTAGCCCACATAGGCTACCTAATAACTACCACTGTAAACAAAACATAACTTTAAAACCACATAACTGGATACCAGAAACAGTTAACTCCCATTCAAAAAGGGACTCTTTGAAGCCAGAGACCCAGCTATCCCATAGTGCTTTGCTCTGTGCTTTGTAATTTTGAAACTGGAACCAAATGAGAGAAATTCTTAGTTTACTAGTAGATGCTCAGGGATATTTTAGGTGTGTGTACTGATTGGTTAAGGCTCAGGGATGTTTTAGGTGTGTGTACTGATTGGTTAAGGCTCAGGGATGTTTTAGGTGTGTGTACTGATTGGTTAAGGCTCAGGGATGTTTTAGGTGTGTGTACTGATTGGTTAAGGCTCAGGGATGTTTTAGGTGTGTGTACTGATTGGTTAAGGCTCAGGGATGTTTTAGGTGTGTGTACTGATTGGTTAAGGCTCAGGGATGTTTTAGGTGTGTGTACTGATTGGTTAAGGCTCAGGGATGTTTTAGGTGTGTGTCCTGATTGGTCAGTAACTCTTCATCTTCTTTGCTCACTAAACCTTTCTGTTAAAGTTTTGTAAGTCTTCCAAATCATCTTTTAAATGCCTAAATGTAAATGTGTGCTTGTTGTATAGATCATTTAAAGATATAAATATTGTTGCTGAGCTAGCGTTAGCCTGTCCTTGTGCGTGCGCATGTGAATGGGAGTCTCCACACAAAGGGTTCCCCTCTAAGTGTAGTGATGTCATCGCTGCCGTGAGATGCCCTGAGCTGGACGCAGCAGCCTGGCTGACCACGGTGACGAGGCAGCGCACCCGCCAAGGGTAAGCACAACATATCCGCCGATCTGCCTGGTATGCAACTCTGAGAAAACACGCATCTGCCAGCCTGAAACTCATTTTCCCAGCCTGCCTCTGTTTCCCACAGATCTGCTGTCTTTTGAAAAAGGAATCTTTCCGTTTGCTTTTATTTATTCTTTTCTGAGCGTTTCTCTATCTGTAGAACGCTTTCATCTTCATTCCCTTACAGAAGTGGAATAAACTGCAATATGGTCTTCCTGGAAAATATAAAGATAATATATTTCACAGCAGGATACTGTTTTGCAATATCTTAAATGAGCAGTAATTAGTAAATCTGCCAGTATATTGTGCCGTATTTGAATGCATTGGAAATATATTTATTTTAATATATTTTCAAATACAGTGCAATCCCTTTTTTGTACATAGCCCCCCCCCCCCCCTCATCTTAGGCGAAGAAAAGTAATTGGACAAATTAACATAAACTTAAATAAATTCAAATATTTAATATTTGGTTGCATATCCTTTGCATGCCATGACTTCCTGATGGTTGTGACCCAACAACGTCAAAAAACTCTTGATATCTTATTTTCTGGTACTCCTACAAGCGATACTATAACATCTCTGCATTTGAATCGATCTCTATGGGAAATGGGGGGTGGGACTAGATTAAGCTGTAAATTACATGGGAATAGTATGGAACACATGGTTGGCTAAATGGCTGTAAGTCATCAAGGGTCTGAGGTATCAAACAAGCCTCAAACCATCAATCTGCTGCCAGATAGAGTTCAATAGGAAAATGAGTCAGGAGAAAAATCGCTTGTACTGTAAGTATTTTATTTAGGACAAGTTTTGGTACACTGTGGCAGGTCTTCTGCATCTTAGAACAAAAAGCATTATCTTATACGCTAAACCACTGGTCCCCAACCCTGTTCCTGGAGTTCTACCATCCTGTAGGTTTTCATTTCAACCCTAATTTGGCTCAATGAGATATCTAGCTGTTGAATGAGGTGTGCTTTCTTAGGGTTGGAGTGAAACCTACAGGACCGTAGATCTCTAGCTGTTGAATGAGGTGTGCTTTGTTAGGGTTGGAGTGAAACGTACAGAAGGGTAGATCTCTAGCTGTTGAATGAGGTGTGCTTTGTTAGGGTTGGAGTGAAACCTACAGGACGGTAGATCTCTAGCTGTTGAATGAGGTGTGCTTTGTTAGGGTTGGAGTGAAACGTACAGAAGGGTAGATCTGCAGGACCAGGGTTGGAAACCACTGTCTTAGACAGTCACAGACAATAACAGGCGTGTTATCACATTATGATACTAATTGTACCATATAAACAATGACACACCAACACACACACCAACACACAAACCAACACAAACACTGTTGCAAACACTCACTCAGTTTCAGTGCAGAAAAATACTTTACAACCTACACACAAAAACAAACTCTCAGAGGGAGAGAGATATGTACATACAAAAACTGTAACATACAGACACGCATCTCATGAATTTCTTTGTTATCCCATCTTCATTGTAATGGCACATGAGATGTTTTCCCTCTTTTTAAATACACAACACATGCAAACCATTAGTACAGTTTCTTGACTTCCAGAAAATAGATAAACATCAAGCAAGTCACCAAAAACAAATCACACTTGAATAACTACACTGCTAAGACAAGCATAGTTATCAGTCTGTAAACTAGATCACACTTGAATAACTACACTGCTAAGACAAGCATAGTTATCAGTCTGTAAACTAGATCACACTTGAATAACTACACTGCTAAGACAAGCATAGTTATCAGTCTGTAAACTAGATCACACTTGAATAACTACACTGCTAAGACAAGCATAGTTATCAGTCTGTAAACTAGATCACACTTGAATAACTACACTGCTAAGACAAGCATAGTTATCAGTCTGTAAACTAGATCACACTTGAATAACTACACTGCTAAGACAAGCATAGTTATCAGTCTGTAAACTAGATCACACTTGAATAACTACACTGCTAAGACAAGCATAGTTATCAGTCTGTAAACTAGATCACACTTGAATAACTACACTGCTAAGACAAGCATAGTTATCAGTCTGTAAACTAGATCACACTTGAATAACTACACTGCTAAGACAAGCATAGTTATCAGTCTGTAAACTAGATCACACTTGAATAACTACACTGCTAAGACAAGCATAGTTATCAGTCTGTAAACTAGATCACACTTGAATAACTACACTGCTAAGACAAGCATAGTTATCAGTCTGTAAACTAGTCTGATGATGACTTCATACAGTTTAAAGAAACATTGAAGTTTGGAACATTGAGGTTAAATCACAGTCCTGACTAACCCTGAAGCAATTTCCACTCAGAGACGACCCAAGAAGCAAAACTGTTTTTGGGGGGACTTTGTGATAAGTAACATATGTGCCAATATAATGGAAGCCCTTAGTTCCCCGTGTTAATATTAGTGACAGAAAAAGAGACCAACCTTTTAATCAATCTGTGGCCATTTAACAGTAAAAACATCCAGGTGCTGCGCAAGTGTTTATTTTCTAACCATGCAATGCTTTTTGACTTCTACTGTATGTTTCAGCACAAGACTGGCTACGTAACAACTTTCATCACTGAACGTGAGATATGGCTTGTGTTTGCAAACATTGCAATAACTGATTATTGCAAACATGCAATATGAAGTGAGTTTCCATGTTTGTGATTACTTATAGGCCTATAGTTTTACATGCATTTCAAAAGTACATGTATAAGCACAAATGACGAGATATGTACACAAGGCAAAATACAGTATGTTGCACAGGACACAAACAAGTACCGTTTTATAATTTCATGATCTGAACAGCTGCCAGTGATTATAAATGTCTCGCGCGGTTATGGAAACTTCTCCCACACTTTGGAAGAAACCATTCTAGAATCTTTTTACACATGTGACGAGGGCACAGCGTTGGGAGGAAAGCCCATTCCAGCTAGTTCCTCTCCCTGGCTCCCGTAATAGACGAGCACAACAGCAGCTCCACATAGCTCCCAGCCCCTGTAGCTGCGCGCAGGGAAACTGCCGAGGCGGCGTTAAAGCATCTTCTAGGTACGTGAGTCTTATTCCTTACCTGTTTACAGTTATTGTACGAGATTTAGCATTTTCCCGTCACCCAGAACTCGCCGTTGGCTTCTGTGGTTTAGCTAACGTTACTGTCATGTATTTTTTGCTCGACGTAGGGTATTCGGCAACGCAGGACAGGGAACCCGGGGGTAAACACACGGGCAAACGCATCTGCAAATGCTTATCATAACGGCGCATAAACTTGCAGCTCTGCGGAAAAGGGAAGAGAAAAATAAGGGCAATCGTCTTCTATTTTAATGAGACTTTACGGACGGTACGTGCAAGACTCAGCAATATTTTTGACTACTGCCGGTGTCAAGAAAATATGTAAATTGAGATCAGGAAAATGACTGGACAGCGTCTGTTTATGTTCGTCAAAGAATGACCGTTCACTCATTTATTTTCAAGTTCATCGTCGTGGAAGCATATAGATTTACTGATTGGTGCTCTACCTGCAGTGCTGCGTATAACATGTTGTTTTTTTGGCAAAGGAATTGATGTCTTTAAACACAATCTTAAGGGCCGTTTTTTTCTAGATGAAGTTCATAACCTTATCTGCAGTACATGGCAACGGCCCGTGTATCTACATGTTTCTGTTACAGTGCATTTATACACGTAGCCTACATTTGGTAGATGGGCTGCCTTGCCTACACGTGTGCTGCTGAGCATGTATTGATGTTATAGCTGTTTATACTGCAGTATTTTGCATAAACCAACTGGTAATTTATAATGCGAATACCAATAGTTAGGACAAATGCTAAGGTTTTCTGGAAGTTTTGTGTTGGAACACGGCAAAGGTAGAGCGTTTTCTGCGCGAGGACGTTAATGCGAAGAATCCACTGTGAACGTTTTCCCCTAAAACTTGAAACAAAGTTCATCTGAAAGAGTTCAGGACTGTGTAGGCCGCAAACATTTTTGGACGTCTGAGTTTTAGTTTTGCACATGGAAATATATTGTCCAAAATTGTTTTGGTTGTAGTGATTAGGGCGTGTATGATACTCGGATAAATGGAGGCGTTGACGGCTAAGGAAAATAGCCTGCCATTCTGTCAAACAACGAGGACATCTCATTCAACAACGTCACCCTCAACCGAAAGGAGAGGTGGGGAGGTCAACCACGGAGAGTTGGATGTTTTCATCAACTCCAGCATCGCCAATTACTCTGAAGTAAATCAATACTGTGTGTGTGTGTGTACAAGCACATTTGTGTGCTGGTATATGTGCATATGTGTGTGTGTGTGTGTGTGCATGTGTGTATGTGTCTGAGCGCATGCACACAATTACTCTGGTATGTGTGTGTGTGTGTGTGTGTGTGCATTTGTGTTCTGGTATGTGTGTGTGTACGCGCATGCATTTGTGCGCTGGTATGTGCATGTGTGTGTGCACGTGTGTGTGTGTATGTATGTGTGAGCGCAGGTGCACATATTGGTGTGCTGGTATGTGTGCATATGTGTGTGTGTGTGTGTGTGTGTGTGTGTGTGTGTGTGTGTGTGTGTGTGAGAGATGGGCTGCATCTAGGAAAGACTACCTAAACTGTGAATAGCCTCCTGGCAGTGACCTTGCTGGGAGGGGGACACTAGATTTCAGCGAGTCTGGCTTCACTCCTCCAGGCTCTGCTCAGTTACCTTGCCTGACCAAAGCAGCACATTCATTTGCTATCTTTTTCCATGCATGTCAGACTCCACTGGCTACGTCCAATCAATTCGTTGGCTTTGCCGTTCTTTCATTTCCAACTGAAACGCCGGACGAGGGGCCGTGCGCTGTTTGTGGGTGTGACCCACGAGGGGGCGTGCGCTGTTTGTGGGCGTGACCCACGAGGGGGCGTGCGCTGTTTGTGGGCGTGACCCACGAGGGGGCGTGCGCTGTTTGTGGGCGTGACCCAAGAGGGGCCGTGCGCTGTTTGTGGGCGTGACCCACGAGGGGCCGTGCGCTGTTTGTGGGCGTGACCCACGAGGGGCCGTGCGCTGTTTGTGGGCGTGACCCACGAGGGGCCGTGCGCTGTTTGTGGGCGTGACGCACGAGGGGCCGTGCGCTGTTTGTGGGTGTGACCCACGAGGGGCCGTGCGCTGTTTGTGGGCGTGACCCACGAGGGGCCGTGCGCTGTTTGTGGGTGTGACCCAGGGTTGTGTGAGATCATCGTTTCCCGGGTGGAAGTTTTGCATCAGTGGCAGTGGATGTGTGCTTTGCGCTGTACACTGTGAAATATCATTTTTGAATTGTGTCGGTTTTCTTTACGCGTAAAACTCTCTCCGTTTGGCAGAAACTGAACTTTCAAAGTGAAGACTAAAGTTGTCATCGTTTTTCTGGATGCAAAGTGATGACATCATTTATTTAGTGTAGTTTTCATTTTGTGAGGTGTCGGTTGTCTGTGGCGTGCCAGACGGCAATATCAAATTATCCAACAATGAAATGTGTAGGCTCTTTAGAGGTCAAAGGCCTCACTAAATGGGAAAATTTTATTCTGCATGAAAGTTTTGAATTGCAGTTGCAATGCCTGACTAACCTGTGCCCCCCACCCTCCAAACATACAGAAGTTAAATGCTCTTTGATCATTTCCACTATGCAGGTCTAATAATTATAATAATTCTGTAATAAGAGGTGAGAAGTGGCAACACATTTATATTGTTGCAGTGACAGAAGGACCTGGAACAACTTCCTGAATTTTACCCATAAGTCTTTGTGGCTTTGCAGTGATGTATGATCAGCCAGACTCTGGCCCAGGGACCTTGTTATAAGGAATCAATACAGAAAGAAAATTCTATCAACGATATTTGATGTATCAACAACTTTTCAGATCAATTTTGCACCTTTGTGTGCAAAATGTGCATAGCTAAGCTGCTGTAAGCTGCTAAACTCTGAACCCACGGCTGAACTTGGCAGTGTACAAGTACAGGATGGAAAATCAAATACAGTTATGCATAATGTGGATGCAAAGATTATAGACAACAATAGACAAGCTTTTTAATGTAATGAAAGGTACTCTTGTGATGAGCAGGAATTGTCAGGTGTCTGGGACATTAATCCCAGTTAATGACCCTTTTTCAGTGATAGCACTAATGACCCTTCCTCAGTGATGGCACTACGGTGTTACCAAGCAGACTGGATTGGACTTGCTTCTAATTAGGGTTTTTTGGACATGTCAACATGACATCAGTTAGAGCAGGGGTGGGAAATTCCACTTCTGGAGATCCGGTGTGTATGCAGGTCTTTGCTTCCACCAGTTACCCTGGTACAATTAGCTAATTAGGTCTAAACACCGGGCTGGGTCACTCATAGATGAGCTAATTAGCTCTATACATGCTGGTTAGTGCTGGTTCACTCATAGATGAGCTAATTAGCTCTATACATGCTGGTTAGTGCTGGTTCACTCATAGATTAGCTAATTAGCTCTATACATGCTGGTTAGTGCTGGTTCACTCATAGATTAGCTAATTAGCTCTAAACACCAGCTCTGGGTCAGTCATAGATTAGATAATTAGCTCTGTACACCCTGGTTAGCGCTGGTTCACTCATAGATTGGCTAATTGGCTCTATAAAGCAGCGCTAGTTAACTCCTAGATTAGCTGTTAGCGCTAAACACTCATAGATTAGCTAATTAGCTCTATACATGCTGGTTAGCGCTGGGTTACTCATATATTAGCTGATTAGCTCTATATACACGCTGGTTAGCGCTTGGTCACTCATAGATTAGCTGATTAGCTCTAAACATGTTGGTTATTGCTGGGTCACTCATAGATTAGTTAATTAGCTCCAAACAGCCAGCACTGGGTCACTCATAGATTTAACCGCATTAGCTCTATACGCCAGCGCTATTGGTCACTTATAGATTAGCTAATTAGCTCTATTCATGCTGGTTAGCACTGGGTTACTCATATATTTGCTAATTAGCTCTAGGCTATAGGCTAAAGCAGTGCTGGTTAACTCATAGATTAGCTAATTGGCTCTATACATGCTGGTTTGGGCTTAGTCTCTCATAGATTAGCTAATTAGCTAATAAGTGCATCTGTAGGTTATTCACAGTAATTTGTGTAAATGGAGACGTTTTCTCAACAAATATAATGAAATGGTTCTTTGCAATGTAGTGATAACATAGTCTTTCGTAAAACATGTATAGTGCCCTCCGTAATGTTTGGGAGAAAGACATACATTTTTCTTGATTTGGCTCTGTACTCCACAATTTTAGATATGTGAAAACGTCTTTAACATTATTCTATTTTTAAAGGCACAACAAAAAATAAAATGTATTTACATATTTTTCATATAATTAATTTATATTTTAGTTTCCATAACTTCTAATATCATATCATACATGTATATAAATATATCACATCCACTAATAATGATTCAGGTGGGGGAAAAAAAACATCTGGCTTTGTTTTTCCACTTAACACATCAGTTTAGCCTAATTCATTATTGAGTCATATTTACAGTACAGTCATATGCAAAAGGTTTTTTACATGACAATCATGATGACATCAACGTAGAACATTAATTCATACAACAAGTAGGCTGATGTAATCCAGTTGATGATAGCCAGATTATTCACCTTCCATATCTATAAAGAAAATCATAATTGAATACTGCGTTATAATATATGTGTTCGGAATAATTGTATTATACAGTCTAATTGCAGTGGTGACATAGTGTAAAATAGTTTAAATAATATTTAGCTATTGAATATCTAAATTGTAAATTTTCTGTTAAATGTTTACCCTTGCATGTTTTAATTCTGCGTACGGCACTATAGTGTTTTGATGGTCTTTATTTGCTTAGTGAAATCTACTCATGAGAATGGAATGAAAGGGACTGATTTAAAAAATAAAATAAAATCTCATTTGAATCATTCAAAAAAGTAGCAGAGTTTCTATGTCAGAATATTTGCATCAGCACATTCCTAATTACAGAGGGTGGCCAACGGAACAAAAATAATCTCCTGTTTGGGACAAGGTACAGAATCAAAGTCTAGCATTGCTGTCGGTTAGTTTTTCCATTGCGTAACAGGGTTACTGGTGTTTAAAAAGGGCTTGTTGGTTATAGGACTCTGGCACTGGTGTTGGTTATAGGACTCTGGGCACTGGTGTTGGTTATAGGACTCTGGGCACTGGTGTTGGTTATAGGACTCTGGGCACTGGTGTTGGTTATAGGACTCTGGCACTGGTGTTGGTTATAGGACTCTGGCACTGGTGTTGGTTATAGGACTCTGGGCACTGGTGTTGGTTATAGGACTCTGGGCACTGGTGTTGGTTATAGGACTCTGGGCACTGGTGTTGGTTATAGGACTCTGGCACTGGTGTTGGTTATAGGACTCTGGGCACTGGTGTTGGTTATAGGACTCTGGCACTGGTGTTGGTTATAGGACTCTGGGCACTGGTGTTGGTTATAGGACTCTGGGCACTGGTGTTGGTTATAGGACTCTGGGCACTGGTGTTGGTTATAGGACTCTGGCACTGGTGTTGGTTATAGGACTCTGGGCACTGGTGTTGGTTATAGGACTCTGGCACTGGTGTTGGTTATAGGACTCTGGGCACTGGTGTTGGTTATAGGACTCTGGGCACTGGTGTTGGTTATAGGACTCTGGGCACTGGTGTTGGTTATAGGACTCTGGGCACTGGTGTTGGTTATAGGACTCTGGGCACTGGTGTTGGTTATAGGACTCTGGCACTGGTGTTGGTTATAGGACTCTGGGCACTGGTGTTGGTTATAGGACTCTGGGCACTGGTGTTGGTTATAGGACTCTGGGCACTGGTGTTGGTTATAGGACTCTGGCACTGGTGTTGGTTATAGGACTCTGGCACTGGTGTTGGTTATAGGACTCTGGCACTGGTGTTGGTTATAGGACTCTGGCACTGGTGTTGGTTATAGGACTCGCACTGGTGTTGGTTATAGGACTCTGGCGCTGGAGACACTGAGGCCGTGTTGCTAATTGTGAAAATAAGCTGTGCACAGCAATGATAGCTAGAAAATAATATAACAAACAATCCCTGGAAGTCTATTGAGAAGAGGCATGAGCTACAATGCGTGAACATGCTTATTTTTTATACCACATCAGGAAAGATTAGTAAAAGTGTTTTATTTGCATTTTATTCACTTTTCAGTGTCGATGTTGGAAAAGAGACAGGTATATTTTTTCCATGTCTTCTTTGAACTCGAAAGGGAGAAAGTAAAGAAAAAGTGAAATTGTAAATTGTTTGTGCTTTTGAGTCATAATATTTTTCTTATTTGTGCTTCTGGATTTTTTATTTTTAGGTGACCTCCCTATAAGATCCTATAGGATTCCTATGATACTCTATAGTGAATCCTATAGTCACGTATAGTATGTTATATACCCTATAGTTCACCTAATGTATTTTTTAAAGTATTCCTATAAGATCCTATAATAGTCTGCTTTATGGTGAATCAGTGCATCAAACATAAAATATGACTGTGCCACCTATGAATGCTTACATTACACTCAGTATGTGCAATGCACTGAAAATGAAAATAATTTTGCATATGGCACAAGACTGGTGGCATACTGTACATAATTGAAATATTACAAGCAGTAATACTTACATATCGAAGAGGACTTTTCCGTCGTTCGTAGGCATATTCACAGATAGAATCAATACTATGGTCTCATCTGACCCACTCAAAAAATCCATGTAAGCAAGGCAAGGATTTTCTGTAGCCATGCTGACAAGTTGGCCATCGCAGGAAAATCGCAGGAATACAACAATTAGACCTCAGTGAGCGAATGTTCATTCTTGCGTTTTCTGTAGTTGTTTGTGTAAAACTTTACCAATACAACTACTGTTACAGCCTGCAGTATATTATTATTATTACTGTTACAGCCTGCAGTATATTATTATTATTACTGTTACAGCCTGCAGTATATTATTATTATTACTGTTACAGCCTGCAGTATATTATTATTATTACTGTTACAGCCTGCAGTATATTATTATTATTACTGTTACAGCCTGCAGTATATTATTATTATAACTACTGTTACAGCCTGCAGTATATTATTATTATAACTACTGTTACAGCCTGCAGTATATTATTATTATTACTGTTACAGCCTGCAGTATATTATTATTATTACTGTTACAGCCTGCAGTATATTATTATTATAACTACTGTTACAGCCTGCAGTATATTATTATTACTACTGTTACAGCCTGCAGTATATTATTATTATTACTGTAATAAAAAATAATAATCGGTCATCAGAAAAACTACCAATAATAGGCCCACAAAAAAATAACAATTACGTAGGCCTACTGATCGACATTAGATTCGTTTTATTGGGCTATTCAACAACGCGATAGGGCTACTTACTTTTTCCACCTCGCTGGTTTAACTTGCAGGGCGAACAGGCTAATCCGTTTTGTTTTTTTCCTTCGTTTAAAAGTTTTTTTTTGTTTTTTTAAATCCTGCGTTGTTAACATAGTAACGGATGCTCGTTTTTTTTATAAAGCAACATTTAACCAGGAAAACATGACATTTCAGTGCAAATTATGTCAATATGTCATTTAAATGTGTACATTAATAAAATAATAAGTTTAACCGACTAGTATTTCTGGTGCCGACTAGCGAGGGTAGCAACGTTGAATCGTCTAGTCGACTAAACGCGCACATCCCTACTGTGTATCATCTTTCTGTGTACGTAAATATCTCATGTTACAACGTGGACACCTGCGGCTTATAGACAAGTGCGGCCTATATATGTACAAATTTTTTTTTTCTTCTAAATTTCGTTGGTGCGGCTTTTATTCAGGTGCGCTCAATAGTCCGGAATTTACGGTACTGTTACAGCCTGCAGTATATTATTATTATTACTGTTACAGCCTGCAGTATATTATTATTATTACTGTTACAGCCTGCAGTATATTATTATTATTATTGAAAGCATCCAATAAGACACTGGGAACGTTTACATGCACACTAATACTCCGATCTGAACCCGGTTATGGCAATACTCTGGTTTTTCAGATAGTCATGCAAACACCTTTATCTGATTATGTAAGGTCATAATCTGTGTTTTCAGAACCCGATTTGCAAGCCTGGTTTTTTGCCCAAACTTTTGCTTTTTTGGTGCATGTTAAACACCTTTCTCTGATTTCTTTCGCCTTTTTGAAACTGCGCATGTAAGACAGAAAGGGCGGTGTAAAGAAAATTGTCAAAAATGTTCCACCCGACAACCCGGGGTTTTCTTCAGGATCTCACTTTCAGAATTTTATTATTAGATTAATGCATTTCACCGGTGAAAATATATTGTTCAGTGTTACGAGCTTATGTTTGGACAAGCTGGTTGGCTAGCACGTTCAATAACTGAAATTATCTGGAAATTGGCCCGATTTAGAGATCGGTAAAGAGATAATAATAATGGCTACAATAATAAATCAGCCACTAGCAATTGGCTATAAAATAACTAGCTATAATAATAACTACTAGCTAGCTATAATAATAATAATAATAACAACAATACTCATTTTTTATGGGCGGATCATTTTCATCCTTACAACCGGAAGCAGTTAGTAGCTACGTTTTCCACAGAGCCGATTATGGAGAGAATCATGTAAAAGCGGCTTTTGGAGTAATCACATTTGTTATGCCCATGTGGACGCGATAAGTTAAATTCTGGGGTAAGTTGATAGCTTCCAGTAATCGGATATTGCTGTGCATGTGATCGTACCCACTGTTGCGAAGGTTTTAGCGTTCTCTATTGGATAGAAAAGTTGTCAATCAAACCAGAATGAACTGGAATACATAACAGCTGCATGAACAGCTGGTGGGGTTTTACACATGGGGTTTTCAGAAGGTGTAGCCTACTAGCTTTGGGTTTGTATTTCGGATTTTCCAAGACAATAAATGACAGCTGAATCTTCAAATATCGTAAAACTAATTGTCGGATTTATATTTATTTCATATTTAATTGTAGATAACAGTTTTTTATTTAGCTATTGAGTGAGCAGGGTTTTTCACAACTGTATTCACATACCTTCAAGCTATTGTTGGTTTTATCTTGTTGCTATGATATGAATTTTTCGGTTGCAAAATGTAAAAAATATATTTTATGAACTCACAGCTATTGTCCACTGTGTCACACATAGTTGCAGGCGAGACTGGGCGGGGCGTTCCTTGTTAAATGGACTAGTTATGCATCAATAGTGGCACTTAGAAACAGTTGTCACAAAAGTGTACTAATAATGCTGGAAGACGGAGTTTGTTGTTTCCACGCATAGTTTGGTTGCAGGAGCAATGAATCTCTCAGTTGAGCAATCTAATGGCGCTGGCGGCATGGCCGCTGTGTGAAATTTTGTTTAGTGAAATTTAGTGAATTTAATTTAGTGTCTTTCTCTGCACTTTTGGTCCTGTTCATATTGAAGAGCAGGAGTCTATTGCCATATTGGTGGAGTATGATGATGAGACTAGGGATGCACCGATCCACATTTTTTCACTTCCGATCCGATCCCGATACCTGAATTTGGATATCGGCCAATACCGATACTATTCCGATACCAGAGCTCTTTTTGCTTGAATATTATTATTATCATTATTGTTGATTTTATGAGGCTGTAATAAACTCCTCTCTACAGGCAAGTATGACATGTACCCCAAAAGGTAACTTGAGGGAAGTATAAGCTCAGAAAAGCAGCTCAGAAAAGCTTAAAATTGATTATTAATATTTATTAAATTCCATAAAAGTGCAACATCTTTGTAAGGAAATACAGTCTCCAGCAGCCACAAGGGTTTACTTGTCTGACTTGAAATAAAATGTGTAACAAGACAGCGTTTACTAGTGCAAATATATACACTATCAAAAAGCAAAAAATAGCCTACCTGTCATATAAATGTGAACAGCACAAACACAAATCAAGTAGAGACTACTATGCAGCAATGCGGTTTTCAAGTGTCAAATATGAAATAAAGTGTAAACATCTCTACACTGCTCTCCCTCCCAATAAAAGAAAATACATACAATGGGCTGCTTCATCTGATCAGCACAAATTACAAAAGTACACTGGCTCAAGTAGCAGCACATATTTGAAATAAAAGAAAAGTCCAATAAGTGTAAACATCCACACTATCAATACAACAATGTGCATCTGAACAGCACAAATCAAGTACAGTATAGGAGGTTTGGCATTGGCAAAAGGCGACCTGGATTAAACTAAACACCATTCTGTGCAACTGTTCTTCCAAACAAAACAAGTAAATGATCCCCCCAAAACACAGAGAGTGATCTGGTGTTTTATATCTCACTTAAACATTGGTAGGTTCTTTTTGAGGAATATGAGCATTTCGGCCCTCTCTGCTGTCAGACGATTCCTCTTTTCATCCACGATATTGGATGTTGTGCTAAACAGTCTTTCACTTTCGACAGACTATACCTTGGCTGCAAGTGCTCCATCAGGCTGCGAAACCCCTCGTTTTCCACCACACTTAATGGTTGGTCGTCGAGTATGATAAAGTTGAGCAACTTCTCTGTAATCATTTTGGCTTTTACGTTGTCTGCTGGAAGTTTAGCCTGCTTTTGGAATGACTCCAGGAGTGATTCTTGACGTTTCGTTTCATCTTTCTGCCCCCTGGCTAAATATTCGCCATGCTCTTTTGGGTGGTGCTTTTTCAAATGTTTGATTAGATTAGTAGTATTGTACGTTGCGACAGAGCTTCCACCTCTCGGAACGACGGCTTTGCAAACATTACATGTTGCTGTCTTGCTTTGCGGTGTTTCAAGAGTAAAATAACTCCATACAGCGGACATGTTGTGAAGTTTAGCCTACAGGCTAGCTCACTGCAAACTGTGGAATGGGCTTTCCTGAATGGAGGCGTGTCTCATAACTCCCATTGTGTCTCATGGAGACACGCCTCCGTTCTAGGAAGTCCCATTCCACAGTTTGCAGCCAGCCAGCAGGCTAGCGTGTAGCAGCAAAATTGAGCCGGCAGGAATCACTTGTGGAATCATTCCAGCAGACAACGTGAAAGCGCGCACACAGCAGGCGGATCGGAAATCTCCGCACATGGATCGGAAATTTCCGATCCATGAATTACGTGAGTATCGGCACCCGATACCGATATTGGATCGGATCGGTCCCATCCCTAGATGAGACACTGTAATCCTGGCTAGCTGAAACCCCTAGAACGCTAGAGCCAGTGAGCCACAGTCAGCACTGGCACCATGGGGGCCCATACATGCACTAGAACAGTCACTTAACAGGATTAGCCACCTAGTAGCCCCCAATTGAATATATTCTGATAATTATGCTCTCCTTTGCTCTTTGGCATCCTTTGTAAAGGTTTGATTTTGTTTTTGCGTACCTGGACATTTTTCATAGTGACCCGGTTCAGTTAATGAGTGCTAATAAAGAGCATTAAGATGTGCCTCCACTAGAACTAAGGGGCCTAGCCCGAACCATGAAAAACAGCTTCTGATCAAGGGGTGTCTGGATACCTTTGGCCATATAGTCTATATCTGTTTTTTATACTGCAATCCCCCTCATTCACCTGGAACCAGCTCTTTAGTATTACTGGGTGCCTGTAGACCTAAACCAACAGACTATATATCAGTGACCGAGTGTAAAAACAACATTTCAAACTGCTTTACCTGAACTGAGAAACCAAAGTGTCCACAGAAAGCTTTGAAATAGTGTTCAGGAACAGTTCACCATGAAAACTGGAGATGCTGTACCACAACCAAGAGTGAAAAAGATAATCTCATTAAAGGTCTTGCTATGCAAAGAAAGCCACATTCCACAGTCTTAAGTGTGAGTTAATCACTACTGGGTTCAAGAGGTCGCCACCACATTCCACAGTCTTAAGTGTGTGTTAATCACAACTGTGTTCAAGAGGTCACCACCACATTCCACAGTCTTAAGTGTGTGTTAATCACTACTGGGTTCAAGAGGTCGCCACCACATTCCACAGTCTTAAGTGTGAGTTAATCACTACTGGGTTCAAGAGGTCGCCACCACATTCCACAGTCTTAAGTGTGTGTTAATCACAACTGTGTTCAAGAGGTCGCCACCACATTCCACAGTCTTAAGTGTGAGTTAATCACAACTGTGTTCAAGAGGTCACCACCACATTCCACAGTCTTAAGTGTGAGTTAATCACTACTGGGTTCAAGAGGTCGCCACCACATTCCACAGTCTTAAGTGTGAGTTAATCACTACTGGGTTCAAGAGGTCACCACCACATTCCACAGTCTTAAGTGTGAGTTAATCACTACTGGGTTCAAGAGGTCACCACCTCAGCTGAAAGGAAATTTGAAAGTTGGTTTAAAAATAATTATTAGCAAAGACAATTGAGAATAAAATAAGTTAGCCTGTTCCTATGCACTTCGGTTAAGCTGTGTGTGTTTTCTTAGACCATTCATAGAACTTTCTGAAGTTCAGTGTAAAACTAAGGTGTTGAAATGCACATAGAAAATAGCCTATTTAGTGGGACATCTACTTAAGCACTCATTTTCTCAAAAGTGATGCAGTCTGTTGTCTGTTGTAGATAGTCTGGCTGGCAGCTATAAAAAGTGATGCAGTCTGTTGTCTGTTGTAGATAGTCTGGCTGATAGCTATAAAAAGGTAATGAATAATTAGCCTTAGCATAGCACTATTTAGAGACTTATGTTACTAATATATGTTTAAAAATATGTTTCTAACAGAGTAAATAGCTTGTCTAAATGATCTGGTGCATGGGGTATCCAAGGTGTCTGTGCTGGGCAAAAACAAATACCTGCACCCACATCGGGCCAATCTAGTGGCTGATTGAAGGGCATGTGCACCACGTAGCAACACTTGCTATGTGGCCCCATTGTAGTTTATTGGACAGGCTGAGTATAAACTTCCCCTGGAAATTAATGAAAGAATCTGGGGGGCATTTTTGTTGGTATTTGTAGAAAAATAATAATTGTGTACAACTGATTGACTCAATGAAATGTCCCAAAAAACATTTAGGGAAATTATTGTAATTGGTTTCAAGCCTTTAAACTGCTAAATATTCTCTACGCTGGGTGTGAATGTGAGAATCTGAAAGCCCCTACACTCTGGATCCCAACTGCCAGATCCCAACTGGCGAATCCCAACTGCCAGATCTAAACGCATCTCACATCCTCCTCTGGGCTGCTGGGGCTGAGATTAGTGGGATTTTATTTATTTCTGCTTTTCTTCTTCCTCTTCTTTGTCTTCATCTTCTAAGCATTTATGACGTCAGAAATACATCAATCAAATTCAAACGTATGTGCGGGAGGGGAGGGGGGTCCTGTCAGGGGCTGGCAAATGGAGCCGTGTCAACAGCAAGGAGGACATTCTCTCTTTCACTGATTATTTTCTTCTTCTCTCTCTCTCTCTGTTCTTCTGTATCTCTCTATCTGTCTCTCTCTCTCCCTATCTGCCCCTCTCT
Source organism: Ilyophis sp. 1 JC-2022 (assembly GCA_022702515.1). Taxonomy (NCBI): domain Eukaryota; kingdom Metazoa; phylum Chordata; class Actinopteri; order Anguilliformes; family Synaphobranchidae; genus Ilyophis; species Ilyophis sp. 1 JC-2022. The sequence continues at coordinate 582,391 of CM040395.1, read as the reverse complement.
CTCTCCCTCTTTTTGTCTCTCTCTCTTTCCCTTTCTCTCTCTCAGTGATGGCCTGTGTACAGTTGGCCTCCTCCTGCTCCCAGCTCTGTGAATAGGGGGGAAACACTCAGTCCTGGCCCGGGTAAAGAACCGGCAGCATAATGTACAGCGTGGAGGACCTGCTGATCTCTCATGGATACAAGCTTCCCAGGAACGCCCCCCCTTCCTCCTCCTCTTCCTCATCCTGCGAGGCTGCGCGGCAGGCCAGCTACGGGGAGGCCAACGGGCGCGAGGCCTACACGGCCCCTCCGGCCAAGAGCGGCCCCGTCCCGGGGGGAAGAGGGATCTGCGGCGACGGTAACCACGGTGACACGCGGCAGCAGCGTCCGGGCGCTCTCCTCAGCAGCTCGGACAGTGGGTCAGTAATCTCAGGCTTTTCTCTCACGTTCTGCTTTTCACCCCCGAAAAAAAAATCTTTGTGCTGCTGGAAAACTAGCAGACCGGGTGGGTCTGCAGTGCGCAACGGGGAGGGGTGTGCGCACGTGTGTGTGTGTGTGTGTGTGTGTGTGTGTGTGTGTGTGTGTGTGAGAGAGTGTGTGTGTGAGTCTGCGGCAGCATCAGTGTTAGTCTGTGGTACAGGGAGTTGTAGGAAGACGTGATTCTGCAATGAGTAGTCAGTTTGCATAACTGCGAGTTGATATTCTTTTTAAATAGACTATTGCCTTTTTACCTAGCTCCACACCGCCCCACCCCCACACTGCCACGCCCCCTGGTAAAGCACAGGGGTGTGGAGTTTAGGCTATGGTGCATTAACTAATCTGCCTCATGGGACTGTGTGTGGTAAACAGAGGATTCATAGCAGACTGCCGTGTTAATGCAACCACACTCAAATACTGAATGCCCCTGTATACCATTCATTAAGCTTCATTTATTACATGCACACATATGTATATATACGCACACACACGCACACATATGTATATATACACGTAAACACACACACGTACACGCACAGTATAGTATGTGTGTGTGTACATGTAATGTAAATGAAAGCAGTGTGTTCTCATTCCTGAGCTCCAGTATATAACAAGCTGGCTATATATAGCCTGAGTTATGTAACTGAACTGGCATCCTGAATGTCTCAGTATTAATGTATAGGGTGGCAGAGGATCCCCCCTGGGGGGGTGAGGGGTCTGTGAAACTGCCCCACCCATCTCCATTCAGGAGAGTGGAAGTAGCCAATGAAAGCCTTTCTCTAATAAACAGGGCTGATGTCTTTCTAAGGTATTTAGTGCATTTAAGAAGGACCTGCAGCTGAAGTATGATCTATCACAGGAGAGGCAACCCAGATCCTGGAGTGCTGGTGCCGTTTCTGGGTTTTGTTCCATCTTGCTTGATCGCAAGAGTTTGATGGATGATTAAAAGTCTGAGCCTGAATATTCTGAATGGTGAAATGCTGAGTGTCTCCAGCACATGGTCACCTGCATTTATTACGCCTGATTAATTCAAATGAATATAGTTATGCAGTTAGTTTTGTATGGAGCAAAAACCAGGACCGTCTCCAAGACTGGAGTTGCCTACCCGTGATCTATCATGTTCTCTCTGATTCTCCTTTGCTGTGGTTTTGTAAAACCTCTGGCCCATCTACATTTGCTCCAGGGATTAATTTGTATTTTAGAAATATGTAGTGAACGCAAGTCAACATACACCAAAATCACAGAAAAAATAAAGCTTTGTTTTCTTGAGCTTGCCTCTGTAAGAATAATGTTATTTAAAAAAGTGTCAATGTAGTTAAACTCTGCATCTGATGTTGATACAGTGAACATAAAGACTAATTTTACAGAGAAGGATCAGACACACTCCTGGAGAGGTGTGTGTGTGTGTGTGTGTGTGTGTGTGTGTGTGTGTGTGTGTGTGTGTGTGTGTATAAGAGCGTGCTGACATCTACATGCTCTAAGCGTGTGTGTGTGTATGTGTGTGTGTAAGAATGTGCTGATGTCTATGTGCTCTAAGCATGTGTGTGTAAGAATGTGCTGATGTCTATGTGCTCTAAGCATGTGTGTGCGTGTGTGTGTGCGCGTGTGCATGTGTGCACGCGTGTGTGTGTGTATAAGTGTGTGCTCGCGTGTGTGTGTATAAGTGTGTGCTGATGTCTATTTGCTCTAAGAGCATATCTCTTGTGGACTAGAAGTCCAACAGGGGGCGCTGTGCTGTAGAAAGCCCCATCCTTCAGATGAGGTGTGAAACCAGGGCGGTGTTTCACAAAGCAGGATTACTGAGTTAGCTGGATAACTGCACTGAGTAAAATCTGGAACAGCTCTTCTTACTTCAGTCCATGTTCCAGATTTGGGATGGTTCCGGGTTTTACTCAGTGTAGTTATTCAGCTAACTCAGTAATCCTGCTTTGTGGAACAGGCTCCAGTTATCCAGCTAACTCAGTAATCCTGCTTTGTGGAACAGGCTCCAGGTTCCTGACTGGCTGTAGATGTTAATGTTCCCAGGGTACTTTTGTAAAGATGAGCGGCATTAACATTGACAGTCAAACAGGGAGCTACAGTTCATGAGATTGGTTTCCTATAAAACAGTCAGCTCTAACGGCACTAAGCTAGTGTTGTGTTAAAGGTCAGAGGTCGATTTGGCTTGATCTCCACCTCCATTTGGAGTTCCCCAATGACAGGAGAAAGCCCCTCCCCAGGGGGACTTACCTCACATTTAAGTGTCAGTCTGGGTTGGCTCATAGTATTGTGAGGCTAGAAAATCCTGTGCATATTTTGCAAGCTCTTATCATCTCTAAGTGTTCAGCCCAGTAGCAAATATTATCTTGAGTATATTAATGCTTAAAAAAACATGAAATACCATAACTCTCCCTCTCTTAATGTTAGGCTTGTCCACTGAGTGCCTGATTATAAAGTGTTGACGTGTTACAGTATATTAGCCATCCCGTTAAATCTGTACAATCCAACAGTCAAGCTTTCTTTACTCTGACTCCTGATATCTACCATGTACTGACAGTATGTTCACGTGTCACAACACGTGTGGAAAAGCATGTCAGCTCCGCACCGCAAGGCTGCATGTGTGATATTAGATTTTTAATGTGAATGTAGAAAATCAGCTGTTACCGTGGTAATATTTAAAGATGTGTTTTAAACTGACACCTCCCGTCAGCACCCGCTATATTCCCAGTTTGTGGAAAGTCTCTTCCAGCTAAGATCAGGAAACAATGTGGATTTTTCAATTGCTAATAAATCAACTTAAAGCCTTCACTTTTAGCTATGGGAACTATTGTGCATAACTTTCCAAAACTGTGCATTTTTAAGACCTGCCTTTTACTTTAAATTAGTCAAAGGAAACTTCAACATTTGTTTTTTTCAGACGAATACGAGTAGAATTCAGCATGATTGTATTGTAATGTTTAGACTATTTATGGGGTCTGTGAGGCCTAACAGTGCTGTCTTTTTTGAATTCAGTAATATAGTGTAATTAATGCCCCAAAAAATCTGTTGTTTACTGACATTGCTGGCTGTTATTGAGCCAAGCTCTTTGGCTGATAAATAAAAGCCTATGTTTTTATGTCAACCTCACGTTATAACACCTTATTACAAGAGGGTTCATGCTAGTCCTATGGTGACACACTGCACACTGGGCACTGTGCCTTAACATCCAGTAGTTCAATATGCTGCTTAATGGAGAGTTCACTTTGTACAGTAAAACTTTACCCCACTGGAAATGAGAGGGAATTTCAGGAGGACACACACCCGCAGGCAATTAGGTTGTTTGTTTCCTGGGATGTTTAAAATGAGAAAGACAGTAAATCCATATAAATTTGAGGGGAGTGGAATTCATAACAGAGAATGAATGCTCCATACTGATGATACACAGGCAATATTTTCAGGCAATATTGACAGACAATGATTGCTGACAATTATCCTATTGATAAATGAATATCTGAACAAGTTTGATCAAGGCAAGCAATATTTTGCTACCATCCAATCACAGATGAGTTTGAGTCTTCCAAAAATAAATTTCAACAATGGCTGCCAAGTGGTGCAAGGAAACCGAAGGGATGCTGATCTTTTATAACTTTATTTATTACTGAGGTAAGTTATATTGATGTATTAGTCTAATGTTGAAATAAAGACCAACTCTTCATAAAAGTTGTAGTATTCTTGACTTTTGATTGTAAGTAATTGGTGTTACTCAGTCACCGCCGTACTGATGAACCGAATGACTTTTAGCTAGCTAGCTTTATTCAGCAGGCCTAACCGCCTGCTTACTGGTGAAATACATCCATGAATGCTTCCGTCACATTTAGAGATACGGTCGATTGAAATACATTGGCAGAAAGCTGTGGTTCTTGCCGTTCCGGGCACATATATACCTTTGCGGTGAGATGACGGTAGGTCCGAAACAGAGGTTAAAAACAGGATCCGCAAACAATTAGTTATTTTTCAGTTTTTGCCCTATTGACCATTGCTACAGTAGCCCATACCCATTGCCAATTGCTGGCAATATTGCCTGAAAATATTGCCTGTGTACCATCAGCTTTAGAGAATGAAGGCTCCATACTCCATACTCCAGACTCAGAAAATTAAGGCTCCATACTCCAGACTCAGAAAATGAAGGCTCCATACTCCAGACTCAGAGAATTAATTCTCTATACTCCAGGCTCAAAAAATTTATGCTCTATACTCTAGGGTCAGAGAATGAAGGCTCAATTCTCCATACTCAGAAAATGAATGATCCATACTCCAGACTCAGAGAATGAATGCTCTATACTCTAGGCTCAGAGAATTAAGGCTCCATACTCCAGACTAGGAGATGAAGTTCATATTGCTGAATTCTCACAAATTAAGCTCAGAGTAGGTTTATATGCAGATCTTATGAACAGTATATAGTATGTCTATTTTATTTTTATTTTTATTTTTTTTGAGTTTCAGCTGGTCAAAGCTTTTCAGCAATGCTTTATTAAGGTTTTCTTGTGTTTGCAGGTTTTACAATGGAACCAGAGAGCTGTACTCAAACCAGCAGGGGGAGGAAGACAGGGAAGAGAGAGACATGTTCTATTGGCGGAGGAGGGGCCAGGACTTCAGCCTCTTGCTGGACTATGCCGACGGCAGAGAGCTTAGGGCTGCAGCAGGGGGGTTGGGTAGGGCTGAGGGGGCATGGAGAGCACAGGTAGCCCCACCCCAGGAGGAGCGACGGGCCGACAGGCAGCGCTGGGACGAGAGCGCATGGCTGCGGGTCCGGGATGCGGCACAGGGACAATGGCGGGCGGTGGGCGCAGCAACAGGAGACAGGAAGTGCCAGAGCCTGGGTACGGAGGAGTGGCGGCCAGCACTGGGGCTGGGGAGGCACCTGTCTGATGGCGAGGGAAAGCTGTGGGCTCAGGAGCAGGCCTACCGAGCACCTGCAGAGGGCGTTGTCCACCCCAAAACCAAAGGGAAGTCCCAGTCCCTTCCCAGGGTGCTGTCCCCAGAGAGCCTCCAGCAGGCCAACACACCCTTGTTTCTCCCCGAAGGGTACCCTGGCCACCGGTTCAATGGCTCCACCTCCCATGTACCTCATGCTAAACACCGCTACCCCCCTTACCACCACCACTACCACTACAACAGCAACATCGCAGGCAGCAGGGAACCTTGGACAGAGAGCAGCAGCAGGATAAGTCATCACATCGCACTTTTACCAAAGCCCAGGTTCAGCAGGCCCCTCAAGCCTCCCTCCTATGAGGCTCACCAGCAGACAAGGGGCAGCGCAGAGACGCTTGCCGGAGATCAGGTACCCGATTCAAAAGATGGGGATGCGGCCGTTTCCTCTGAGGAGGGGGGGGCAATGGGGAGGGACTACTTTGCACACGATACCACCGCAGGTTCTGGGGCGGAGCCTCCAGGTTACATACCTCCTCCATCCTACAAAAGACCCTTCTTCTACAGAGGAGGACAGAGGAGCAATGGTGAAGCATTAAACTACCAGTTCCAGGGTGAAGAGGTCAAGGAGCAAGTGCCTGGGAGCACAGAATTAGGGAGGTGGTATTCCAGGCAGGTGGGAAACTCCTGGGTAGAACATCAGAGGGACAGGAGCACCCCCTGCAGGGAAGCAGCATTCCCTGGACACTCGGAAGAGGAGGCTGAAGAGGAACATTTGGAATCCGTTCAGTACCTGCCTTTTGATGATCCACGTGTGAGGCATATCTCAGGAGGATCCTGCGGAAACTCTCTGGTTGATTCAGACAAAATCGGGAGCATTGACAAAGAGATTCCCAGCGCTAATGTTTTAGGACAATCTACACAAGACAGTGCCTTTCTCCCTCCGCAGGAGCTACTATTACTCAATACGGACACTAGTAAAATGTCTCTCAGCGAGCAGGATGGTGGCAATAGCAATTTGCACAAAGGAAGTGATAATTCCACAGTTTCTGACATTAAAAGCAGCGAGTGCCCCACGGCTGTTCTGGTTAAGCCGATCTGGCAGAACCGAAACCCAGACCGGGGCTCTTTTCTCGAAACCGTAACTCAAGTGAAAAAAATAGAGCCAGGGGGAGCAGAGACAGAGAAAAGCAAAAATGCAAAGAGAAAACTCACAGAGACTATATTCTGCCTGGTCTCCATACCCATCCACTCACAGTCCATTGGGGACGACTCCGAACACACTGACTCTGAGAAGCCAGCAGATCTGGTGCAAGGCTCGAGTGAGAATGAATCAGACCACTTGCAAAACCAAAGTCTCCTAAGCACATCGTCCACAGACCTAGAGCTGCAAGCACTCACTGGGAGCATGAGGAGCAACAGAGGCTCAAAAAAAGACCCCATTCTAGGGAAAGAGGTCCAGTCCCTCCACCCCGGCCATGATCTCTGTTCTGGGTCTTGGCCCGGTGATCAGTACAGGGACCAGGAGACTCAGACCTGCTCTCCTGAGGGCCCCAGGGCACCACCACAAGGACCCACAGACCAGCAAGCACAAGACCAGCCTCGCTCGGCCTCAGATACCACCACCGACAGCGGGGTGGGCACCGACTGCAGCAACCGGTACGGGTACCCAATGAAGGGCCAGAAGAACCTGAACCAATCCAGCAACAGCGCCTTCTCTAGAACCTCTAACTTCACCTCCGGCTCGCTTCACAAGAGTACAGCTCAGTCACCGCCGCCGCCCCCACAACCGCAACCCTCAGGAAACCAGGAGGAGCCGGACTACCTTCCAGCCCAGAAAGGCCAGAACCAGAGCCGGGCCAAGCCGCTGTCAGTCGGTCTTGGTCTAGAAGCCTTTGGCCAGTTCCTGCTGAAACCTATCAGTCGACGCCCATGGGATGCTATCGAGGAGCTAGAGTCCTTCAACAAGGAGCTTCAACAGCAGATCGTTAAAGGTTCCAGTGTGGACCAGTGTATTGAGGACCTGGATGAGGCCTACAAGGACATTCTGGAGCTGGAAACAGTCAGCAATAACATAATCGAAAAGGTGCAGATCCCTGACCACAAAAAGGCTGACCCCGATGGTCCAGACCTAATCCCACTGGTTGAGCCCTTGGGCAGGATAGGCAAGGCCAGACTCACGCTGGAAAGCTGGACGGCAGCAGCAGACCCAGCCTACAGGGAGGTGAAGAGCGCCTTCTCCAGGCCTGCGGGGAAGACCGTTAGCTTCAGCTTCAGCAAGCAGCTAAGAGAAGAGGCACCAGCTTCTTCGGAGATTGGTTTCAGAGAGTACACCACCATCCTATCTCAAATCACAGACACACCAGCAGGATGCCACTGTAGGAATGCAAACCTGGATGCATTTGCCCCAAAAGAGTCTCAGCACAGGGATGAGGCAGATCAGCCTGAGCGCACCCCTGTGGAGGTGCCATGGGCCGCCAGGCAGCCCATGCATGATGCTTCTACGCTGACCAGCCCCCCTGACTATGAGGCTGTGTGCCATGCTTTGCAGCTAACACGGGAAACGACAGTGGGCGTCAGCAGGGGTGTTACAGCTAAGCTCGGAAGCACCAGCGCTGCAACTCTTCCCCACACATCCTCATTCAAGGTGGTCACATTCGCCACAGGCTCCCTGCAAGATCGCCCTTCTTTTCAGGCGGAGGCCTTGAGACACACAAAGAAGGACAAGAACTCGCTGCCCAGGTTCAGAGGTGAGAGAAGCCTGAACGTGCTCATGATCAAAAGCCAAAGGGACAGGTTCCGTGGTCGAGGGGCATCCCGGTGCATGGTGGGAAAGGATGCCGAAGGGGCAGTGGTAGCCTCCTCCTCCTCCGAGGATGACAATTACAACAATGATGCCGACAAACGTTTCGATTCGCGGAGGCAGTTGACGATCACAGAGAAGCAACTGGAAACCCTCCTGACTAATGAGAAGTCCAACAGCAGCACGCCAGCAGAGGACCTGAGCAACCTCTATGAGGTGAAGTGTGCTAAGGGCATCCCAGAGAATGAGTCAATAGAGGAGAGGGCAGCCAGGATTTTAGGAATAGACGTGCCAGCAGAGTCTTTAGGTGTGGTGGAGCAGAAGGGAGGGGAGCAAGTATCGGAGTCCGAGAAAGGAGACACGGCAGAATTCAAGCGCATCCCGCTGATCGGAACATTGAAATTTGGCAGTATCGAAAGGATACCACACGTGTTGTGGCGGCGCCGCAAGGAACTGGACGTTGATTATGTGGCGTTGGAATGGCCGGACAAAGAGATGGGTGGGGCAACAGAACATGGTGGAGGGGATGGCTTGGGCAGGAATGGAGTGGAGAACCACCTGGGGCCGGCCCCAGGGTTTCCGGAGTTCCCTGCCGAGAGACTGAAGTTGTCGGTGGCCCTGGACAGGAGGGGAGGGCGAGGTCGCGGGCGGGGCCCCTCTCGTGTCATTGAGGCCCTGCAGGACAGGCTGGCCACACCCTCGTGCAGGGCGGTGGCAGAGCGGCTCGCTCGCATGAGGGAGGTGGACTCTGTGTCCCGGATGAGGCGCCTCAGTGCCCGGAGCTCGGATTCGGGCGAGGAGCCAGAGGATGGGAGTGCTCCCCTCTCAGAGGACCGTCTCCTCCCTCTCTCCCTTCCCCTCTCTCACTCCCTCCCTGCAAACCAGGAGTCTCGCAACACCACCGTCGCTAAGAGGGAGATCACCCTGCCCCTGGGATTCTGCGCCCCCTCCAACAGGCCGCAGGACGAAGGGACGCTGTCGCTCCCAGGTTAGAAACTCTGTGCTCATCCCTTCAACTTGTCTGCACCCCCATGAGGGTGGTTCTAGTTCAATAAGAATCACAAAGACAAAAATACAGAGCAACATTCAAAATATTAACCTCAGATTTTAAAATAGAGGGGTAATGTGGTTATTTAGATTTTTTAACAATTTCTCAATTTTGAGTAAATAATTTTGTATTAGACATATAGGGGTTGATTTACTAAAGGTTTGCGTGTACAAAAGCTTGTGTAAAACTGTTACCACCCGCAAAAAATCGTCAAAGGTGATCAACTAACAAGGTGTAAAAATGTTTGCGTGTGCTAAAATATATGTTGATTTCTAATTTTTGCAAGTTAGCCTGAATGAATATGCAATATGCAAAATTGGGCGTCCCTACGTTATTTTGTGAAATAGTGGGAGGATGTCATGCAAATAGATTTATTTAGCATGTGCAAAGTTTACTAAGCCCTAAAAGAATTTTGAGAAAGTTTGGGACAGTATTTGCAGGTGCATTTTAGCACAAATGTAAAGCAGGTATTAAAAGACATGGAATGGATAAGATGACGGCTGTTATTGGAGCAAGACACATACAGATGTGTTTGGAATATCCAGAAGTGAATGTTCTGAATAATTGCGTAACAATGGGGGCTAATTAACTGGGCCATTCTTACTAACCCTCAAAATACACAAGAAGAGAATTTGTGGATACATACAGTACATCACGAACAGTAAGAATACATTTTTTAATCATGAAGCAAATCGTACATAATACAAGAGTAATAGTATTTGAATCAAACAAGCAATACAATCTATATTACAACAAACAGTGAATAACAAAGCAAATAAAAACTTTATCAAAATAGAACCCATGATCACATGATTTTATGTGACAGTAATGGCGTGAGTAGGCTTAGTGCTAGTAAGCATGGTTACGATTATTTAAATCCTGACAAATATCTTTAACTCCCGACAGAAACAGAGACATCCAGTGAAACAGTTGGTCGTAAACCGCCAGCTTGTTCAGTATAAAGGTACTACACTAAAAAGAAAATACCATAAAAAAACGGCAACATTTCTGCCAGTCTTTTCACTGTTTTCACTGTAACCATTCCGAATGCACAAAATCTCATTTAAATATGGCTGTTTGCGGCTGGAGTCATTTGTATAATGACTCTTAGTTGATCACCTGCAAAGTGTGAAAGGATAACGAGTGCAAATACTTTGGCTGCGCCCGCAAAATAACACCCCCTATTTGGGATCTTGGTAAATCCACCCCTGAGGGCCTAATTCACTAATACCTTTAGCATGTGCAAAACATTTTCTCACCCACAAAACCAATAACATGACCAATGATTGGCCATGGTATTTGTTTTGCACCAGTCATTGGTTGAGTTGTTAGTTTTGTGTGTGCTAAAAGGTTGTGCATGTGCTAAATGAGTTCAGCCTGTCTATGTGGCAAAAGGTTTGAGGAATATAAAAATAACAAGCATTAAAATAAGAAGTAAAATTAAAAGATATGTGCTGTTACATCAACAGATAATAAGACATGAAAAGGTAGTGTTCATTAGTGTAAATGTAATGTTTACTGTAAATGTACACACAAAATAACCAGAATGTTAATATTTTTGGTGAATTCTAATTTTTTTAATTAAAATTTTGCACAATATTTGCTGTTTTTCACACCTTATTTAAACTGATAAAGGCAAAGGCATCTGACATCAAACTACTGAATGAACAGCTAGAAATCTAGAAATCAGTGGGTTTGGCCCAAATCTGAGCAAAGGGCACTGCACCCAATGCACATACATTCCTCTGATGTACGCACTTGCCCATGAGTCTTATAGTATTTTCCACACTACAGGCCCCATGATCCCACAGGGTAGTCTGTGCTGATTGGACAGGTGTGTGCATCTCTCTCTGGTAGTCTGTTCCTGTTTTCCCTGAAGCATTATAGGGAACAATTAATGCAACATAACCCAAGTAACTCTGGCTTACTTCGAGCCAAACTACCCTTCCCAGCAGGCCCTCAGTCACAGCTGGCCAATCATGTGTCAGACCTGGGTCCACATGACCTGGGCACACATTCTCTAAGCATGTCAGAGAAGGAGTGCTGACTCTGGATGAGTTTTTACCTTTTTCCTGATAATGGATAAGGTTTGGCTGTATGCAGGGTAAACTGATCCTACTGATCCCTGTATGCAGGGTAAACTGATCCTACTGATCCCTGTATGCAGGGTAAACTGATCCTACTGATCCCTGTATGCAGGGTAAACTGATCCTACTGATCCCTGTATGCAGAGTAAACTGATCCTACTGAGCCCTGTATGCAGAGTAAACTGATCCTACTGATCCCTGTATGCAGGGTAAACTGATCCTACTGATCCCTGTATGCAGGGTAAACTGATCCTACTGATCCCTGTATGCAGGGTAAACTGATCCTACTGATCCCTGTATGCAGAGTAAACTGATCCTACTGATCCCTGTATGCAAGGTAAACTGATCCTACTGATCCCTGTATGCAGGGTAAACTGATCCTACTGATCCCTGTATGCAGGGTAAACTGATCCTACTGATCCCTGTATGCAGAGTAAACTGATCCTACTGATCCCTGTATGCAGGGTAAACTGATCCTACTGATCCCTGTATGCAGAGTAAACTGATCCTACTGATCCCTGTATGCAGAGTAAACTGATCCTACTGATTCCTGTATGCAGGGTAAACTGATCCTACTGATCCCTGTATGCAGGGTAAACTGATCCTACTGATTCCTGTATGCAGGGTAAACTGATCCTACTGATCCCTGTATGCAGAGTAAACTGATCCTACTGATCCCTGTATGCAGAGTAAACTGACCCTACTGATCCCTGTATGCAGGGTAAACTGACCCTACTGATCCCTGTATGCAGGGTAAACTGATCCTACTGAGCCCTGTATGCAGGGTAGCACTCCTACTCTTGAGAGATTTCATAGGTTGACCAGATGGCCTATTTCTTTCGAGACAAAATATCCTTCCAGGTGGGATTTCTAAATTCTTAAGTAGTAATTCCACCCCTGTCCTCTCTTTTGAAATCCAATATATGGATATATCACCTTAAATTTCTTTAAAAGTTCCCCTGCAGTGTCTAAGGCCATAGTGAGTGCCTTTTGCCTAAAGAGCCACTCAGGAGCAAGAGTGATATAGAAGGAGTAGAGGATGTCTCAGAGAATATATCCCTTTGCTTTTTCTGCTCATGGATTCTTGGGTAGGCATTAAAAGGCCTGATCTGGGAGTGTTTATCTTTGTGCTGATTACTCATGGCCACCACTAGAGGGAGCACTTGGCCATTGGAGTGTGAAAATGTTGAAAATTTCTTTTAAGAAATATAATTTTTTTGGTTTCCTTTAGGGCACTTTCAGAAGCAAATTTAAATTAATTAATATTAATATATTAAGAGTTCAGCTTCAAAATTTGATTAACTTTTTTTTTTTTTTAAGGGTTAAAAAAAACATTAAAAAAACATTAACAACATTAACCTTATTTAACAGATCAGAAACAACATTAACCTTATTTAACAGATCAAAAACAACATTAACTGTATTTAATGGGTCAAAAACAACATTAACGTTATTTAACAGATCAAGGCGCAACTAATTCTGTACTGAGATATTTGAATATAAAGTTGAAAATTCGGTAGAGGTATACGTCATTTTGACGTAAAGCTCTACCACTTCCTCGTTTTTGAAAGACTACAGTTTGTCACGTGGGCGTGTAAATGACATAGGCACGTAGGCGGAGCCAGCGAGGGAAGAAATGTTCCATGACCGTCTGTCACTGTTCTGAGTACCGTGGTAGAGATGCATCATAGATCAAGCTAGCTATTATTGCTACTTTATTATAATCTCAGAAAATTACATTGATAAGCTACGTTATTTTCTAAAGATGCTTTGGGAAAGTAAACCAAACGGGACTCGAGTGCTGTCGGTTACAGAGTGGACAAATTGATAACCTACAACTCCGTTTCCAGTCTCATTCCCTGACATTTTCTGCCTTTATGAATCACCTGGTAAGGAACCATGCCAACTACATTATGTTTTACATAAGGTGCAAATCCACATTTTTTATTCCGTTTTCCATGCAGTAGCTAGACACACATCAGCTTTTTAGCATTTATAAAATTGCTATGTTTTAAATATAGCCATTTCTAGATTTAAAACATAGCAATTTTCGAAATGCTAAAAAGCTGATGTGTGTCTAGCTACTGCATGGCAAACAGAAGGCTATAATTTGTCCACTCTGTAACCGACAGCACTCGAGTCCTGTTTGGTTTAATTTCTCAGTACAGTATTAGTTGCGCCTTGATCTGTTAAATAAGGTTAATGTTGTTTTTGACCCGTTAAATGTTTTTGACCATTTCCATTTCAGTAGGAATTGCGGTAGTTACCACATGTAGGCTAGCTACACCACTCGTTTACCTCGGTTAAACATTAGAGGATAGGGATAAGAAATTAATAAGTGTTCGAATTTGTTGTGTTTGAACTAGTATGTGCAAGACGAGCAGTAAAATTCCCAGTCCCTCCGCTCCGGTCGTAACGTTATTCAGTGTGACTGGCATTGTCTGACACCGCCCATAAACTATAAGCGCTCTTGCCAAAAGTCTTGGCTATTGTAGTTCAGAGTAAACCAAGTACCTGGTACATGCGCAGTAGTTTGGGGCTATATCTCTGCTCTCACTACAGGTAGAAAGTTGGTTGAGAACTCATTTTAATCAGGAGGAGAGCTACTTTTCTACAAATCAAACATAAGTTTTGGGTGGAATTACCCTTTAAGTAGCATAATTTCAGAATCCCCCCATGTGGGTCCATGTGGATTTTTCTCCTTAACTCACTTCACGGCTGTTTTTTTTTCTTTGCTGTTTTTCAGATCACTACGACCCCAGCCGAGTGGAGAAGGTGTAGACCCCCGCCCAGTGGAGAGGGTGTAGACCCCCGCCCAGTGGAGAGGGTGTAGACCCCCGCCCAGTGGAGAGGGTGTAGACCCCCGCCCAGTGGAGAGGGTGTAGACCCCAGCCCAGTGGAGAGGGTGTAGACCCCCGCCCAGTGGAGAGGGTGTAGACCCCAGCCCAGTGGAGAGGGTGTAGACCCCAGCCCAGCGGAGAGGGTGTAGACCCCAGCCCAGCGGAGAGGGTGTAGACGCCAGCCCAGCGGAGAGGGTGTAGACGCCAGCCCAGCGGAGAGGGTGTAGACCCCCGCCCAGTGGAGAGGGTGTAGACCCCCGCCCAGTGGAGAGGGTGTAGACCCCAGCCCAGCGGAGAGGGTGTAGACCCCCGCCCAGCGGAGAGGGTGTAGACCCCCGCCCAGTGGAGAGGGTGTAGACCCCCGCCCAGTGGAGAGGGTGTAGACCCCCGCCCAGTGGAAAGGGTGTAGACCCCAGCCCAGTGGAGAGGGTGTAGACCCCAGCCCAGTGGAGAGGGTGTAGGCCCCAGCCCAGTGGACATGGTGTAGACCCCACCCCCTTGGAAAGGGTGTAGACCCCAGCCCAGTGGAGAGGGTGTAGACGCTAGCCCAGTGGAGAGGGTGTAGACGCTAGCCCAGTGGAGAGGGTGTAGACGCTAGCCCAGTGGAGAGGGTGTAGACGCTAGCCCAGTGGAGATGGTGTAGACTCCAGCCCAGTGGAGATGGTGTAGACTCCAGCCCAGTGGAGAGGGTGTAGACTCCAGCCCAGCGGAGAGGGTGTAGACCCAGCCCAGCGGAGAGGGTGTAGACCCCAGCCCAGCGGAGAGGGTGTAGACCCCAGCCCAGCGGAGAGGGTGTAGACCCCAGCCCAGCGGAGAGGGTGTAGACCCCAGCCCAGCGGAGAGGGTGTAGACCCCAGCCCAGCGGAGAGGGTGTAGACCCCAGCCCAGTGGAGAGGGTGTAGACCCCAGCCCAGTGGAGAGGGTGTAGACCCCAGCCCAGTGGAGAGGGTGTAGATTGATTGTAACCTCTGCCTAAGACTCAGCTCCAACACTGTGACCCTGGCCTCCCGCTGCAAAGCCTTCATCTCACCCCCCCACCCCTCCCCCCACAGCAATGGCCTTCCTCTTGGACATTAGCATTGTTTACACGGTGATCTGGTGTTGTGCAGAAAGAGCTGTCCTACTGCCAAAGGGAAGTGGCCCCCAGGGGTCAGCTAACCTCCATCCTGGCCCCCCCCACCCCACCCCCCGCCCCTTTATCTGGGGGAGGTACCTAACGCATATCGGCATGTCTTCTCCTTTCTCCCCAGCTGCTTTCTCATTGGTCGATGTTATGCAATTATGTCATATGCATTTATCCTTTTTCCGCACATGGAGTGGAAAGGACGGACTCAATACCTGCAGCTAACAGAAGAGCTGGCAAAGAAAATGAATGTAACGCTCTGCCATTTTATCCAAAACCAATACACACAAGAGAAAGAAATAAAATAAGATAAATAATACAATAATACATTGTTCCATTGCAATCAAGTGTTAACGACACCTTAATGTACATAGCGCTATTAGATGGATGTGAGATGTTTGCCTGAACATTTGGCTCAAAAACAGTTTAATTTGATTTATTTTATCTTTTCATCGCTAAGAGCCATTGAACATCAAGTGACAGGAGATGATTGTGTTTAGTATTGCTAATGGTGGTGAAGCTACAGGAGATGATTGTGTTTAGTATTGCTAATGGTGGTGGAGCTACAGGAGATGATTGTGTTTAGTATTGCTAATGGTGGTGAAGCTACAGGAGATGATTGTGTTTAGTATTGCTAATGGTGGTGGAGCTACAGGAGATGATTGTGTTTAGTATTGCTAATGGTGGTGGAGCTACAGGAGATGATTGTGTTTAGTATTGCTAATGGTGGTGAAGCTACAGGAGATGATTGTGTTTAGTATTGCTAATGGTGGTGGAGCTACAGGAGATGATTGTGTTTAGTATTGCTAATGGTGGTGAAGCTACAGGAGATGATTGTGTTTAGTATTGCTAATGGTGGTGAAGCTACAGGAGATGATTGTGTTTAGTATCGCTAATGGTGGTGAAGCTCAGTTCTCCTCTTTGTGGAGAATTACCTTTTTCGTTCTGACAGTGTCCACTGTGTCGACTGGAGCTGCTTTAATATTGTGGTTCCTTCACCATAAAGGCTTGTGTATGCAGTAGGCAAAGAACCTCCCAGGTAATTTAATGAGGCAATAAAAGGGTGGTGTTGGTAATGCACTGGTTGGTAAGGGTGGTGTTACTAATGCACTGGTTGGTGTAAGGGTGGTGTTGGCTATGCACAGGTTGTAAGGGTGGTGTTGGTAATGCACAGGTTAGTAAGGGTGGTGTTGGCTATGCACAGGCTGGTAAGGGTGGTGTTGGCTATACACAGGCTGGTAAGGGTGGTGTTGGTAATGCACTGGTTGGTAAGGGTGGTGTTGTTAATGCACTGGTTGGTAAGGGTGGTGTTGTTAATGCACTGGTTGGTATGGATGGTGTTGGTAATGCAGTTTGGTAAGGGTGGTGTTGCCTATGCACAGGCTGGTAAGGGTGGTGTTGGTAATGCACTGGTTGGTAAGGGTGGTGTTGGTAATGCACTGGTTAGTAAGGGTGGTGTTGGTAATGCACTGGTTGGTAAGGGTGGTTTTGGCTATGCACAGGCTGGTAAGGGTGGTGTTGGTAATGCACTGGTTGGTAAGGGTGGTGTTGGTAATGCACTGGTTGGTAAGGGTGGTGTTGGCTATGCACAGGCTGGTAAGGGTGGTGTTGGCTATGCACAGGCTGGTAAGGGTGGTGTTGGCTATGCACAGGCTGGTAAGGGTGGTGTTGGTAATGCACAGGTTGGTAAGGGTGGTGTTGGTAATGCACTGGTTGGTAAGGGTGGTGTTGGCTATGCACAGGCTGGTAAGGGTGGTGTTGGTAATGCACAGGTTGGTAAGGGTGGTGTTGGTAATGCACTGGTTGGTAAGGGTGGTGTTGGTAATGCACTGGTTGGTAAGGGTGGTGTTGGTAATGCACTGCTTGGTAAGGGTATTAGAGCAATATTGCAGTGCCCAGTCTCTCTTTCTGGAGCAGGAGTCAAACTGCAAGAGTGTATTGCACTCAGAGGGCACCTAATGCTGTTGTTTGTGGTTCACTTTACAATTATATTTATATATATATGTACACTGCTCAAATAAATGAAGGGAACACTTAATCATCACAGTATAACACCAAGTCAATTAAACCAAACCGGTCATGCTGGATGATGTTGGAGGCAGCATAACATTCGCCACGGCGTCTCCAGACTCTCACGTCTGTCACATGTGCTCAGTGTGAACCTGCTCTCATCTGTGAAGAGAACGGGGTGCCAATGGCGAACCTGCCAATTCTGGTGTTCTCTGGCAAATGCCAATCGAGCTGCACAGTGCTGGGCTGTGAGCACAGGTCCCACTACAGGATGTCGGGCCCTCATGCCACCCTCATGGAGTCTGTTTCTGACAGTTTGGTCAGAAACATGCACACGAGTAGCCCGCTGGAGGTCATTTTGTAGGGCTCTGGCAGTGCTCCTCCTGTTCCTCCTCGCACAAAGGAGCAGATACCGGTCCTGCCGCTGGGTTGTTGCCCTTCTACGGCCCTGTCCAGCTCTCCTCGTGTAATGGCCCATCTCTTGGAATCTCTTCCACACTCTTGAGACAGTGCTGGGAGACACAGCAAACCTTCTTGCGATGGTACGTATGGATGTGCCATCCTGGAGGAGCTGGACTACCTGTGCAACCTGAATTGGCTGCAGGTACCGCCTCATGCTACCAGGAGTGACAAGGGCACTAGCAAAATGCAAAACTAGAGCAAAATGCAAAACTAGAGAAAAATCAGTCAGGAAGGATAAGGAGAGAGAAATGGTCTGTGGCCACCACCTGCAAAACCATTTACTTTTTTGGGGTTGTCTTGCTGTTGCCTCTCCTGTCCACCTGTTGTCACTTTCATTTGCACCAAAGCAGGTGAAATTGATTCACAATTGTTTACGCTTTCTAACTGGACAGATCAATATCCCAGAAGTTTAATTGACTTGGTGTTATACTGTGTTGATTAAGTGTTCCCTTCATTTTTTTGAGCAGTGTATATAAACCTGTTTTTATATCTAGTTAGTATATTTTATCATGTTGTTTTTTTTAAAAACTTTTTCGTGAGTTTTCATCTCTCTATGTGCTGTGAGAGTTTCGTAACTCACCAACTAATATAAAGTTGGTTCAAATCCCCAAATGATAAAACCATTATGCTCATTGGTAAGTAGAATTTTTTGCTGTTCCTGGGAATTCCATTGTTTGCAGATGTGAGGTTTATGCCTGACCCAATCTGTATATCAAAGAGGGTATTCAGATCAATTTAATGTTTTCTGGGCAAAAAACAAAATCACCAAGTAAGCTCTAGGAAGTTTGGTAAGAATTTTCAGATTGGTTTACCAACGCACAGGCAGTATTGGAACAGGCCCGCTATAGTGGATTTGCTAACGCTTGACACGGCCAACCAGCCACGCGTGAGAGGTGAACATCTTCAGAAGGAGTCGTTGCTTTTACCCGTTAGTGAGAAGTGAACATGTTTTGAGCGTGAGTCTATGGATGCTGATATTGGACAGGTGCGTGAGGTGAACATGTTTTGAGCATGAGCTATGGATGCAGATATTGGACAGGTGCGTGAGAGGTGAACATGTTTTGAGCTTGAGTCTATGGATGCAGATATTGGACAGGTGCGTGAGAGGTGAACAGGTTTTGAGCATGAGCTATGGATACAGATATTGGACAGGTGCGTGAGAGGTGAACAGGTTTTGAGCATGAGCTATGGATACAGATATTGGACAGGTGCGTGAGAGGTGAACAGGTTTTGAGCGTGAGTCTATGGATGCAGATATTGGACAGGTGCGTGAGAGATGAACCGGTTTTGAGCGTGAGCTATGGATGCAGATATTGGACAGGTGCGTGAGAGATGAACAGGTTTTGAGCTTGAGTCTATGGATACAGATGTTGGACAGGTGCGTGAGAGGTGAACATGTTTTGAGCTTGAGTCTATGGATGCAGATATTGGACAGGTGCGTGAGAGGTGAACAGGTTTTGAGCATGAGCTATGGATACAGATATTGGACAGGTGCGTGAGAGGTGAACAGGTTTTGAGCGTGAGTCTGGATGCAGATATTGGACAGGTGCGTGAGGTGAACAGGTTTTGAGCGTGAGTCTATGGATGCAGATATTGGACAGGTGCGTGAGAGGTGAACAGGTTTTGAGCGTGAGTCTATGGATGCAGATATTGGACAGGTGCGTGAGAGGTGAACAGGTTTTGAGCATGAGCTATGGATGCAGATATTGGACAGGTGCGTGAGAGGTGAACATGTTTTGAGCGTGAGTCTATGGATGCAGATATTGGACAGGTGCGTGAGAGGTGAACATGTTTTGAGCGTGAGTCTATGGATGCAGATATTGGACAGGTGCGTGAGAGGTGAACAGGTTTTGAGCGTGAGTCTATGGATGCAGATATTGGACAGGTGCTTATTTTGTTACAAACTTTAGCATCCACTGCGTCTGCTGAAAAGACTACATTTCATGGAGTATTTATTTTTGTTATTTCATCAAAGTGTTAATCAACCTGCATAATGTATAAAATAAAGTATATTTTATCTATTTTAAGAGATATTTTGTATTTAACCATAATATTTTATTTGCTCGCTTAAATCAAGCTTGAAAGTGTCACATGCTTGTATATTCCCACAATAAGAATATATAATTTTCTATAATAGTGCTTTTAAAGGATGGCGTAGGTAAGATGTTAAATTTACATGCAAAGAGGACTGCAGTGTGCCTAGAACACACTATCAATGAAAAGGATTTGGTTTATCGTAGAGAACCTATACATCCAAATTAATACTGATAGTATTAATAGTAGCCATTAAGCAATGCGTTTTATGTGCTGTAATAATAAGAAAATTATCCGCTGTAGGAATAAAAAAATGTTTTTGATAAGTCTCCATAGTCTTTATATCAAATTTATTTGCTCATCTCAATTATGGATTCATGACTGTGGGTAAACCAGTCGTTTTAATATCTCAGTGTCAAATTATGTACTGTTTCAAAGCCACATATGAACAGTCTGAACCAATGAGAGTATACAATGCTTTATTGTGAACAGTCTGAACCAATGAGAGCACACAATGCTTTATTGTGAACAGTCTGAACCAATGAGAGCACACAATGCTTTATTGTGAACAGTCTGAACCAATGAGAGCACACAATGCTTTATTGTGAACAGTCTGAACCAATAGGAGTATACAATGCTTTATTGTGAACAGTCTGAACCAATAGGAGTATACAATGCTTTATTGTGAACAGTCTGAACCAATAGGAGCACACAATGCTTTATTGTGAAGAAAAGGAACCAAACAAGCTTGTGTTCAATGGTATGCTTGGGGACAAGACTTTCTGTCTACAAAACTGTCACTTAGTAGTGATTGTATCATATAAAATATGACAGAAAATATGCACATTAGTGATGAGGATCAGGTGTGTGTTTAAGATGAATGCATTTACTGTTGATTTACTGTTAAATACTTCTACAAAATATACTGTATGCTGTTTGCTCAGACTTGAAGGTATTAGAATGATATGATTATTTGCAGCCTTTAAATTAACAATTTATTACGTCTACCTGAGAGTTCTGCGCAATATTATTACTGGCCATTTCTAAAATGGTATGGAATATTACTCTGGCTTAGTTTTGCCATTTATTAAGTGAAACACATTTACTGAACATGACATTATGCTGTAAGGTTGTGCAATAGCTGTTTCCATCAGTTTTCATACTGTAGAATTTACAAACAACAAATGTTCTGGCCCAAAAAGCGACACACATAGCGTTGCACACAGCATTCTTGTTTTCTCCAACCACAAACACCACTGCACTGATTTCCCTGCTAAAATCAAAGATAAGTTCACTTGCAGTCATGACAATTGTTCTCTGTAAGTTTGTGAGCAGAAGCAGGAAGTATGTGGTGCTTTTCACATTCTGTGATGAGGGTAGTCGTAGATGTTTCAGACTGGTCTTCTATGATTGGTGTACAAGAGAAGTGCCCCTCCCCCAACCCGCCCACTCAGCCGTCATTCACACAGGCCCCTCCCTTGGCATGTCAGGTGATCCGTTGGAATTAGGTGTCATGAATCTTTTCTATTACAGGTTACGTGCAACATTAAAAATTATGCACATCTTGGGGTAATATTTTCTATTTTCATATGAAATTTAAGTGCTTTTTTTGTACTTGCAGGTCTTTAGTTTTCTTCCTGCATGAAATTGGAGCGAGTGGAAGAAAAAAAAAAGAAAAGATTTGCATATATTTGCATTTGGTACTCGAGCAATCTGCCCAATAAGCAACCATTATCTTTCATATTGCATATTTTTATTTACAAAACTATGCCAAGTATTTAAATCAGAAGCTATTTTTAGAGTATATTCTCCTTCCAGGCACATCAGTACAGAACCTTTGTATTAATGCACATGAAAAAGATATACAGTCATATGATTGTGCTTATGTTGTACAATACTGCAGTCATTCATAAATAAACTCTTTGCATGAAGGATTTGTTTGTACTGAATTTATTACACAAAATTGAAAGATCTCTATGTCAGTTACCGGTAATCTGTGTACCAATTCAGCTGCCATGCAATAGATTCACTTTTGGCTCTTTGGCATCCCCTTGTGGTCATTGAGAGAATAAGGTATTCACATGCATTAAACATTTCAACACCATCACTGTGCCAGACCGCTGGTGATTTCAACACCATCACTGTGCGAGGCAGAAGAGGACCTCTCTCTTTCAAACGCTCACTTGGTCTCTCTTTCTCTCTCTCTCCCTCTCCTACATACACACACACACACACAAATATATACTAACTTACACACACTCACACATGCATACACCTCCCCCCCACCACTCCCTGCACTGTGCTGCACTTTGCACCAAACCCCATAATCCACACTATAAAATACCCTAACCCCCTAACCCCCTAACCCTAACCCCCTAACCCAAACCCAAACCCAAACACCCTAACCCAAACCCTGCCCATAATCCACACTATAAAATACCCTAACCCTAACCCCCAAACCCTGCCCATAATCCACACTATAAAATACAGGCCTAACCTTCAGCAGGTACTCAGAGGATTACATGGCGGTAAGCTCTATGGGTATCCCTGAATGAACGCTACTGTATAGAGGGAGATCTAAGGCTCTAGTGCAAGTTTAAGTTAATTCATTAATCAGTAACAGTCTCCTCACGTGCGCTCTTGTGTACTTGGTTAGGGTTAGAGTGATTATCTTCACGATGATGATGATGAAGAGTGAGGTTTCATGAAACCCGAAATAGGCGGAGCAACATTTATCTGAATCAATCATTAGATTTAGTTATTTTGTTTGGTTCAAATCAATGATTGACAGCTAAGTAAAGCTCCGCCCATTGCGGTGTTCATGAAGCGCCCTAAAAAAAACGCCTTTTGTGTCTTTTTTTTTGTTATTTGGATTTGTATGGCAAAGTATATAACCAAAGTATATATATATAACCAAAGTATATAACTATTGATTGGAAATAAATTATAATAAAAAATGAACTCCTGCATTATATTTCCACTTTGAGAGGAGAGAAACTGCAGAGGTAAAAAGTTTATCCTACACAGCGGACCGTTTGCTGTCCAGGAGATGTGTGAGGCCTCCTAAACCCAGGTAAGATTCCTTTTAAGCAAATATCTTCGCGGTGTTTTTCACACTGAAACATTAATGAATACGTTTTGAAACTGTAAATAAACACGACTAACAATGAGGGACACTAGATTTTTAAACGAACGGCTCCCTTGTTTCAGTAAAATGTCTGGATGGGATTATTTTTATCAGGTAGCTTCAGAGGACCATCTGGACGTGACACTGAAGAGGCGAGGTACGACCTGAGCTGGGTGCAATTCAGTTAGACTCTTTGTTTAAGATCTAATTTTGCCTGCCTACCGTGAGCGTCTGATACTATGGGGTGAGTTTGAGGGTTAACCCTAACCCTAACCCTAACCCTAACCCTGTCTGCTGTAAAGTGTGCCAGCAAAGACTGAACAACCACACAATTCATATATTATTTTAAGAAAGGGAACAATCTAAACTACTATTATTTTCTGTTTTTAATATGAGAACTATGTAAATCCGACAGTGAAGGTCAGCCAATCGTCCGACATGGGGGGTCGACAGACACACTTCCTGAACGTGTGAAACTGGCATCTGCCATCTTGGCTCTGACTGCACAACTT
Source organism: Ilyophis sp. 1 JC-2022 (assembly GCA_022702515.1). Classification (NCBI taxonomy): domain Eukaryota; kingdom Metazoa; phylum Chordata; class Actinopteri; order Anguilliformes; family Synaphobranchidae; genus Ilyophis; species Ilyophis sp. 1 JC-2022. The sequence continues at coordinate 559,003 of CM040395.1, read as the reverse complement.
CAGTCTGAAAAATGCTGTTCTCATGTCAACATGAGGACAGGATGTGTGCTGTAATCTTTTTGACTTCATCAAATAGAAATTTAAATGATCATTATGTCCTCAATGTTATAATCAGTCTATATACAGTGCAGCTTGTAAGTATTTTGACAGTGACACAATGTTTGTTGTTTTGGCTCCGTACTCCAGCATATTGGATTTGAAATGGAACAGTGACTATGGGGTTAATGTGCAGACTTTCAGCTTTAATTTGAGGGTTTTTACATCCATATCAGTTGAACCATGTGTCAATTGTAGCCATTTTTATACATAGCCACCCCCCTCCCATTTTAGGGGAAATATTAACATAAACTTAAATAAAGTCATCATAGATTAAGCTGTACATTAAACAGGTATAGTATGGAACCCATGGGTGGCTAAATGGCTGTAAGTCCTCACGCGTCTGAGGCATCAAACGAGCCTCAAATCATCACTCTGCTGCCAGATATGCAGTAGATATGCAGTAGATATGGATGGGTCACTTTAAGGGTTGTTTCACCTGATTTCTTTTTTCATATAGTTCAATAGAAAAAGGGGTCAGGAGAAACGACCCTTAAAGTGATCCAGCCATATCTATTGCATATCTGGCAGCAGAGTGATGGTTTCAGGCTGTGTTCCACACTATTCCAGTGTAATGTACAGCTTAATATAGCCCCACCCCCAAATTCCCATAGAGATCCATTCAAATGCAGAGACGTTATAGTAGGCTATCCCTTGTAAGAGTACCTGAAAATAAGATATCAGTCTTTTGATGTTTTTGGGTCACAGACATCAGGAAGTCATGGCATGCAAAAGATATACAACCAAATATTAAATATAATGACTATTTAAGTTTATATTAATTTGTCCACTTACTTTTGGTCCCCTAAAATGGGGGGGGGGGGGGGGTGGGCGGGTCTATGTATAAAATAGCTACAACTGCTACACGGTTCACACCATATGGATGTAAAAACCATCAAATTAAAGCTGAAAGTCTGCACTTTAACCTTATAGGCACTGTTCCATTTCAAATAAAATGTGCTGGTGTACAGAACCAGCACAATTGTGTCACTGTCCAAATACTTATGGACTGCACTGTATTTAGCTCTCATTTATATATATATATATATATATATATATATATATTCAATTATTTTGTTACTATAATAACTTGAACTGTATATCATTATACAAGTAGTTACATTTTCACAATTGTAAAATATATGAACATTATACAGCACATATACATGATGCAAACATTACACAAGCCTTGTCCAAAAATGTGTCTTTTTCACATTTAACTTCTTTTCTTCAACTAACCTGTTAAATTTTAAAGAAAAAATGTTTTAAACAAACACTGTGTTTCACTAATTGCCATTGTTCTGTCATACAAGAAACATACAACATGGACAACAATTTGATAATATGGCCATCAGATCATTTGTCATTCCATTGTTACCATTATTATATCTGCAGATATTATTTGTAGACCATGTGTGGCCATGGAAGTGTGAAATTGATATGGTTATAATAGATTTATAAAAAATATGGGAACTGTGTTGGTGTAGACATTAGAATGTGTTGATTAGATTCCATTGAAGACTGCTGTCAATCAAGCCGGGCTACATTCCTGGTTAAGTCTGCATGGCGCCACCATCAGCCCAAGACTACCCATGGTCACCGTGGAGACGAGCAGCTGATCATCACCTAGGAAACCATCAGCAGACAAGGCCCCTGAGCCGTTCTAAAAGAAGCCAGGTCAGAATAATCATGTTCATTCTTCATAGATTAACCAAATATCCTTAATTGACAAAGACACAGTGTTCAATGTAAAGAATAAATAGCAGTTATTAGCCATTTATTTATTGTAAAATGTGAAAATGAGACGTGTGTGTTCATTGGCTAGGACATGTAGACTACAGATATCATTGTGAAAGGTGAAAATGAGACATGTGTGTTCATTGGCTATGACATGTAGACTACAGGTGGGACTGTAACACAATCCCCACAATAAGCTTTTGGCTAACAGAAGTTTTTTATTGCAGGGAACTTATTTTAAATATCATAGTCCAACCCTTCAGTGAAGACTTTGTAAAATAAAGGTAACTTACATATGGGAACTTGTACTTGTGAGTTAACACATAACACTTACTCTACCTAGGGAAATATTGAGGAAAATTGAGTCTCGAACATCAGCAAGATCCATCTTCTAATGTCTTCTGCAGTATTTATATTTATTTTTTAGCACAGACGAGCTTCTAATGTAATTCTGATTCCTTGCATTGGTGCAGATATTCACCTGATTCACTGAAGTTTTTAATCTCAGGTAAAACAGAAAGCTGATGCTGTTTGTGTTGAGTGTAGTTTGTGTGTGTGTGTGTGTGTGTGTGTGTGTGTGTGTGTGTGTGTGTGTGTGTGTGTGTGTGTGTGTGTCTGTCTGTCTGTCTGTCTGTCTGTGTCTGTGTGTGTGCATTACAATTTTGTTACACTGACCCCCCAAGCACACATATAAAAAGAGAGGGTGGGGTGCTCTGCATGGTTTACACTCAATACTCTGAATCATAGTTACACACTGAATATTATTCTGCTTGGCCTTGTGGCCTTGTTCTGCTCAGATCTTTAGCCCGTTTTCTTGGAGTAAACAGGCAGTCAGGAGAGCTGAATAAACACACGACTCCATGCCTTCTATGGTCTGGATCACTACAGCGTGATTAATAACTACCCTGTAGTTATTAACGCACTTTCCTAAGGCTGTGCTAAAATAACTGTGTAACTCTCCTGTAGTGCGCACTTACCCAAGGCTGTGCTAAAATAACTGTGTAACTTTCCTGTAGTACGCACTTACCCAAGGCTGCGCTGGAATAACTGCGTAGAACGCACTGAAATAACTGCATGCACAATGTCACAGCAGCTGTGCATCGCTGTGCTGCTACTGAAATGCTGACATCTGAAAAATAAATAAACAAATCAAATACATTTCCTTCAGTCCTTCAGTTAATTAAGCTCTTATTTGTAAATGAGTCACTTTTGAGTCTCAGTGCTGGAGCCCAGGCCAGACGCAAGCTCTTCTGTAAATAAATGTCTTCTCTGTGGATTTCAACAACCAAATTGTGATGGGTTGGACGGTAAACCTGGAATGCTTTGGGAACATTTGTCCATGTAGATTGGAGAAATTAAATACATAATTAATAGATGCCTGCACATACTTGTTATTTTGTGCTTTTTGGACTCAAAACACACAATCCATGCTCAACTGGAAGTCAAAACACAAATTGTCCATTGCTTCTCACACATAATAGACTCACAATTCTCAAACTTGTTGGTCATAAGTCCTTGATATGTGACACTTGCGACCAGGAACAGTAATCTACTTTATCCAATGTTGCAAAGCTCTGAACAATTACAGGAAAAAGAAATGTATTTGAATAGTTAATGGATTTAACAGTACACAGTACGCACGGGACAGTACACAGTACGCACGGGACAGGAGCAGTCCTTTGATGCTGAAATAGTCGTGCCTTACAAGGAAGTAAGCACACGGTGGGATTAATTTGCGGTGTACTGTTAGTCTTGCGTTGTGACCAGTCTGGGTGTGAAATAAAAACTTGGGCCTTGTATCTAATAAGGCATGCCCCTTGACTCATCCGTTAGAAAGGCACACCCACCCTGAAATAACTCATGAATTACCTCTAAATTATCTATTGATTTACACAGCATTTGTTTTCTGTTTGCTTGTAATGTATCACGTGTGTCTGTGTGTGATGCCATACGTGTGTCCGTGTGCATGTGTGTATCTGTTTGCTTGTAATGTATCACGTGTGTCTGTGTGTGATGCCATACGTGTGTCCGTGTGCATGTGTGTATCTGTTTGCTTGTAATGTATCACGTGTGTATTGTCACTTCTTTCATATAATTATCCTTATGTTTATTATTATTGCTATTTCATTTGTTTTGTTTATTTGGCTTTTTAAGATTCTCTTTCTTTGATCTGTGTGAAGCTCTTTTTATCTGGACCCTAACCCTAACCCTAACCCTTCAATACCAGAACAAGGACAAGGACAAGGACACTTATGTGGTCGTGTGAGGTCTCCAGATCCATATTTGGGCTCCGTATTGGCTCTGCCTGTTGCCCCAGCACCTCTCTGTCTGTTGCCCCAGCAACTCTCTGCCTGTTGCCCCAGCACCTCTCTGTCTGTTGCCCCAGCAACTCTCTGCCTGTTGCCCCAGCACCTCTCTGCCTGTTGCCCCAGCAACTCTCTGTCTGAAACTCGACTTTTAAACAGCAGGCATCTCCACAAGTGCGTGCGTGTGTGCGTGCGTGTGCGCGCGCGCGTGCATGTGTGTGTGTCTGTGTGAGAAAGTGAACAAAAAACAAATGTGGACAAACACAGAAAAATCAACATGACTAGAATACTCTTTAACTGCAATAGAGTAATTGTGGTGATTTATGATTGATTTAACGCATTATTCACATCATACAATTTAGCTTTGTATAATCTACCAGAATAAGGGGAAAGTACTGTTCTAGTTTGTACATCAGCTTTTTGGTGGCTAACCTCTGTGTGGAAGCAACATGGAGACTGTGACAGTGAAAGGTTGTTCAGTAAAACCTAGTCTTGCTGAAAATGCAAGAGTATAGCCAGAATGCTTGATATATTGATTAGGAAAATTGTCCATACTTTATGTTGATTCAAAGACATCAAGCAGTGATTTACATTACATTTGTAATTTAGTAATCCTATGGCTCGGTTTGTAGAGCATTGTTCTAACAACGCAAAGGTCGTGGCTTCCATCCCAGGGGCCTATATGTACTGAGAGGCGTGTGTGCGTGCGTGCGTGCGTGCGTGCGTGTACGTGTGTAGGGAAAGACCCTTTTGTATCAAATCTGGAGGTTACTCTTGTGAATGGATGAGGTGGATTCATTCAGCATTTGTCTCTAGCGTTCAGCGTTGGTTGTGTTTCAGAGATACATTTTGTTGATTGCTGAACTGGACAAATAGTTTATGAAGGGAAAAATAATTTATAAATTGTCAAATCAAAGAACATGTTTTACTGAACCCATATCTCTCCTGGCCACAAGGTCAGAGGATATATAACTATTTGTACCTGTACCTGTTTAAGAGTCTAATACAAAGAATAAGGAGTTGCTTAAGATTCCAACTGTTTTATGGTTGTTGTTGTTGCACTGTGAATGTTTATGCTGCTAAAATTAGCTTTCTACCTCTGTAGGAATGGCCTGGTTAAAGAACAAATAAAGTACTACTGGCTACTTAAGTCTGTTCACAAAGACACGAACACTTCGGTTATTACTAATAGACCTAAAGTGCACAAAACTGAATTAAGAGTTTACACAAGAGTAAAACACCAGACTCGGGAAACGGACGGCTTTCTCTTTAAATGTGAGACAGCATTTACTACGCTGCTTGCTCGACAGCGTACTGCAACTTGAGTCACTGCGTGGAGTTTGTGGCAAGGCTGCTAAATCAAACAAACCCCAGCAGAAGGACGGAATATTAAGAAGTGAACAAAACAGATGTCAGAATTAGATATGCGTGTAACAGTAGCGTGTAGCACGTGACCAATAGTTTTCAAGATTTCCGTCGGGAAAACAAATCATAAAATACCGAAGAGGAGTCTCACTTTTCAGACTTTATACCTACTACCAATTGAGAAATCTGAAATTGACAGGTACGTAATGCGTTTAATAAAGCTATTATTATTATTATTATTATTATTATTATTATTATTATTATTATTATTATCCTGGGAGAGCTTTGACGATTTAAAAAAATAACATTGTCAAAGTAGGCTTTCTGTGATAGCCAACAACTTGCGCCCGTCGCAAAAATATATTCATAAAAAACATTTGGTATATTGATATGCATATGGTTTGTGCTATCATCTGTAGTTTCTCAAATTGATCTGATCATACATTAAAATTATGTTTTCACTCTTCTGTCACTGGATGTCACTTAAAAGGGCAGTACGTGTAGCACTGAGAATGAAGCCCTAAACAGGTGTCCTTATGCAGCAATGGTGACATTGTCTCTAAATTGGTATCTTTAAAGATTTCTGCTGAATTACCTGGAAATACAAGGTTTGCAATCGGTCGCCATTTGCATTTAACGTGTCTGTATTTTTAGCGGTTGGGAAATTCGACACTGCACGGACTTGGAGCAAAAGCGTTTTTTTTCACGCTTCAGTGCGGAGCCAGACTGCTTAATATAAAGTTACCCACAAGTCATTTGTAACCACAAAACACCAGACCGTTGTTACAACAAAATGCGCGTGATACGTAATACATCTTATAGTTTTGATTTGCCTTCATTTTCGTATTAAATGCACATGTATGGATACAGTGGTAGAGCAGCTGTACCTTGACCACAGTTATTGCAAGAACAGCCTATGATTACAGTAACAACAAAGCTCTTGATTGACTTGGTGGAAAACTCATCTCATTACAAGCTTTATGTTGTGGAAGCAAGGAAATCTGAACTCACCTAATACAGATGAGTCTGTTTGAGTCACCATGGGATAACACCGAGGGATAGAAAAACACAACAAATAAATGTCATTTTCTACAAAGCAGATTCTGGTGGCCAAAATCACAAAGCAAGAAGACTGCGCTGAATATACATTATCTACAATTTTCTTAATATTTTGAGAGCTTATTATTTGGGACAGTGATAGAGAAAACTGTATTTCATTCTTAGCATATTTTCTGCACATCACCTCATGGTACAATAAGAGTTTGTTTTCATATGTGTTTGTTCAGTTTTTTTTTTTAATGTATTGTATACAATATATGAAACTCTTTTATGTGAAGCTTTTTTGCTACCATCTCTACCAGGACTCCCTGGAAGAAGAGATTTTATCTCAACGGGACCTTTCTGGCTAAATAAAGGATAAATAAAAAATAAATAAAATAGCCCCTGCTAGGCCAGAATGCCCCTGTCGTCCCAGAAGCCCCTGCTAGGCCAGAATGCCCCTGTCGTCCCAGAAGCCCCTGCTAGGCCAGAATGCCCCTGTTGTCCCAGAAGCCCCTGCTAGGCCAGAATGCCCCTGTTGTCCCAGAAGCCCCTGCTAGGCCAGAATGCCCCTGTTGTCCCAGAAGCCCCTGTTGTCCCAGAAGCCCCTGTCATGGCAGTTTTAATCTAAACTGTGGCTTTAGTGAGGTTTTATTACTCTACCTCACTTTCCCACCAGAGGGCGGGGCCAGAGGGCGGAGCCATTTCTGCGTTTGCTGTAACTTCTCCTGCCGGGCAAGGTGGAGGCTAAGAGCACTGGAAAGGGAATCCACATATAGAGCTTTTTTCTAAAGCATGCTGATCTAGGATCAGCTCACACCTGCCTGTATTATAACCTTTTTCATTCTGAGAGAAAAGGCAAAACTGATCCCAGGTCAGTGGCTCAGTTCACATCTTGGTTTGAATGGGGACCCAGGATTTCTCTAGCTTGCAGTGGTGTTGATTGGCCAGTAGGGGGTGCTGCTGTCCCTGGGCCTAATCAAAGCCCAAAGCCCCATTGCAGTGACAGGAGAAAGCATGCTCTGTGAGCCATGCTGTTTTTGATGAGACATCAGTCGTGTTTGCAGGTCTTTGATGTGTTTCCACACTTCAGTGAGTAATAATTTAAGTCACTGATTGGCTGAAGAGTACACAACTCGTATCCCAGGTCTGACTTGGCTGCTGATTGAGAGGAAACCCCCCTCCCCCCAAAACTGCAGATACCGCAAACCTCTCTTTCTCTCTCTAATATTACTCAGGGATATTAATTTAGCCGCTTCTTTCTTTCATTGAGTGCCACCATAGCGTCTGATCTCAAACTTTGATTTGCTCGCTTTAATTTGAGTAGATTAATTTTCCACGTAGCTGTGAATGGGGACAGGGCCATATTAGATGTTAGCATCTAATCTCAGAGCTCTATTTTAGACAAGTGGCGGTAGATGAAATTGAGCCAGAGCAAGCATTTGAAAGACCTCAAAGTGCTTTCAGGTTTATGAGAAAGCTTTTCTTGAGGGGAAAAAACAACTCCAAGACAATATTTGGGAAGAGTTGGAAAAAACCACAAGAAAAAGTCACAAACCACAACACAGCGCTGAAGTTTTATCTTGTTTTGTAAATTATGTCTTGATGAAATAAGTCATTGAAATAAATATTGACACTGCAGCATCAATGTGGCCTTTTAACATGATTTTATGCATGAGTTTCTTAATCAAGGCCTTTGTATGCCATATGGAGCCCATAGCTTATGTGAGCTTGTGGAGCAGCTATTAAATAGCATGAACTTACAAGAACTTCCTGAATTTAAAAGGAGCTTTTATGATGCTGGAGCATGTGGAACTTGAGAATTTGTTGATGAGACGACAAATCTAGTAGAGTCCTCCAGATTCACTCATAATCTCATATAATACAGAAATCACTCAATATCTCATATAATACAGAAATCACTCATATCTCATATAATACAGAAATCACTCATATCTCATATAATACAGAAATCACTCATATCTCATATAATACAGAAATCACTCATATCTCATATAATACAGAAATCACTCATATCTCATATAATACAGAAATCACTCATATCTCATATAATACAGAAATCACTCATATCTCATATAATACAGAAATCACTCATATCTCATATAATACAGAAATCACTCATATCTCATATAATACAGAAATCACTCATAATCTCATATAATACAGAAATCACTCATATCTCATATAATACAGAGATTGTGCAAGGTCTCATTTCAGTCCTGAACCCAAACAGGAAGCCTAGGGCACGCTTACATTGCTTTAGTGTTCGGCTAAGTTTTACTTCCCTTAAAATTATAGAAAAGTTATATTTGATGTGACTTACAGTATAATAACCAGCAGGACGTTTTACTTCCCTTAAAATAATAGAAAAGTTAAATTTGATGTGACTTACAGTGTATTAACCAGCAGGAAGTTTTACTTCCCTTAAAATTATAGAAAAGTTTTATTTGATGTGACTTACAGTGTATTAACCAGCAGGAAGTTTTACTTCCCTTAAAATTATAGAAAAGTTATATTTGATGTGACTTACAGTGTATTAACCAACAGGAAGTTTTACTTCCCTTAAAAGAATAGAAAAGTTAAATTTGATGTGACTTACAGTATAATAACCAGCAGGAAGTTTTACTTCCCTTAAAATTATAGAAAAGTTATATTTGATGTGACTTACAGTATATTAACCAGCAGGACGTTTTACTTCCCTTAAAATAATAGAAAAGTTAAATTTGATGTGACTTACAGTGTATTAACCAGCAGGAAGTTTTACTTCCCTTAAAATTATAGAAAAGTTATATTTGATGTGACTTACAGTGTATTAACCAGCAGGAAGTTTTACTTCCCTTAAAATTATAGAAAAGTTATATTTGATGTGACTTACAGTGTATTAACCAGCAGGAAGTTTTACTTCCCTTAAAATTATAGAAAAGTTATATTTGATGTGACTTACAGTGTATTAACCAGCAGGAAGTTTTACTTCCCTTAAAATTATAGAAAAGTTATATTTGATGTGACTTACAGTGTATTAACCAGCAGGAAGTTTTACTTCCCTTAAAATTATAGAAAAGTTATATTTGATGTGACTTACAGTGTATTAACCAGCAGGAAGTTTTACTTCCCTTAAAATTATAGAAAAGTTATATTTGATGTGACTTACAGTGTATTAACCAGCAGGAAGTTTTACTTCCCTTAAAATTATAGAAAAGTTATATTTGATGTGACTTACAGTGTATTAACCAACAGGAAGTTTTACTTCCCTTAAAAGAATAGAAAAGTTAAATTTGATGTGACTTACAGTATAATAACCAGCAGGAAGTTTTACTTCCCTTAAAATTATAGAAAAGTTATATTTGATGTGACTTACAGTGTATTAACCAGCAGGAAGTTTTACTTCCCTTAAAAGAATAGAAAAGTTAAATTTGATGTGACTTACAGTATATTAACCAGCAGGAAGTTTTACTTCCCTTAAAATTATAGAAAAGTTATATTTGATGTGACTTACAGTGTATTAACCAGCAGGAAGTTTTACTTCCCTTAAAATTATAGAAAAGTTATATTTGATGTGACTTACAGTGTATTAACCAGCAGGAAGTTTTACTTCCCTTAAAATTATAGAAAAGTAAAATTTTATGTGACTTACAGTATAATAACCAGCAGGAAGTTTTACTTCCCTTAAAATAATAGAAAAGTTAAATTTGATGTGACTTACAGTGTATTAACCAACAGGAAGTTTTACTTCCCTTAAAAGAATAGAAAAGTTAAATTTGATGTGACTTACAGTATAATAACCAGCAGGAAGTTTTACTTCCCTTAAAATTATAGAAAAGTTATATTTGATGTGACTTACAGTGTATTAACCAGCAGGAAGTTTTACTTCCCTTAAAATTATAGAAAAGTTATATTTGATGTGACTTACAGTGTATTAACCAGCAGGAAGTTTTACTTCCCTTAAAATTATAGAAAAGTAAAATTTTATGTGACTTACAGTATAATAACCAGCAGGAAGTTTTACTTCCCTTAAAATAATAGAAAAGTTAAATTTGATGTGACTTACAGTGTATTAACCAACAGGAAGTTTTACTTCCCTTAAAAGAATAGAAAAGTTAAATTTGATGTGACTTACAGTATAATAACCAGCAGGAAGTTTTACTTCCCTTAAAATTATAGAAAAGTTATATTTGATGTGACTTACAGTGTATTAACCAGCAGGAAGTTTTACTTCCCTTAAAATTATAGAAAAGTTATATTTGATGTGACTTACAGTGTATTAACCAGCAGGAAGTTTTACTTCCCTTAAAATTATAGAAAAGTAAAATTTGATGTGACTTACAGTGTATTAACCAACAGGAAGTTTTACTTCCCTTAAAAGAATAGAAAAGTTAAATTTGATGTGACTTACAGTATAATAACCAGCAGGAAGTTTTACTTCCCTTAAAATTATAGAAAAGTTATATTTGATGTGACTTACAGTGTATTAACCAGCAGGAAGTTTTACTTCCCTTAAAATTATAGAAAAGTTATATTTCATGTGACTTACAGTGTATTAACCAGCAGGAAGTTTTACTTCCCTTAAAATTATAGAAAAGTTAAATTTGATGTGACTTACAGTATAATAACCAGCAGGAAGTTTTACTTCCCTTAAAATTATAGAAAAGTTATATTTGATGTGACTTACAGTGTATTAACCAGCAGGAAGTTTTACTTCCCTTAAAATAATAGAAAAGTTATATTTGATGTGACTTACAGTGTATTAACCAGCAGGAAGTTTTACTTCCCTTAAAAGAATAGAAAAGTTAAATTTGATGTGACTTACAGTATATTAACCAGCAGGAAGTTTTACTTCCCTTAAAAGAATAGAAAAGTTATATTTGAATTGACTTACAGTGTATTAACCAGCAGGAAGTTTTACTTCCCTTAAAATTATAGAAAAGTTATATTTGATGTGACTTACAGTGTATTAACCAGCAGGAAGTTTTACTTCCCTTAAAAGAATAGAAAAGTTAAATTTGATGTGACTTACAGTATATTAACCAGCAGGAAGTTTTACTTCCCTTAAAAGAATAGAAAAGTTATATTTGATGTGACTTACAGTGTATTAACCAGCAGGAAGTTTTACTTCCCTTAAAAGAATAGAAAAGTTAAATTTGATGTGACTTACAGTATATTAACCAGCAGGAAGTTTTACTCCACGGAACTCAATCTGGCAAAATAATGGAAGTTTATTCTTTACATCCATGACGATACAAGTGTATTGAGGTATTTCTGGCTTTTTCTTAACTACTTAGTGCAGATAGTCTATTTTTTCTCGCCTGCGAGACAGTTTTACGCAACTGAGACACGCGTTGCTCCTGCAGCCAAACTATTAGTGGAAAACCCAAACGCGGTATTTTAACTTTATTGGTAGACGATTCGCGACGATTTCTGGCCAATGCGTAGTTTCTAAGTGTCACTATCTTTCCGTAGCAAGTCCATTTAACAAGCACTCCCCACCCAGCCTATACCTACCCATGCGTGACATAGTGGGCAATAGCGTCTATGTTGGGAGTTCATAAATATATGTATTCATCATATAAGATCAGAATTCCGTCCAGCAACCAGATAAACCCACCAATAGCCCGACCGTATGCAAATACAGCGGTGCAAATCGCTGCTCAATCAATACCGACATAAACAAGTGAAATCATACAATGCCATTCTACTATCAATATCTGCTATTAAATATGGAATTCGTGTGCAATCCTCCCGTGGATTTAAGCGTAGATATGTCCCTTTCAAGATTCCGTGGTCATTTATTGTCTTGGACAATCCGTTTGAAAAATACACAGCGCATTGGAACACTATTAGACAAACGAAACTATCTCTGCGTAACCCCCCCTCCCTGATAGCACTGCTGTGACGCTTTCAATTTTATTCTGGTTTGATCGACAATTGTTTTATCCAATAGAAGGCACGACAAGCTTCCCAAAAGTTATTTACATGTGTAATTGAAAGCTTGGATTAACTATTTAAGGGCGAGCGTAACTGCAATACTTGTTATATCACGACAACTTTACGCGGGCATGCGCAGATGACGCATTTGGTTTGACGCGTTTGGTATGACGCAGTTGGTCTTACGCAATAAAATGGCGCACAACTTTGAAGAGACTTTTTAGTACTTTTCCCCCGAAGTCGGTCAGAAGAGGACAACAACAGAGATTCTTCTAATCCCTGTAGCATAGATTCTGTGGAAGAGGTGCCTATCAATATGGGGAAGATATCCTCCTCGACATGTAAGTATTACTGCTTGTAATATTTTGAGTATATACATTCGTTTTTCCACTGCGTGCTATATTTTTGTATTTGCATCGGTCGTAATAGACCACTGTTAGCCTGCTAATAATGCTGAACATATTTGCAAACACACTTTTTCAGACTCCACCTTGAATAACTACATGTATACGGCAAATTATATAATACGTTCTTTCCGTTTATTTGTTATTTTCTATTTGGTTTAGCTATCTCATAGCTTAGAATGTATAGCTGACTGTATTCGGTTGATGACTAGCGATAGCTTCTATGTTGTGAGAAAGTAGCGCTTTCGTGACTTAGCTTCGTAGATTGTGTCTATGACCTTCAATATGCACTTATTGTACGTCGCTTTGGATAAACGCGTCTGCCAAATAACTGTAATGTATTGATACTATTGTGTTCGTGACGTTCCCGTAGTGGCCTGCTTTGTTAGAATTCATAGCATTCACAATGAAATTGCGTATTTTAGCGCTGTTCTGTTTGGTTGCTCAGTCGTAAGTTATAAACTCCTCAAAAAAAGTTCGGAAACGTTATTTCGGTCGATTATTCCTCCCCTTTAATAATACCAATTGGTATTGTATTTTATATCGTTGGAAAGCCTGATTAGTCACCTTTACAACGAGGTACAACTTGTAAGGATCATGCATTCGTGGAATGAGCAACACAGCTAACCGTGTGGGTAGCGGCCCAACAAAATGTGCCAAAATCCCCTGCAATATTCTTCTGTTGGTATTCACTCTCGTTTTGAGTTGCTTGGTGGACTGGATGATTGCACTCTCCCACAGTAATAAGGAAAAAACAACACATATTGGCCATTTTTACACTTTATTCATTTTACACTGTCAGGGACCTCAGTAGCGTGTGGAAGATCCATACGCAGCCACAACAGCTTGGCACCTCCTCCTCATGCTGGTCACCAGCCTGGTCACACACTGCTGTGGGATGGCATCCCATTCCATCCCACTGGCATACACCTGCCAGCACTTGAAGCTCAAAACGAGAGTGAATACCAACAGAAGAATATTGCAGGGCATTTAGGCACATTTTTTTGGCCCGCTACCCACACGGTTAGCTGTGTTGCTCATTCCACGAATGCATGATCCTTACAAGTTGTACCTCGTTGTAAAGGTGACTAATCAGGCTTTCCAACGATATAAAATACAATACCAATTGGTATTATTAAAGGGGAGGAATAATCGACCGAAATAACGTTTCCAAACTTTTTTTGAGGAGTTTATTTTATGCCTCGATTTGCCGTGAAGCTAGAACATTGGTAGTGTTTTCCGATATTATTGTATTGTATTGTAATTTCTTTGTGCATAATGTACTCTATGGGGTATTAGTATATCCATGGGTGATGCTTTTCACTTAGGGAATGGAAAATATGTATTCAAATGTACTGTGTCCAGATGTGTGCAAGATGAATGTAAAATAAATAAATAAAATCAATAAGCAACAGTTGTGAAACACACTACAGAGTAATGCCATCCTAGAGCACGCAACAAAATATAACATAATGTAGCATACAGAAGAAAGTGTTTACTGAAGTACAAGAGTGAATGATTTCATATTTAGCTGTGTGTACCACAGTGTTATAATGCTTCTGCATTATGTAATTTGTTCCTATAACATGCTTGACCCTCCACCTCTGCCACTCCAGCAGTGCCCTCTACTGTTCAGAGTGAAGCCACTGCAGGACCAGATCCTTCCAGCATACTGAAGACCGTGCCATTGATGAGTGCATGTTGCCCACGAAGGCACCGCACAGGATGAAGCAGTATATGAAGGATAATGGTGAAAAAATGGCACACTTGGCATCAAACACTGAACTGAAACTGTGCAATATCAATGTTTTCATCCATTAAGTGATCGTAAGGTAAAATGTATATGCTTTATAAAGGACAAAAGGCTTTTAAATAATTTCTCGGAGAGGTTTTGGGTAGGTTATTGGACACCTAGATATCCACCCCCCTGTACTGATCCAAAATAATTCCCACATGAAAATGATAAAAAGGTGAGTTAAATGAGTCAAAACGGTTGATTTGCACTGAAATGTATGATTAGTTTAAGATTTACAGCTATTCACATTTTAGCCAATTTGGATAGGTTTGGAGACCCTGGGTACATCAGGCTACACTGCTTACATTTCGTGTCATAGATCTTTAGTAGTTCTGTATATCACCCTGCGATTATTGAATGCTTGTGGACAAGGAGTTTATGATCCAGGAAATGTGTAGTTTTACCTGTTTCACTTATGTACCTCTCAGTATTTTGAAGAAATATATATTTTGTAGCATTTTTAGCAAAGTTTTGCTTGCATTTCCGGCACTTTATTTTGACCTTAAATTATGAAAATAAACAAATCTAAGTTTGTACAAAAAATGGTACACCGGTTTTGTTTCATTTAAGCCATTTACCAAGTTTATGTGATGCTCACACCTGGAGTTATAAAGCCTTAAACAGAGTACCCCCATGATTTACCAAATATGCCATCTGCACTAAGGGGTTAAAGCTCCTTCTTATGCCTCATATTAATATTCCTTTGGAATATACTATATGCTGTGTATACATTGGAGGTGGGGCCATGTATAACTGGTCACACCTGTAATGTGCACAGTCTAAATGCACAAAAGCGTACGCTGCTCTTCACCTCTCTGTGTTAGGCTATGATTTGTGTGGCCGTTTTTCTGTGCGGTCGATGTCTGAATGAGTTTAACCTCTCGGTAATTCTGTAGTCAGTAGTGACTCGTGACACTAATAGCCACGCGTGTCCCGTACATAAAAAGACCGGCCGTCCTGAATCTTTCGCGCAAACGTAAATTACAGCGGATCGTTTCTGCCGTTGGCACAAAGCAGCTCTAAATCAATCGTTTCAGCGTCGGCTGCGTGTTTCTGCGGCCTGTGCTCTATCGCTCTCTCGCTCTCTCTCTCAGTGATGCGTGTTCCTGCGGCCTGTGGCCCGTGCTCTCTCTCTCTTGGAGATGCGTGTTCCTGCGGTCTGCAGCCTGTACTCTATCGCTCTCTCTCTCTCTCTCAGAGATGCGTGTTCCCGAGGCCTGTACTCTATCGCTCTCTCTCTCAGTGATGCGTGTTCCTGCGGCCTGTACTCTATCGCTCTCTCTCTCAGAGATGCGTGTTCCTGCGGCCTGTACTCTATCGCTCTCTCTCTCAGTGATGCGTGTTCCTGCGGCCTGTACTCTATCGCTCTCTCTCTCTCAGAGATGCGTGTTCCTGCGGCCTGTACTCTATCGCTCTCTCTCTCTCAGAGATGCGTGTTCCTGCGGCCTGTACTCTATCTCTCTCTCTCTCTCAGAGATGCGTGTTCCTGCAGCCTGTACTCTATCGCTCTCTCTCTCTCAGAGATGCGTGTTCCTGCGGCCTGTACTCTATCGCTCTCTCTCTCAGAGATGCGTGTTCCTGCGGCCTGTACTCTATCGCTCTCTCTCTCAGTGATGCGTGTTTCTGCGGCCTGTACTCTATCGCTCTCTCTCTCAGTGATGCGTGTTCCTGCGGCCTGTACTCTATCGCTCTCTCTCTCTCAGAGATGCGTGTTCCTGCGGCCTGTACTCTATCGCTCTCTCTCTCTCAGAGATGCGTGTTCCTGCGGCCTGTACTCTATCGCTCTCTCTCTCAGTGATGCATGTTCCTGCGGCCTGTACTCTATCGCTCTCTCTCTCAGTGATGCGTGTTTCTGCGGCCTGTACTCTATCGCTCTCTCTCTCAGTGATGCGTGTTCCTGCGGCCTGTACTCTATCGCTCTCTCTCTCAGTGATGCGTGTTCCTGCGGCCTGTACTCTATCGCTCTCTCTCTCAGAGATGCGTGTTCCTGCGGTCTGTGGTCTGTGCTCTATCGCTTTCTCTCTCTCTCTCTCTCTCAGAGATTCGTGTTCCCGAGGCCTGCACTCTATCGCTCTCTCTCTCTCAGAGATGCGTGTTCCTGCGGCCTGTACTCTATCGCTCTCTCTCTCTCAGAGATGCGTGTTCCTGCGACCTGTACTCTATCGCTCTCTCAGAGATGCGTGTTCCTGCGGCCTGTACTCTATCGCTCTCTCTCTCTCAGAGATGCGTGTTCCTGCGGCCTGTACTCTATCGCTCTCTCAGAGATGCGTGTTCCTGCGGCCTGTACTCTATCGCTCTCTCTCTCTCAGAGATGCGTGTTCCTGCGGCCTGTACTCTATCGCTCTCTCTCTCTCAGTGATGCGTGTTTCTGCGGCCTGTACTCTATCGCTCTCTCTCTCTCAGTGATGCGTGTTTCTGCGGCCTGTACTCTATCGCTCTCTCTCTCTCAGAGATGCGTGTTCCTGCGGCCTGTACTCTATCGCTCTCTCTCTCAGAGATGCGTGTTCCTGCGGCCTGTACTCTATCGCTCTCTCTCTCAGTGATGCGTGTTCCTGCGGCCTGTACTCTATCGCTCTCTCTCTCAGTGATGCGTGTTCCTGCGGCCTGTACTCTATCGCTCTCTCTCTCAGAGATGCGTGTTCCTGCGGTCTGTGGTCTGTGCTCTATCGCTTTCTCTCTCTCTCTCTCTCTCAGAGATTCGTGTTCCCGAGGCCTGCACTCTATCGCTCTATCGCTCTCTCTCTCTCAGTGATGCGTGTTCCTGCGGCCTGTACTCTATCGCTCTCTCTCTCTCAGAGATGCGTGTTCCTGCGACCTGTACTCTATCGCTCTCTCAGAGATGCGTGTTCCTGCGGCCTGTACTCTATCGCTCTCTCTCTCTCAGAGATGCGTGTTCCTGCGACCTGTACTCTATCGCTCTCTCAGAGATGCGTGTTCCTGCGGCCTGTACTCTATCGCTCTCTCTCTCTCAGAGATGCGTGTTCCTGCGGCCTGTACTCTATCGCTCTCTCTCTCTCAGTGATGCGTGTTTCTGCGGCCTGTACTCTATCGCTCTCTCTCTCTCAGTGATGCGTGTTTCTGCGGCCTGTACTCTATCGCTCTCTCTCTCAGAGATGCGTGTTCCTGCGGCCTGTACTCTATCGCTCTCTCTCTCAGAGATGCGTGTTCCTGCGGCCTGTACTCTATCGCTCTCTCTCTCTCAGAGATGCGTGTTCCTGCGGCCTGTACTCTATCGCTCTCTCTCTCTCAGAGATGCGTGTTCCTGTGGCCTGTACTCTATCGCTCTCTCTCTCTCAGAGATGCGTGTTCCTGTGGCCTGTACTCTATCGCTCTCTCTCTCTCTCTCTCTCAAAGATGCGTGTTCCTCCGGCCTGTACTCTATCGCTCTCTCTCTCTCAGTGATGCGTGTTCCTGTGGCCTGCGCTCTATCGCTCTATCGCTCTATCACTCTATCACTCTCTCTCTCTCTCTCTCTCTCTCTCAGAGATGCGTGTTCTAATTAGGCCTGTACTCTATCGCTCTATCGATCTATCGCTCTCTCTCTCTCAGAGATGCGTGTTCCTGCGGTCTGTGGCCTGCGCTCTATTGCTCTCTCTCTCAGAGATGCGTGTTCCTGCGGTCTGTGGCCTGCGCTCTATCGCTCTCTCTCGCTCTCTCTCTCTCTCTCAGAGATGCGTGTTCCTGCGGTCTGTGGCCTGCACTCTATCGCTCTATCGCTCTATCACTCTCTCTCTCTCTCTCTCTCTCTCTCTCTCAGAGATGCGTGTTCCTGCGGTCTGTGGCCTGCGCTCTATCGCTCTCTCTCTCTCTCAGAGATGCGTGTTCCTGCGGTCTGTGGCCTGCGCTCTATCGCTCTATCACTCTCTCTCTCTCTCTCTCTCTCTCTCTCTCTCTCTCTCTCAGAGATGCGTGTTCCTGCTGTCTGTGGCCTGTGCTCTATCACTCAATTCAATTCAATTCAATTCAATAATGCTTTATTGGCATGATTGTATACAAACAATATTGCCAAAGCAATTAACAATAAAACAATTAATAATGACACATAAACATAGGACTAATACACTGGAATAATAAATACATAAATCATAAATAACCAAATCTACAGACAATCTACATGAATTGTTGAACGACAAACATGAATAAGGACAGTAACAATAACAACAGCCATTAACACTTCAGATAAAGGAGATGAAGGAGATGGTGCCTCACTGTTTGTCCCTCATTTTGTGACAGGAGGCCACATAAGTTGCAGCCAATGCCACACATTCGGTTTTCTCCCCTAGTATGTAGGGGAGCTATTCAAGATTATTATAAGTTGGGAATTTGGGTAACATTGTTCCAATTTTTGAAAAGAAATGTGTTCTAATTTCTTGGTATTTTGTGCATTCCATTAGGAAATGCAGCTCTGTCTCCACTGCCCCCTGATCGCAGTGGGAGCACAGCCTGTCCTCTCTGGGCAGCCAGGTCTGCCTGTGACGGCCGGTTTCTATGGCCAGGCTGTGCTCACTGATTCTGGACATTATCAATGCTTTTCTCTATTTGTTATCAGTCACCATGGTCAAATATTCTGCCAAGGTGTACTGTCTTTTTAGGGCCAAATAGCATTCAAGCTTGTGTAGATTTTTTGTGGTTTTGTTCCAATAAGTGATATAGTTTTCTTTTTCTTTCATCATAATTTGGTTTGGTCTAATTGTGTGAAATAATGCATCGCTGTCCTGAGGCTGATTGGTGTTAGTAGTGTTAGTATCTGTGAGTAAACTCAGCCTCAGGACCAGCAGGCTGAGGGGACTTCTTTCTATGTTCAGCTCTTGGCAGAGCAGGGCTTTATAATGATATGGTTTGGGGTCGCTCAGTTTTATATGTTTCCAGAATTTGATAGCTCTTTTTCGGATGTTTATTATTAGAGGATATTGGCCTAATTCTGCAGAGGGTGTAGAATAATAAACACGTTTTGGGATAAATAAGTGAGCAGACATGGGCTTGTTTACAAGTGAGCGAGTGCATACACTGCCCCTCAGAGACCCACGGACGCTCTAACAGGTTTATTATGGACACTGTATATCTTGGCTTCCTGCTGCTTCTGACTCCAGTGTCTCAACTTTATTGTTTCCCCCTGGTGCTAATACTTGACCTTTTATAGGAAAACATTCACATAGAATGCCTAGGATACCAGGACTGGGCGGAACAGAGAGGCGATTTGGCACAGAACCTTGAGGCATTCTTGTGGCCAGTGCTGCCACCTCTTGGTGGGGAAGGCATACTGCAGCTCTGCACTCCACCCTCTGCTTCTTTTGCTCTTTTATGGAAAGGAAAAATTTCACACATAAGTTTTTGGACTAAAACCCTGCGGCTGAGCATTTACTATCCTGTAGATCAGGGTTTTCAACCCTTTATGACCCAGGGACCCCCACACAGGCCACAGCGTTTCCAGGATGTTGGTGTGTTTCAGCACATGTGATTCACCGCTGTCATTGAGTCCACAAACCTTCTCTCCAAGGCCTGAATTAGCTGCTGACTGAGGAGAAGAAGCCTACAGGCTGGAGGGATGTTTCATATTGGGAGGATTTTGTTGTTGTTGTAAATGCTACACATCTTGAGATAGCTGAAATACTCCTGTCACACTTTATGACCAGAATTTTCCAACTGTTCCGGTCTGTGAAACCTGTAGGATACTTTTCAATTCAATAATTTTATTTACTTATTTTGCTTTCTGCTTTGTGGCCCAATCTGTCTGACTGAGCTGGGATACCTTTTATTGGGATAGGGTATGTTTTTCTACTTTTTACTGTCATTCTTTACGCATTTTTCATTTTTATGTTTTATTTATTAATAAGGTCTTCATATTAACTTGAGTTGGACATAAGATGGTACTATCTCCTTCTGTACACTAGAGGGCAGTGTGCATTGCTAACCCCTGCTGGAGGGAGTACAGGGATAATAACCTCAGTGCAGCTGAACAGCAGGGTCTGAGATACGGTCCGATCTGTGAATCCTGCTCTGTTCAGTATGAGAGAATATCTCCTGTGTATTTCCTCTCTGACATTGGACCCCCTCCAAATTTTACTTGTTTTGGGGAGAAGGGCGGGTGGGTTTGTCCGCAGTCTCAAACAGAACCCCTTTGAGAAGAACAGAGCTGTTTTCTCTTTTTTATGCCTGCCTTTTATATTTCGGGCAGCTGTGGGCATTCACCTCTTTTTTATTTTTTATTTGCCATCACAGTGTCTTTGTTGAGGAAACTGCTGAGTTATGCTAGGCTAGCTTCATCGAGGCTGTGTGTTGAGTTATGCTAGGCTAGCTTCATCGAGGCTGTATGCTGAGTTATGCTAGGCTAGCTTCATTGAGGCTGTGTGTTGAGTTATGCTAGGCTAGCTTCATTGAGGCTGTATGCTGAGCTATGCTAGGCTAGCTTCATTGAGGCTGTATGCTGAGCTATGCTAGGCTAGCTTCATTGAGGCTGTATGCTGAGCTATGCTAGGCTAGCTTCATTGAGGCTGTGTGTTGAGTTATGCTAGGCTAGCTTCATTGAGGCTGTATGCTGAGCTATGCTAGGCTAGCTGCATCGAGGCTGTATGCTGAGTTATGCTAAACTAGCTGCATCGAGGCTGTATGCTGAGTTATGCTAGGCTAGCTGCATCGAGGCTGTATGCTGAGCTATGCTAGGCTAGCTGCATCGAGGCTGTATGCTGAGCTATGCTAGGCTAGCTGCATCAAGGCTGTATGCTGAGCTATGCTAGGCTAGCTGCATCAAGGCTGTATGCTGAGCTATGCTAGGCTAGCTGCATCGAGGCTGTATGCTGAGCTATGCTAGGCTAGCAGCATCAAGGCTGTGTTTAAACACAGTTTCCCAGTCACTGGTTATTTACAGGACTCTGTTTTCTGGTTTTCTGGTTTATTCGACTCCAGGAGGGCTGCAGTGTCTGCAGGTTTAACTCCAGTCCTGTAGGGGGCGCTGTGTATGCAGGTTCAACTCCAGTCCTGGAGGGGCCGCTGTGTATGAAGGTTTAACTCCAGTCCTAGAGGGCCGCAGTGTCTGCAGGTTTAACTCCAGTCCTGGAGGGCCGCAGTGTCTGCAGGTTTAACTCCAGTCCTGGAGGGCCACAGTGTCTGCAGGTTTAACTCCAGTCCTGGAGGGCCACAGTGTCTGCAGGTTTAACTCCAGTCCTGGAGGGCCGCAGTGTCTGCAGGTTTAACTCCAGTCCTGGAGGGCCGCAGTGTCTGCAGGTTTAACTCCAGTCCTGGAGGGCCACAGTGTCTGCAGGTTTAACTCCAGTCCTGGAGGGCCACAGTGTCTGCAGGTTTAACTCCAGTCCTGGAGGGCCGCAGTGTCTGCAGGTTTAACTCCAGTCCTGGAGTGCTACAGTAATTCTGCTTTGTGATACAGGCCCCTGGGGGTATACTATGAAGCAGGATTATGGAGTTAGCTGGATAAATTCACTGAGTAAACTTCTGAGAAAAGCTCTTCAGTTTACGTTTCAGATTTGGGAGGGTTCTAGGTTTTACTCAGTAACCCTGCTTCATAGTATACCACCCTGGTTTTACCCCAACTCTGGGGTATGCATACATATTGTATGTTTCTATGTACCATACATATGTTTACATACAGCACTGAAGGTACACTGCACGCTGTATAATAACAGGAATAATTACTTTATTTATATAGCACCTGTCATGCAGAGCAGAAAATGCTTTACAGCAAATAATGCAATAAAAAGTTTACAATAAATACAGGTAAACATTATTCTAAAAAGGATATGCTGTACACTGTTTGTTCCCTATAAGGGAATGCTGCATGTGCTTATATTGCGATAATATTCAGCATTCCGTCATGTCTGATTGGAGTGACCTTTGACCCCACGTTGCCATTGGACACGTGCACATGAACACTGAGTCCGCATGTGACCCCACCCTTTCCAAATTGTGTCAGAGGTGCACTGCCCACCACCCCCTCTTCTTATTCTTGCACTTTTTACTTTGAGTGAGGCATTTGTTTTGACCCTTCTAACTATAAATATCTATAAATATGTCCCCCAAACTCGTGTGTGACGCCCCCACAACCACCCCCCCGCCCCCCCCAGGTTCTTTTACATTACACTACATTACATTACATTATAGTCATTTAGCAGACGCTCTTATCCAGAGCGACGTACATATTGCATAGTGCACATGCGGACTCATAGGTTCTTGACACTCGCACGTGTGGGAAACCTCAGACCAGGGGCCTGTTCCAGACCGTACTTCAATTACTTTTTAACTATTTAATTGTGTGTGAAATTAAAAAAGAAAACTTGCAGATCCATGAGAATTCTTGTGGAACCATGTTACTTAACCAAAATGTCACAGTTATGAATTAAGAAGACATTTGTTTTTATTATTGGCAAAAATTGGTGAAGATTTCCAGTAATCTGCTAAAATATTCCTGGTGTTTATAGGAAGGTAAAGTCTTTCAAAAGTCTTTTTTTTGACCCAGCTCTGAACCGCACGTTGCCTGACGTTTGAATTTTTGTGTGTCATTTGAATTTTGTATGTCTCTATTTTGTATGTCTATATTAAACGTTATTATGTTTATTTATTTATTTATTTATTTTTTTCTTATTGCTTTTTGTTGGTTATTTCCGAATGTAATGAAAGAAATCAAACCTGCGCTCAAAAATAGTAGAAAAAAACTACGACTAAAACCACCTTGCAACCAAATACAAAATAAATAAGTTCACAAAAATGGGAGGATAGTTGCTTGTTAAATTAAGTCCCTCTTTGCCTCCCTACCCCCCCCCCCCCCCTCAGAATGATCCCCTGGGGGAGGGCAGAGGAGGTGCACCCCCCCACCCCCTCAGAATGATCCCCTGGGGGAGGGCAGAGGAGGTGCACCCCCCACCCCCTCAGAATGATCCCCTGGGGGAGGGCAGAGGAGGTGCACCCCCCACCCCCTCAAAATGATCCCCTGGGGGAGGGCAGAGGAGGTGCACCCCCCCACCCCTGAATGGTACCCCGGGGGAGGGGGCACTGGTAGAGTGTTGTTCTGAGTGCTGATTCGATCCCGCTGAGGTTCACATGCTATTTATGGCAGGTTTGTTGCTATGAAAGCTCAGCTCTCCAAACCATACATGGTTGCTCTTGTAAGAGGTTAGCGCACGGCTCGAGGCCTGCCGTCCTCACACAAGTGCAAACCGGCCCCGGGATCGAGCCGTCAGGCGCTCTCAAGGCTGGGATTGGGTGGGAGGATTCTTTACATATTTACTGGATCCTTGGACTTCTTCTGGAAAGAAACTCACTGATTTGACTTTGGATTTGCAAAATCTAACCAGCAATACCCCTGGAATACAAATCTGTCAATACAATCTCTATCTTTCTATTTATCTCTCTCTCTCTCTCTCTCTCTCTCTCTCTCCCTGATTTATTTTACTCATGGGTAACCAGTGGGAAAGCACCGTTCTATATTTGTAAGGTCCTGAATCATCGTGATCACAGGTCTAGCTGCTTGGCATTGCTCCGGGGGAGCTGGTGGCAGTGTTGGGTCACTGGCGTGCTTTCAGCCTCCTCCACGGTGACCCCCCCCTCTCTTCCTCCCCCAATCCCGAAAAAGGTCCAGAGAGGTACGGAACGGTGCCTTTATCCACTTCAAATTCAAAACTTTCCTTCCACGCCGGACGGCTCTTTAACTGGTCCACTCCCTGCCTGCTGCCACGGCAACACCCCAGCCTTCCTAGAGCTTAATGTAGTCTCCCTGGAGCCAAGCACCATAGAGCAAGAGTAAGTACTGCTACCATTCCCTTTGGCTGATGAGTGCTTACGATGGCTGGTGTTAATAACTCAAAGCAGCAGAGGCTGTGTTTCTGATGAGGGCTAACGATCGCTGGTGTTAATAACTCAAAGCAGCAGAGGCTGTGTTTCTGATGAGGGCTGACAGAATGAGTAGCCAACAGAATGGCAGGAGCCTGATTGTTGAACCCTTGAGTTTATAGATTTTCTCACGTGTGTTTACTTAGTACACAATGCACAGGCTCCTCCCACTCGCTCTCTTTCACACACATACAGAAGCAGAATTATCACTCTGCTACACACACACACATACACACATGCACACACACATACAGAAGCAGAATTATCACTCTGCTACACACACACACATACACACATGCACACACACATACAGAAGCAGAATTATCACTCTGCTACACACACACACATACACACATGCACACACACATACAGAAGCAGAATTATCACTCTGCTACACACACACATAGTCACATACACACATGCACACACACATACAGAAGCAGAATTATCACTCTGCTACACACACACACATACACACATGCACACACACATACAGAAGCAGAATTATCACTCTGCTACACACACACACATACACACATGCACACACACATACAGAAGCAGAATTATCACTCTGCTACACACACACACACTCACCTTTCCCATTTTGCACGTGGGTGTACAGCATTTGATTGATGTTGTTGTGAGCACGTGTTTATGTTTAAGCTTATTTAAGCTTATTTAAGCTTATTTAAGCTTGTTTAAGCTTGTTTAAGCTTGTTGCTAAGCAGCCCATCATTGGCTGAGGTTTATCTGGTCATTGGCTTGGAGGGACACCGGGGTCAGCCTGTTTCTCTCTGTGTGTGTCCACTGACCTGTATCCACTGACCTGTATCCACTGACCTGTGTCCACTGACCTGTATCCACTGACCTGTATCCACTGACCTGTGTGGAAACCTAGAAAACCAGGAGCTCAGCCAAGGTCAGCAGGTTTCGGTGGGCAGGGGGCAGGGGGCAGGGGGCAGGGGGTAGGGGTGCGAGGGGTGACACTCTCCAGACAAGGCACAGTGTGCCTGGGGTTGCCTTTATTCTCCAGAGTGTTCAGGAGGGGGTGAGTGTGCGAGGGGTGGCTCTTTATTCTCCATAGTGTTCAGGAGGGGGTAAGTGTGCGAGGGGTGGCTCTTTATTCTCCATAGTGTTCAGGAGGGGGTAAGTGTGCGAGGGGTGCCTTTATTCTCCATAGTGTTCAGGAGGGATAAGTGTGCGAGGGGTTGCCTTTATTCTCCATAGTGTTCAGGAGGGGGTAAGTGTGCGAGGGGTGGCCCTTTATTCTCCATAGTGTTCAGGAGGGGGTAAGTGTGCGAGGGGTGGCCCTTTATTCTCCATAGTGTTCAGGAGGGGGTAAGTGTGCGAGGGGTGGCCCTTTATTCTCCATAGTGTTCAGGAGGGGGTAAGTGTGCGAGGGGTGGCTCTTTATTCTCCATAGTGTTCAGGAGGGGTAAGTGTGCGAGGGGTGGCTCTTTATTCTCCATAGTGTTCAGGAGGGTGTAAGTGTGCTAGGGGTGGCTCTTTATTCTCCATAGTGTTCAGGAGGGGGTAAGTGTGCGAGGGGTGGCTCTTTATTCTCCATAGTGTTCAGGAGGGGGTAAGTGTGCGAGGGGTGGCTCTTTATTCTCCATAGTGTTCAGGAGGGGGTAAGTGTGCGAGGGGTGGCTCTTTATTCTCCATAGTGTTCAGGAGGGGGTAAGTGTGCGAGGGGTGGCTCTTTATTCTCCATAGTGTTCAGGAGGGGGTAAGTGTGCGAGGGGTGGCTCTTTATTCTCCATAGTGTTCAGGAGGGGGTAAGTGTGCGAGGGGTGGCTCTTTATTCTCCATAGTGTTCAGGAGGGGGTAAGTGTGCGAGGGGTGGCTCTTTATTCTCCATAGTGTTCAGGAGGGGGTAAGTGTGCGAGGGGTTGCCTTTATTCTCCATAGTGTTCAGGAGGGGGTAAGTGTGCGAGGGGTTGCCTTTATTCTCCATAGTGTTCAGGAGGGGGTAAGTGTGCGAGGGGTAGCTCTTTATTCTCCATAGTGTTCAGGAGGGGGTAAGTGTCCGAGGGGTTGCCTTTATTCTCCATAGTGTTCAGGAGGGGGTAAGTGTGCGAGGGGTTGCCTTTATTCTCCATAGTGTTCAGGAGGGGGTAAGTGTGCGAGGGGTGGCCCTTTATTCTCCATAGTGTTCAGGAGGGGGTAAGTGTGCGAGGGGTTGCCTTTATTCTCCATAGTGTTCAGGAGGGGGTAAGTGTGCGAGGGGTAGCTCTTTATTCTCCATAGTGTTCAGGAGGGGGTAAGTGTGCGAGGGGTGGCCCTTTATTCTCCATAGTGTTCAGGAGGGGGTAAGTGTGTGCGAGGGGTGCACTTTATTCTCCATAGTGTTCAGGAGGGGGTAAGTGTGCGAGGGGTGGCCCTTTATTCTCCATAGTGTTCAGGAGGGGGTAAGTGTGCGAGGGGTAGCTCTTTATTCTCCATAGTGTTCAGGAGGGGGTAAGTGTGCGAGGGGTGGCTCTTTATTCTCCATAGTGTTCAGGAGGGGGTAAGTGTGCGAGGGGTGGCCCTTTATTCTCCATAGTGTTCAGGAGGGGGTAAGTGTGCGAGGGGTAGCTCTTTATTCTCCATAGTGTTCAGGAGGGGGTAAGTGTGCGAGGGGTGGCCCTTTATTCTCCATAGTGTTCAGGAGGGGGTAAGTGTGCGAGGGGTGGCTCTTTATTCTCCATAGTGTTCAGGAGGGGGTAAGTGTGCGAGGGGTTGCCTTTATTCTCCATAGTGTTCAGGAGGGGGTAAGTGTGCGAGGGGTTGCCTTTATTCTCCATAGTGTTCAGGAGTGGGTAAGTGTCCGAGGGGTTGCCTTTATTCTCCATAGTGTTCAGGAGGGGGTAAGTGTGCGAGGGGTGGCTCTACTCCATCCCGCTGCAGATGGGAATGTTATCCTAATAAAGGCTGGTCTTCAGCTCTGAGAAACAGCAGAGCCCTGCTCAGGATCTGCTCAATGTCAGGAGAGCTGGCCGCTGTACATGTAGCCACATTTCCACATTTTTTGGGGATAGTTTTTAAAAATCATTTGTAGACCTGGTAGGTTTGTAGAAGTAATCAAATACTTTTCTGGACGCTTTTACAAGGACTGTGGTGGTGGTGCTGAATGCAGACAGCAGGAATTTACAGTAATCTAATGGACAGGAGCTCTATCCCATTGGCTTTGTATACAGCAGGTCTTATTGATCAAGTCACAATTGTTTATCAAATCCCCTCTTTTGAGAGACTGTCCACACAATATTTTTAAAAAGGGCCACATTTGTATGTTCAGATAATCTGCATGGTTCTTATTTCCATTATAAATTGGTGACATAAGACAAAGGAAAGGAACTTGAGAAGACAAAATGCATGGCCATGTATTGGATATGAATCGGATTGAAGACCACATGCAAATAGTGTCCAAATTGGAATGGAAAATATCAAATTCCATGTGATTATCTTCTGTTTAGACTTCAAAGAAAAAATCAGATACTTGTGAAAATATGGGGGAAATCTGATTTGAGTTGCTTCAAACTTACTGTATAAACAAAGCTATAATGAATTATATGTGCTCCCCAGAGCAAAGCGTTTTAAGTTTCTCACAGCGTGTAACACTTTAGTATTTCACACTTGGTCAGGGAGATTGTGAAACGCGGACATGTGCACAGATTTCCATCACAACCTGAAATGGCTTTTATGATCCGAGTCACTGGCCAGGAGTAAGGCTTACGGTAAATAAATAAAAAAAACAACACTGTCATTTATGTGTCTACAGTTGTGTGTATTTTTTATTGTTATTTGGCACTTAAATGATCAGTTAAAATGGCTGCTTATACAGTTAACTCACCTCATCTGGTTACTTTGGTCTGAATTGTTTTATAATTATAATAATATAATTTTGAGATAGAAAAAAGAAAAAAAACTAAAACTGGCAGATTCTCTGTGGAACAATTGCAACCTGGCATGAGTCGCACAGATCTGCATTACAAGTGGAACAGCTGCTGCCAATCTGTTAGAACAGGGACAGGTGTTCCAGCTACTATGGGACTGAGGGATTTTAAACCTGTCTGTTAGAACAGGGACAGGTGTTCCAGCTACAATGGGACTGAGGGATTTTAAACCTGTTTTGTTGATTTCTTCATTGGAGTCACCTGGACAGGAAGTTGAGTCAGAAATACCAACCCAAGTGTTCGGCTAATTGAACAGTGAGGATTTTCCCTGTTGTTCAGTCTCACGGCCGTTCAGGTCTGGTTCGGTTCTGGTTCGGTTCTCGGCCTGTTAATCCTGGTTTTTGGTTCCTTCCCCCCACCCCAAGCTGAGAATGGTGATCTCCAAAAGGCAGGACCCAAGCCTTACAGGTCAGCAGCAGGGAATCACCTTTTATGTTTTTAGCCATATTACTAGAGGTGGGACAATGCACCATCCGAATGTGTAAATACAACTGCATCGATCTGTAAGATTCGAATCGATAAGCATCGATTAATATCGCATTTTAAATGAATGTGCACATGTATTAATTTATTCAAAAATTATTTAAAATATATATTTCTGAGACACGACCACTTTTAAAACTGTTTTGACCAGCTTCAATCCATGTTTCTGCTCCAACCCCCACGTAAGCATGAGTTGAAAGTAGGGACAGGCGGGAATCAAGCGACAATTAGACGGACAGATCTGAGCGAAATGGCTAGCTGCGTGCTCGCTGAGTGCGACAAAAGAGACAGAAACTTACAGAATTTGCGATGTTCCGAACAGAAAATCAGTGGTATGGAAGCATTTCGGGTTTAGAAAGAAGGAGAGTGTACTTGACAAAACCGCTGCAATATGCAAGATCTGCCAAGTAGAAATCAGATACACAGGCAACACCACAAACATGATAAACCATTTGAGCTGACGATACACAATTGACGTGAAGGACAGCAAGCGCGTTAGCAAGCTAAAGTCGGGAGTCATTGACACTTCCCCTGAGTTTCCTGGAGAAATGGCCAAACAGTTCTATTTTTTTGTATAATTGTTTTTATTAGTTTTTATACACATACCGTGTCCAGACAGTTAATTGTAAAGTGCTTTCTGATATTTAAATTTAAACCATTTTCTATTCAAAATCAAGTAGACGTTAGAGACAAAAAACAAAAATAGTAAGACTATTTCCAATGTCTTACGTTCAATTAATTATTACTACGTTAACTGTCCGATTCACAAAATGAATGTCGTAGAACCTAGATACACCATACAGAAAATATTTGAGTGAAAAATGTATACCTGCTCTGTATGAAGAGGTGAAGAAAACTGTTCGACTGTCCTTGCAAAACGCTACGAGAGTAGCTTTAACTTCGGATGGATGGGCATCTTGCTCCACCGAAGTTCTAGATCGTACTAAGATTTAGGAAAGTCTTATGCATGACACTAACCTATAGGCTATTTCATTTTTCTTGGCCCAGTTTAGTCATTGTTATACATTTTGCCATTTTCATTTTGTAAATAAAGGAAATGTATTAGGGTACCATGTCTGACACTGTTTGAAAAACAATAACCTAAATAGGGCAACTTTAGAAAATACACTGTTAGTCATGTTTATTGCTGCATTATTGGCTGCAGACAGCTGCAAAATGTATGGCATGCCTTAACAATAAACATAATGCTGTGAACTTGGTGTAAGGTTCTAATTGAATATTTAATTACTGCTGAATGTATCGGTATCAAATCACATTAGCATACCTATTACTTTTTTTAAAGTATCTAAATTAATCGAACCGAATCGAATCGTGGTCAAACATAAGATATTATGATGCATCGAACCTTTGCCTAAAGAATCGGAATCGAATCGAATCGTTATGGGATTGAATCGTCCCACCCCTACATATTACCATTAAGCACCAGCCTGTGACTGGGAGGCCAGCTGGCTTTTGTCTCAAAAATGTTGTCAACTTAATAAAATACAAAAGTTGAGGGTTGAGTTGTAATGGCAAGATGTTCTGAGCTTAAATTAAGTTTTTTGTGCATTACTGTGTTATACAAAGACAGTTTTACTTTTGTTTTACCAAAACAATTTGGTAGTGACTAACTCACGGTTAAATATGTACATGCCTGAGATTATTATTAATTTAATATAATTCATGATTTATGAAATACCACAATTGTATTTTGTTCTGTTCATAATGCAGATTATTGTGACTGAATACTGATTTTATTGTTGGAGTTTGTTTTCTGGTTTTCATTGTTATTGACACTTCGTTGATCAATGAGGCAAGCGTTTGGATAGGTTTGATATCTGCTACGTCAAAAATAAATCACTTCAATAACTTGATGGCAAACTACAGTTGGCAGTGGTTTTTTGGGGGTGCAGTTCCTTTTATTTTTCTGCTGGTAGTATAAAGAGTGAGTGCACCCCAGTATGAGTGCGCCCCAAAAGCTGAATTCTGCTCCTGTTGATGCTTTAGCTTGTCCAATGCTTTGGATATTATGAGGGAAATATATTCTGTGTGATTTGTATTTTTTTACAGTGCTTTGGATATTATGGGAGAAATAGATTGCGTGTGTGATTTGGTAGCTGTTGTAATTACATTGCGTTCACTTAGCAAGAGGGAATACAAGCGCGTCCAACAGAGCTAGCCCTGGCTAACAGCATTCCAAGATGAGTGAGTGTAAGTGTAGTAGCCCTGGCTGACAACACTAACCCTGGCTAACAGCGTTCCCAGATCAGTGAATGTAAGTGTAGTAGCCCTGGCTAACAGCACTAGCCCTGGCTGACAGCATTCTCAGATCAGTGAGTGTAAGTGTAGTAGCCCTGGCTGACAGCGTTCCCAGATCAGTGAGTGTAAGTGTAGTAGCCCTGGCTGACAGCACTAACCCTGGCTGACAGCGTTCCCAGATCAGTGAATGTAAGTGTAGTAGCCCTGGCTAACAGCACTAGCCCTGGCTGACAGCGTTCCCAGATCAGTGAGTGTAAGTGTAGTAGCCCTGGCTGACAACACTAGCCCTGGCTGACAGCAGTCTCAGATCAGTGAGTGTAAGTGTAGTAGCCCTGGCTGACAGCACTAACCCTGGCTGACAGCGTTCCCAGATCAGTGAATGTAAGTGTAGTAGCCCTGGCTAACAGCATTCCCAGATCAGTGAGTGTAAGTGTAGTAGCCCTGGCTGACAGCACTAGTCCTGGCTAAGAACAGTCTCAGATCAGTGAGTGTAAGTGTAGTAGCCCTGGCTGACAGCACTAGTCCTGGCTAACAGCAGTCTCAGATCAGTGATTGTAAGTATAGTAGCCCTGGCTGACAGCATTCCCAGATCAGTGAATGTAAGTGTAGTAGCCCTGGCTAACAGCATTCTCAGATCAGTGATTGTAAGTGTAGTAGCCCTGGCTGACAGCACTAGCCCTGGCTGACAGCATTCCCAGATCAGTGAATGTAAGTGTAGTAGCCCTGGCTGACAGCACTAGCCCTGGCTAAGAACAGTCTCAGATCAGTGAGTGTAAGTGTAGTAGCCCTGGCTGACAGCACTAGCCCTGGCTAACAGCAGTCTCAGATCAGTGATTGTAAGTGTAGTAGCCCTGGCTGACAGCACTAGCCCTGGCTAACAGCAGTCTCAGATCAGTGATTGTAAGTGTAGTAGCCCTGGCTGACAGCACTAACCCTGGCTAACAGCAGTCTCAGATCAGTGAGTGTAAGTGTAGTAGCCCTGGCTAACAGCATTCCCAGATCAGTGAGTGTAAGTGTAGTAGCCCTGGCTGACAGCACTAGTCCTGGCTAAGAACAGTCTCAGATCAATGAGTGTAAGTGTAGTAGCCCTGGCTGACAGCACTAGTCCTGGCTAACAGCAGTCTCAGATCAGTGATTGTAAGTATAGTAGCCCTGGCTGACAGCATTCCCAGATCAGTGAATGTAAGTGTAGTAGCCCTGGCTAACAGCATTCTCAGATCAGTGATTGTAAGTGTAGTAGCCCTGGCTGACAGCACTAGCCCTGGCTGACAGCATTCCCAGATCAGTGAATGTAAGTGTAGTAGCCCTGGCTGACAGCACTAGCCCTGGCTAAGAACAGTCTCAGATCAGTGAGTGTAAGTGTAGTAGCCCTGGCTGACAGCACTAGCCCTGGCTAACAGCAGTCTCAGATCAGTGATTGTAAGTGTAGTAGCCCTGGCTGACAGCACTAGCCCTGGCTAACAGCAGTCTCAGATCAGTGAATGTAAGTGTAGTAGCCCTGGCTAACAGCACTAGCCCTGGCTGACAGCATTCCCAGATCAGTGAATGTAAGTGTAGTAGCCCTGGCTGACAGCACTAGCCCTGGCTAACAGCAGTCTCAGATCAGTGAGTGTAAGTGTAGTAGCCCTGGCTAACAGCACTAGCCCTGGCTGACAGCGTTCCCAGATCAGTGAGTGTAAGTGTAGTAGCCCTGGCTGACAGCACTAGCCCTGGCTAACAGCAGTCTCAGATCAGTGAATGTAAGTGTAGTAGCCCTGGCTAACAGCACTAGCCCTGGCTGACAGCATTCCCAGATCAGTGAATGTAAGTGTAGTAGCCCTGGCTGACAGCACTAGCCCTGGCTAACAGCAGTCTCAGATCAGTGAATGTAAGTGTAGTAGCCCTGGCTAACAGCACTAGCCCTGGCTGACAGCGTTCCCAGATCAGTGAATGTAAGTGTAGTAGCCCTGGCTGACAGCACTAGTCCTGGCTAAGAGCAGTCTCAGATCAGTGAGTGTAAGTGTAGTAGCCCTGGCTAACAGCACTAGCCCTGGCTGACAGCATTCCCAGATCAGTGAATGTAAGTGTAGTAGCCCTGGCTAACAGCATTCCCAGATCAGTGAGTGTAAGTGTAGTAGCCCTGGCTGACAGCACTAGCCCTGGCTGACAGCGTTCCCAGATCAGTGAGTGTAAGTGTAGTAGCCCTGGCTGACAGCACTAGTCCTGGCTAAGAACAGTCTCAGATCAGTGAGTGTAAGTGTAGTAGCCCTGGCTGACAGCACTAGCCCTGGCTAACAGCAGTCTCAGATCAGTGAGTGTAAGTGCATTGTTAATAAAGCACCAAACTAAGCCAGCCTATAACCTTGAAAAAAATCATAGTGAAGTAAATGAGAGAAGCTTCATGGAGCCTCTTCCTCTATGGGGTCCTGCAGATAGACTCCCTGGCCTTAGCCCCACCTTCCTCTATTGTGTGTGTGTGTGTGTGTGTGTGTGTGTGTGTGTGTGTGTGTGTGTGTGTGTGTGTGTGTGTGTGTGTGTGTGTGTGTGTGTGTGTGTGTGTGTGTGTGTGTGTGTGTGTGTGTGTGTGTGTGTGAGTCTGTATCTTCAGAGCTAGTGACAGGGATTAAGAGTGCAGTCTGTCAGCCAGAATAAAGGACAGGAGGGGATGGGGGGCATTATAGAGGGGGGAGAGAGGGCGAAGAGACAAATGGGGAGAGGGAGAAAGAGAGAGACAGACAGAAAGAAGCGGGATAAATAGAGGGAGAGGGAGAACGCAGTCAGCTTGTGGAGGCCTCTCTGCTGCAGCCAGTCAAATCACACGTTTCCTTATTGGGGTCGTATGCGAGGGAGGGAGGGCATGGCCCTGCCTCTTTAGTATGCCAAGGGGGGGCGGCAGGGTTTCTCTCTCTCGTGTGTGTGTGTGTGTGTGTGTGTGTGTGTGTGTGTGTGTGTGTGTGTGTGTGTGTGTGTGTGTGTGTGTGTGTGTGTGTGTGTGTGTGTGTGTGTGTGTGTGATTTTCCTTTTGTCACTGTATGCACTCAACTTCTTCTGGATAAGAGTTTGTGAAATCAAATAATTCAGAAGTTGGCAAAAAAATCCAGAAATGTACTTCTAGGAACAGGGTCCTCTCTCTGCAGTAGAAATGGGGGGATTCACTGTGTGTGTGAGTTCACTGCTCATATTGATGAAGTATAAAGCCGCCTTGTGCCTCTTGGCAGCCGTTAAGGCTGGGATGTTTAAATTAATTCCCAGGGGGCCGCAGTGTCTGCATTTCAATCAGCAGCCAATTAAGTTTTTGCGAATAAAGTATGTGGATTATTTAACCAATTAATGTCTTTAAGGCATCCTGAACTTTGTTTGAACATAAAGCTACCTGGCACCGATATTTGTCATAATTTTCAAGCTCACCTTCATGAGTTGCTCCAAATGGTCAGAAACAGACCAATGAAGAATCACGTTTTATCTCTCCCCACTTCTATTGCATGGTGAAAAAGGCCTAAAAAGCAGACTTCACATCACATAAACGAATGCAAACAACGTGGATTACGCCCATATAGAAAATAATTTTAAGGTGAAGGACAGATCTGGCTCTTGATTCATGTCACTGATTGGCCAGAAATCCCACCCCCCTGGTAACCCAGCTCTAAACCAGCCCCTGATTGGATGGGAAGAATGAAAACCAGTTTTCATTGGCCAGACTTGAGTATCCCTGTTCTACAGTATCACTGCTCACAGAGGAAGCTATTTTTAGGTGAAATGTTGTGGCATACACGCTGCCTCGGGCGAGCTGGAATCACGGTCAGGAGCTCGGAAGAGTCGCGCCCTGATGAGCACCCTCCTTCCTACTACCACCTGATGGAGTTGTAGTGGCTAATTCGCAAGCGGTCGCTATGGGGAAAGGAATTACATAGGGGTGCAATTGGTTGCCAAATTAGGAGAAAATGGGGAAAATCTGAAACAAATTTATTAAAAAGAATTTAAAAAAATGAAATATTAAATAACACGAGGAAAAGTTGTTCCTTTTGCAAAAACCAAGAGAATTGACAAACCTGCAGGTACATGGACAATATGAGGTTCTTGTTAATAAACTTTGTTTACTTTTGGTCTGTGTTTTATTAATGAAGGTCATTGTGGATTTACAGCTAAGAGTCGTTCATGTCCAGACATCAAGTAAGGGGCAGAATGCAGATGAGATCGGAGCGATAACAGGGAGGAGCGGAGGTTTGGAGGGAGGAGCGGAGGTTTGGAGGGAGGAGCGGGGGTTTGGAGAGAGGAGCGGAGGCTTGGAGGGAGGAGCGGGTGTTTGGAGGGAGGAGCGGGTGTTTGGAGGGAGGAGCGGGGGTTTGGAGAGAGGAGCGGAGGCTTGGAGGGAGGAGCGGAGGCTTGGAGGGAGGAGCGGGTGTTTGGAGGGAGGAGCGGGGGTTTGGAGGGAGGAGCGGGGGTTTGGAGAGAGGAGCGGAGGCTTGGAGGGAGGAGCGGAGGCTTGGAGGGAGGAGCGGGTGTTTGGAGGGAGGAGCGGGGGTTTGGAGGGAGCAGTGGGGGTTTGCTTGCTTGCGAGTGTCTGTGTGAAATTGAACTGGCGTTAGCTGTAAATCTGTGCCATTTAGCCCCCTTAACCTGAAGTTTTCAGCATAATGTTGTGATTATAGTCAGAGTAAGAGGATTCTGGCTGCCCGAGAGCTAATTTCGCATCCCCCCCACCCTCCTTATCAGCCTAGTGCTCTCTCTCTCTCCCGCTCTCTCTCTCTCTCCCGCTCTCTCTCTCTCTCTCCCGCTCTCTCTCTCTCTCTCCCGCTCTCTCTCTCTCTCCCGCTCTCTCTCTCTCTCTCTCTCTCCCGCTCTCTCTCTCTCTCTCCCGCTCTCTCTCTCTCTCTCTCCTTCTTTCTCTTTCTCTCCCTCTTTCTCTTTTTTTTTCCTGACGGGTGGAATTTCTTGTCCATTTGACAGGATTCTCTCTGCCTCTCCTCCTCCAGATGCCGATGAATCTGAAGCCCGTCCAAGCATCGGCCCGCACTGCGCCTCACTCCATTTCCCCCCTCCCTCTCCCTGAGGGCTGCTCCCTTCCTCCTCCTCTTGCTCCTCCAATCTGTTCCAGTACTTTATAGTGTCATTTTGGGCTGTAATCTGATTAGGGTGGTGAGCGGCTTTAGCTCAGCAGGCTGTTGTGATGCGTGGAATGTGCCGGAAGGTTCTGGAGACGTCCTGACAGCTCTCTTCTGCGCTGGGGAAACTAGAGTTTTTGCGCTCTGCCGAATGTAGCCGAGCCCCCTTGGGAGTGTGTGGGGATTGTGTTTTTTTTTTTTTGCGTCCATCTGCGTCCAAAAATTGTGTCTGAGTTCAGTCTGCTTTCAGCCGCTGTCGCGTTTCTCCGTCTTTGGATAATACCTAATACCCTCCCCCCAGCCTGCCAAACTGCCCCCCCCAGCCTGTCAAACTACCCCCTCCAACCACAATCATGTTCCGGAACCCGTGCATGACAAGCTACCTGAACCAGGCTGGGTTCTGTGGGCCAGGTAAGTGTGCCGATCTGAGGGAGATCTGGAACCGAGCGCGCAAGTGAGTGAGTGTGTGTGCAGGTGTGAGTGTGTGTGTGTGGAGGGGGGAAAGTATACTTGGATGAGGATTGATTGCATAAAGTTACGGTGGTACAGTGTGGAGTACTTCTCTGTGCTGTTATCAGTCTACTGTGCTTCTCTGTGCTGTTATCACTCTACTGCACTGCGCTTCTCTGTGCTGTTATCACTCTACTGCGCTTCTCTGTGCTGTTATCACTCTACTGTGCTTCTCTGTGCTGTTATCACTCTACTGCACTGCGCTTCTCTGTGCTGTTATCACTCTACTGCGCTTCTCTGTGCTGTTATCACTCTACTGCGCTTCTCTGTGCTGTTATCACTCTACTGCGCTCCTCTGTGCTGTTATCACTCTACTGTGCTCCTCTGTGCTGTTATCACTCTACTGCACTTCTCTGTGCTGTTATCACTCTACTGCACTCCTCTGTGCTGTTATCACTCTACTGCACTTCTCTGTGCTGTTATCACTCTACTGCGCTCCTCTGTGCTGTTATCACTCTACTGCGCTCCTCTGTGCTGTTATCACTCTACTGCGCTTCTCTGTGCTGTTATCACTCTACTGCGCTCCTCTGTGCTGTTATCACTCTACTGCGCTCCTCTGTGTTGTTATCACTCTACTGCGTTCCTCTGTGCTGTTATCACTCTACTGCACTTCTCTGTGCTGTTATCACTCTACTGCACTGCACTCCTCTGTGCTGTTATCACTCTACTGCACTTCTCTGTGCTGTTATCACTCTACTGCACTCCTCTGTGCTGTTATCACTCTACTGCACTTCTCTGTGCTGTTATCACTCTACTGCGCTGCACTCCTCTGTGCTGTTATCACTCTACTGCGCTGCACTCCTCTGTGCTGTTATCACTCTACTGCGCTCCTCTGTGCTGTTATCACTCTACTGCACTCCTCTGTGCTGTTATCACTCTACTGCACTGCACTCCTCTGTGCTGTTATCACTCTACTGCGCTGCACTCCTCTGTGCTGTTATCACTCTACTGCGCTCCTCTGTGCTGTTATCACTCTACTGCGCTGCACTCCTCTGTGCTGTTATCACTCTACTGCGCTCCTCTGTGCTGTTATCACTCTACTGCACTCCTCTGTGCTGTTATCACTCTACTGCGCTGCACTCCTCTGTGCTGTTATCACTCTACTGCGCTCCTCTGTGCTGTTATCACTCTACTGCACTCCTCTGTGCTGTTATCACTCTACTGCACTCCACTGTGCTGTTATCACTACTGCGCTGCACTTCTCTGTGCTGTTATCACTCTACTGCGCTCCTCTGTGCTGTTATCACTCTACTGCGCTCCTCTGTGCTGTTATCACTCTACTGCACTCCTCTGTGCTGTTATCACTCTACTGCACTCCTCTGTGCTGTTATTACTCTACTGCGCTCCTCTGTGCTGTTATCACTCTACTGCACTCCTCTGTGCTGTTATCACGCTACTGCGCTGCGCTCCTCTGTGCTGTTATCACTCTACTGCACTCCTCTGTGCTGTTATTACTCTACTGCGCTCCTCTGTGCTGTTATCACTCTACTGCGCTTCTCTGTGCTGTTATCACTCTACTGCGCTCCTATCACTCTACTGCGCTTCTCTGTGCTGTTATCACTCTACTGCGCTCCTCTGTGCTGTTATCACTCTACTGCACTTCTCTGTGCTGTTATCACTCTACTGCACTCCTCTGTGCTGTTATCACTCTACTGCACTCCTCTGCGCTCCTATCACTCTACTGCGCTTCTCTGTGCTGTTATCAGGGATGTGGTGTTTGCCGGCTCAGTGTCTGTACA
The DNA here is from genome assembly GCA_022702515.1 of Ilyophis sp. 1 JC-2022. Lineage (NCBI taxonomy): Eukaryota > Metazoa > Chordata > Actinopteri > Anguilliformes > Synaphobranchidae > Ilyophis > Ilyophis sp. 1 JC-2022. The sequence goes on along the minus strand of CM040395.1, from coordinate 520,475 downwards.
GTGTATGCATTAGTGACATTACTGCTCAGAATCTTATGGTCTCATAATCCCCAATTTTATAAACTTTTAAATCACTTTTTAAGTTTATGTGCAGATTTTGGAAATACAGGTGCAGCTCAAAAAATTTGAATATCGTGAAAAAGTTCAATATTTTTTGTCACTCATGTCAGAAAGTGAAACTCATATATTATATAGATTCATTACACATAGAGTGAAATATTTCAAGCCTTTATTTCTTGTAATTTTGATGATTATGGCTTACAGCTAATGAAACCCAAAATTCAGTGTCTCAGAAAATTAGAATATTTTGCTTTAACATATTTTTAAAGTATCATATTTAATATTTGGTCGCATATCCTTTGCATGCTGTTTCTTCCTGAAGTCTGTGACCAATCAACATCAAAAGACTCTCAATATCTTATTTTCAGGTACTGTTACAAGCGATACTATAACCTCTCTGCATTTGAACTGATCTCTATGAGAATTGGGGGGTAAGACTAGATTCAGCTGTAAATTACGCTGGTACAGTATGGAACACATGACTGGCGAAATGGCTGTACGTCATCAAGGGTCTAAGGTATCAAACGAGCCCCAAACCATCACTCTGCGGCCAGATATGGAGTAGATGTGGATGGATCCCTTTAAGGGTTGTTTCTCCTGACTTTTTTCCCCCATAAAGTTCTATAGGAATATGAGTCAGGAGAAATAACCCTTGCAGTGATCCATCCACATCTACTCCATATCTGGCAACAGAGTGATGGTTTGGGGCTCGTTCGATAGCTCAGACATAATCGTCAAAATTACAAGAAATAAAGGCTTGAAATATTTCACTATGTGTAATGAATCTATATAATATATGAGTTTCACTTTCTGAAATGAGTGACAAAAAATATAGAACTTTTTCACGATATTCAAATTTTTTGAGCTGCACCTGTACTGTTTTGTATAGTCCTGTCTGTGCTGTGATTAGTATAGGTGTGTGTGTGTCGGTGCTGTGATTAGTATGGGTGTGTGTGTGTCGGTGCTGTGATTAGTATGGGTGTGTGTGTGTCGGTGCTGTGATTAGTATGGGGGTGTGTGTGTAGGTACTGTGATTAGTATGGGTGTGTGTGTGTCGGTACTGTGATTAGTATGGGTGTGTGTGTCAGTGCTGTGATTAGTATGGGGGTGTGTATGGAGGTGCTGTGATTAGTATTGGGGTGTGTGTGGGTGCTGTGATTAGTATGGGGGTGTGTGTGTCGGTGCTGTGATTAGTATGGGGGTGTGTGTGTAGGTACTGTGATTAGTATGGGTGTGTGTGTGTCGGTGCTGTGATTAGTATGGGGGTGTGTATGGAGGTGCTGTGATTAGTATTGGGGTGTGTGTGGGTGCTGTGATTAGTATGGGGGTGTGTGTGTCGGTGCTGTGATTAGTATGGGGTGTGTGTGTCTGTGCTGTGATTAGTATGGGGGTGTGTGTGTCGGTGCTGTGATTAGTATTGGGGTGTTTGTGTCTGTGCTGTGATTAGTATGGGGGTGTGTGTGTCGGTACTGTGATTAGTATGGGGGTGTGTATGGAGGTGCTGTGATTAGTATGGGTGTGTGTGTGTCGGTGCTGTGATTAGTATGGGTGTGTGTGTGTGTGTCAGTGTTGTGATTAGTATGGGTGTGTGTGTGTCTGTGCTTTGATTAGTATGGGGGTGTGTGTGTCGGTACTGTGATTAGTATGGGGGTGTGTATGGAGGTGCTGTGATTAGTATGGGGGTGTGTGTGTAGGTACTGTGATTAGTATGGGTGTGTGTGTGTGTCGGTGCTGTGATTAGTATGGAGGTGCTGTGATTAGTATTGGGGTGTGTGTGTCTGTGCTGTGATTAGTATGGGGGTGTGTGTGTCGGTACTGTGATTAGTATGGGGGTGTGTATGGAGGTGCTGTGATTAGTATGGGTGTGTGTGTGTCGGTGCTGTGATTAGTATGGGTGTGTGTGTGTGTCAGTGTTGTGATTAGTATGGGTGTGTGTGTGTCTGTGCTGTGATTAGTATGGGGGTGTGTGTGTCGGCGCTGTGATTAGTATGTGTGTGTGTGTGTCGGTACTGTGATTAGTATGGGGGTGTGCAGGGACGTGCAGAGGATATTAGAGGGGCAGGGGCCCAAATTTATAAAAGGGCACGTTGGCGTTTTTTTTGCAAATAATTAAATAAATATATGCCTGGAATGATTACTTTTGCGACACTGTTAAAGGGATATTAAAATGTATGTATTTAAAACAAACCCATGACTGAGGTTGGTTCAAACACTGCCACATGACAGTTCAATAATGATACATGCAAAGACATGAAGTCTATTTCAGTAAATT